>CAMAOD020000072.1:285000-290000 GCA_945859595.2 Megachile willughbiella
TCTGTCTCTGTCTCTATCTTCGTCTCTGTCTCTGTCTCTGTCTCTGTCTCTGTCTCTGTCTCTGTCTCTGTCTCTGTCTCTGTCCCTGTCTCTGTCTCTGTCTCTGTCTCTGTCTCTGTCTCTGTCTCTGTCTCTGTCTCTGTCTCTGTCTCTGTCTCTGTCTCTGTCTCTGTCTCTGTCTCTGTCTCTGTCTCTGTCTGTGTCTGTGTCTGTGTCTCTGTCTCTGTCTCCGTCTCTGTCTCCGTCTCGGTCTTTGTCTCCGTCTCTGTCTCTGTCTCTGTCTCTGTGTCTGACTCCGTCCCTGTCCCTGGCTCTGTCTCTGCCTCTGTCTCCGTCTCTGTCTCTGTCTCGGTCTTTGTCTCCGTCTCTGTCTCTGTCTCTGTCTCTGTCTCTGTCTCTGTCTCTGTGTCTGTCTATGCCTGTGTCTCTGTCTCTGACTCCGTCTCTGTCTCTGCCTCTGTCTCCGTCTCTGTCTCTGTCTCTGTCTCTGCCTCTGTCTCTGTCCCCGTATCTGTCTCTGTCTCTGTTTCTGTCTCTGCCTCTGTCTCTGTCTCTGCCTCTGTCTCTGTCTCTGTCTCTGCCTCTGTCTCTGTCTCTGTCTCTGTGTCTGTCTCTGTCTCTGTCTCTGTCTCCGTCTCTGTCTCTGTCTCTGTCTCTGCCTCTGTCTCTGTCCCCGTATCTGTCTCTGTCTCTGTTTCTGTCTCTGCCTCTGTCTCTGTCTCTGCCTCTGTATCTGTCTCTGTCTCTGCCTCTGTCTCTGTCTCTGTCTCTGTGTCTGTCTCTGTCTCTGTCTCTGTCTCTGTCTCTGTCTCTGTCTCTGTCTCTGTCTCTGTCTCTGTCTCTGTCTCTGTCTCTGTCTCTGCCTCTGTCTCTGTCTCTGCCTCTGTCTCCGTCTCTGTCTCTGTCTCTGTCTCTGTCGCTGTCTCTGCCTCCGTATCCGTCTCTGTCTCTGTCTCTGTCTCTATCTCCGTCTCTGACTCTGTCTCTGTCTCTGCCTCTGTCTGCGTCTCTGTCTCCGTCTCGGTCTTTGTCTCCGTCTCTGTCTCCGTCTCCGTCTCTGTCTCTGTCTCTATCTCCGTCTATGTCTCTGTCTCTGTCTCTGTCTCTGTCTCTGTCTCTGTCTCTGTCTCTGTCTCTGTCTCTGTCTCTGTCTCTGTCTCTGTCTCTGTCTCTGTCTGTGTCTCTGTCTCTGTCTCCGTCTCTGTCTCCGTCTCCGTCTCTGTCTCTGTCTCTATCTCCGTCTATGTCTCTGTCTCTCTCTCTGTCTCTGTCTCTGTCTCTGTCTCTGTCGCTGTCTCTGTCTCTGTCTCTGCCTCTGTCTCTGTCTCTGCCGCTATCTCTGTCTCTGTCTCTGTCGCTGTCTCTCCCTCTGTCTCTATCTCCGTCTCTGTCTCCGTCTCTGTTTCTGCCGCTGTCTCTGCCTCTGTCTCCGTCTCTGTCTCTGTCTCGGTCTTTGTCTCCGTCTCTGTCTCTGTCTCTGTCTCTGTCTCTGTCTCTGTATCTGTCTATGTCTGTGTCTCTGTCTCTGACTCCGTCTCTGTCTCTGCCGCTGTCTCTGTCTCTGTCTCTGTCTCTGCCTCTGTCTCCGTGTCCGTCTCTGTCTCTGTCTCTGTCTCTGCCTTTGTCTCTGTCCCCGTATCTGTCTCTGTCTCTGTTTCTGTCTCTGCCTCTGTCTCTGTCTCTGCCTCTGTCTCTGTCCCTGTCCCTCTCCCTGGCCCTGTCGCTGTCTCTGTCTCTGTCTCTGTATATGCATCTGTCTCTGTCTCCGTCTCCGTCTCTGTCTCTGTCTCTGTCTGTGTCTCTGTCTCTGTCTCTGTCTCTGTCTCTGTCTCTGTCTCTATCTCTGTCTCTGTCTCTGTCTCTGTCTCTGGCTCTGTCTCTGTCTCTGTCTCTGTCTCTGTCTCTGTCTCTGTCTCTGTCTCTGTCTCTGTCTCTGTCTCTGTCTCTGGCTCTGTCTCTGTCTCTGTCTCTCTCTCTGTCTCTGTCTCTGTCTCTGACTCTGTCTCTGTCTCTGTCTCTCTCCCTGCCCCTGTCTCTGTCTCTGTCGCTGGGTCAGTCTCTGTCTTTACCTCTGTCTTTGTCTCTGTATTTGCCTCCGTCTCTGTCTCCGTATTTGTCTCCGTCTTTGTCTCCGTCCTCGTTTTCCTCTTCGTCTCCGTCTTTGTCTCCGTCTATGTCACCGTCTTTGTCTCCGTCTTTGTCTCCGTCCATGTCTCCTGCCCCTCTGTCACCGTCTTTGTCTCATGCGCCTCTGTCTCTATCCCTGTCTCTGTCTCTGTCCCTGTCTCTGTCTCTGTCTCTGTCTCTGTCTCTGTCTCTGTCTCTGTCTCTGTCTCTGTCTCTGTCTCTGTCTCTGTCTCTGTCTCTGTCTCTGTCTGTGTCTCTGTCTCTGTCTCTGTCTCTGTCTCTGTCTCTGTCTCTGTCTCTGTCTCTGTCTCTGTCTCTGTCTCTGTCTCTGTCTCTGTCTCTGTCTCTGTCTCTGGCTCTGTCTCTGTCTCTGTCTCTGTCTCTGTCTCTGTCTCTGTCTCTGTCTCTGTCTGTGTCTCTGTCTCTGTCTCTGTCTCTGTCTCTGTCTCTGTCTCTGTCTCTGTCTCTGTCTCTGTCTCTGTCTCTGTCTCTGTCTCTGTCTGTGTCTCTGTCTCTGTCTCTGTCTCTGGCTCTGTCTCTGTCTCTGTCTCTGTCTCTGTCTCTGTCTCTGTCTCTGTCTCTGTCTCTGTCTCTGTCTCTGTCTCTGTCTGTGTCTCTGTCTCTGTCTCTGTCTCTGTATCTGTCTCTGTGTCTGTCTTTGTCTCTCTCCCTGTCTCTGTCTCTGTCTCTGTCTCTGTCTCTGTCTCTGTCTCTGTCTCTGTCTCTGTCTCTGTCTCTGTCTCTGTCTCTGTCTCTGTCTCTGTCTCTGTCTCTGTCTCTGTCTCTGTCTCTGTATCGGTCTCTGTCTCCGTCTTTGTCTCCGTCTTTGTGTCCGTCTTTGTCTCCGTCTTTGTCTCCGTCTTCATCTCCCTCTTTGTTTCCGTCTTCGTCTCCGTCTTTGTCCCATGCCCCAGGGTCACCGCCTTTGTCCCCGGCCCTTCTGTCTCTGTCTCTGTCTCTGTCTGTGTCTCTGTTTCTGTCTCTGTCTCTGTCTCTGTCTCTGTCTCTGTCTCTGTCTCTGTCTCTGTCTGTGTCTCTGTCTCTGTCTCTGTCTCTGTCTCTTTCTCTGTCTCTGTCTCTGTCTCTGTCTCTGTCTCTGTCTCTATCTCTGTCTCTGTCTCTGTCTCTGTCTCTGGCTCTGTCTCTGTCTCTGTCTCTGTCTCTGTCTCTGTCTCTGTCTCTGTCTCTGTCTGTGTCTCTGTCTCTGTCTCTGTCTCTGTATCTGTCTCTGTGTCTGTCTCTGTCTCTCTCCCTGTCTCTGTCTCTGTCTCTGTCTCTGTCTCTGTCTCTGTCTCTGTCTCTGTCTCTGTCTCTGTCTCTGTCTCTGTATCGGTCTCTGTCTCCGTCTTTGTCTCCGTCTTTGTGTCCGTCTTTGTCTCCGTCTTTGTCTCCGTCTTCATCTCCCTCTTTGCTTCCGTCTTCGTCTCCGTCTTTGTCCCATGCCCCAGGGTCACCGCCTTTGTCCCCTGCCCTTCTGTCTCTGTCTCTGTCTCTGTCTCTGTCTCTGTCTCTGTCTCTGTCTCTGTCTCTGTCTCTGTCTCTGTCTCTGTCTCTGTCTCTGCCTCTGTCTCAGTCTCTGCGTCTGTCTCTGTCTCTGTCTCTGTCTCTGTCTCTGTCTCTGTCTCTGCCTCTATATCTGTCTCTGTCTCTGTCTCTGTCGCTGTCTCTCCCTCTGTCTCTGTCTCCATCTCTGTCCCTGGCTCTGTCTCTGCCTCTGTCTCCGTCTCTGACTCTGTCTCTGTATCTATCTCCGTCTCTGTCTCTGTCTCTGTCTCTGTCTCTGTCTCTGTCTCTGTCTCTGTCTCTGTCTCTGCCTCTATCTCTGTCTCTGTCTCCGTCGCTGTCTCTCCCTCTGTCTCTGTCTCCGTCTCTGTCCCTGGCTCTGTCTCTGCCTCTGTCTCCGTCTCTGTCTCTGTCTCGGTCTTTGTCTCCGTCCCCGTCTCTGTCTCTGGCTCTGTCTCTGTCTCTGTCTCTGTCTCTGTCTCTGTCTCTATCTCTGTCTCTGTCTCTGTCTCTGTCTCTGGCTCTGTCTCTGTCTCTGTCTCTGTCTCTGTCTCTGTCTCTGTCTCTGTCTCTGTCTCTATCTCTGTCTCTGTCTCTGTCTCTGTCTCTGTCTCTGGCTCTGTCTCGGTCTTTGTCTCCGTCCCCGTCTCTGTCTCTGGCTCTGTCTCTGTCTCTGTCTCTGTCTCTGTCTCTGTCTCTGTCTCTGTCTCTGTCTCTGTCTCTGTCTCTATCTCTGTCTCTGTCTCTGTCTCTGTCTCTGGCTCTGTCTCTGTCTCTGTCTCTGTCTCTGTCTCTGTCTCTGTCTCTGTCTCTGTCTCTGTCTGTGTCTCTGTCTCTGTCTCTGTCTGTGTCTCTGTCTCTGTCTCCGTCTCTGTCTCTGCCGCTGTCTCTGCCTCTGTATCTGTCTCTGTCTCTGTCTCTGTCTCTGTCTCTGTCTCTGTCTCAGTCTCTGCGTCGGTCTCTGTCTCTGTCTCTGTCTCTGTCTCTGTCTCTATATCTGTCTCTGTCTCTGTCTCTGTCGCTGTCTCTCCCTCTGTCTCTGTCTCCATCTCTGTCCCTGGCTCTGTCTCTGCCTCTGTCTCCGTCTCTGACTCTGTCTCTGTCTCTATCTTCGTCTCTGTCTCTGTCTCTGTCTCTGTCTCTGTCTCTGTCTCTGTCTCTGTCTCTGTCTCTGTCTGTGTCTCTGCCTCTGTCTCTGTCTCTGTCTCTGTCTCTGTCTGTGTCCCTGTCTCCGTCTCCGTCTCTGTCTCTGGCTCTGTCTCTGCCTCTGTCGCCGTCTCAGTCTCTGTCTCTGTCTCTGTCTCTGTCTATGTCTCTGCCTCTGTCTCTGTCTCTGTCTCTGTCTCTGTCTCTGTCTGTGTCTCTGTCTC
>CAMAOD020000072.1:297500-307500 GCA_945859595.2 Megachile willughbiella
TGTCTCTGTCTCTGCCTCTGTCTCTGTCTCTGCCTCTGTCTCCGTCTCTGTCTCTGTCTCTGTCTCTGTCGCTGTCTCTGCCTCCGTATCCGTCTCTGTCTCTGTCTCTGTCTCTATCTCCGTCTCTGTCTCTGTCTCTGTCTCTGCCTCTGTCTGCGTCTCTGTCTCCGTCTCGGTCTTTGTCTCCGTCTCTGTCTCCGTCTCCGTCTCTGTCTCTGTCTCTATCTCCGTCTATGTCTCTGTCTCTGTCTCTGTCTCTGTCTCTGTCTCTGTCTCTGTCTCTGTCTCTGTCTCTGTCTCTGTCTCTGTCTCTGTCTCTGTCTCTGTCTGTGTCTCTGTCTCTGTCTCCGTCTCTGTCTCCGTCTCCGTCTCTGTCTCTGTCTCTATCTCCGTCTATGTCTCTGTCTCTCTCTCTGTCTCTGTCTCTGTCTCTGTCTCTGTCTCTGTCTCTGTCTCTGTCTCTGCCTCTGTCTCTGTCTCTGCCGCTATCTCTGTCTCTGTCTCTGTCGCTGTCTCTCCCTCTGTCTCTATCTCCGTCTCTGTCTCCGTCTCTGTTTCTGCCGCTGTCTCTGCCTCTGTCTCCGTCTCTGTCTCTGTCTCGGTCTTTGTCTCCGTCTCTGTCTCTGTCTCTGTCTCTGTCTCTGTCTCTGTATCTGTCTATGTCTGTGTCTCTGTCTCTGACTCCGTCTCTGTCTCTGCCGCTGTCTCTGTCTCTGTCTCTATCTCTGCCTCTGTCTCCGTGTCCGTCTCTGTCTCTGTCTCTGTCTCTGCCTTTGTCTCTGTCCCCGTATCTGTCTCTGTCTCTGTTTCTGTCTCTGCCTCTGTCTCTGTCTCTGCCTCTGTCTCTGTCCCTGTCCCTCTCCCTGGCCCTGTCGCTGTCTCTGTCTCTGTCTCTGTATATGCATCTGTCTCTGTCTCTGTCTCTGTCTCTGGCTCTGTCTCTGTCTCTGTCTCTGTCTCTGTCTCTGTCTCTGTCTCTGTCTCTGTCTCTGTCTCTGTCTCTGGCTCTGTCTCCGTCTCTGTCTCTGTCTCTGTCTCTGTCTCTGTCTCTGTATCTGTCTATGTCTGTGTCTCTGTCTCTGTCTCTGTCTCTGTCTCTGTCTCTGTCTCTGTCTCTGTCTCTGTCTCTGCCTCTGTCTCTGTCTCTGCCTCTGTCTCCGTCTATGTCTCTGTCTCTGTCTCTGTCGCTGTCTCTGCCTCCGTATCCGTCTCTGTCTCTGTCTCTGTCTCTATCTCCGTCTCTGTCTCTGTCTCTGTCTCTGCCTCTGTCTGCGTCTCTGTCTCCGTCTCGGTCTTTGTCTCCGTCTCTGTCTCCGTCTCCGTCTCTGTCTCTGTCTCTATCTCCGTCTATGTCTCTGTCTCTGTCTCTGTCTCTGTCTCTGTCTCTGTCTCTGTCTCTGTCTCTGTCTCTGTCTCTGTCTCTGTCTCTGTCTCTGTCTCTGTCTCTGTCTCTGTCTCTGTCTCTGTCTCTGTCTCTGTCTCTGTCTCTGTCTCTGTCTCTGTCTCTGTCTCTGTCTCTGTCTCTGTCTCTGTCTCTGTCTCTGTCTCTGTCTCTGTCTCTGTCTCTGTCTCTGTCTCTGTCTCTGTCTCTGTCTCTATATCTGTCTCTGTCTCTGTCTCTGTCGCTGTCTCTCCCTCTGTCTCTGTCTCCATCTCTGTCCCTGGCTCTGTCTCTGCCTCTGTCTCCGTCTCTGACCCTGTCTCTGTATCTATCTCTGTCTCTGTCTCTCTCTGTCTCTGTCTCTGTCTCTGTCTCTGTCTCTGTCTCTGTCTGTGTCTGTGTCTGTGTCTCTGTCTCTGTCTCCGTCTCTGTCTCCGTCTCGGTCTTTGTCTCCGTCTCTGTCTCTGTCTCTGTCTCTGTGTCTGACTCCGTCCCTGTCCCTGGCTCTGTCTCTGCCTCTGTCTCCGTCTCTGTCTCTGTCTCGGTCTTTGTCTCCGTCTCTGTCTCTGTCTCTGTCTCTGTCTCTGTCTCTGTCTCTGTCTCTGTGTCTGTCTATGCCTGTGTCTCTGTCTCTGACTCCGTCTCTGTCTCTGCCTCTGTCTCCGTCTCTGTCTCTGTCTCTGTCTCTGCCTCTGTCTCTGTCCCCGTATCTGTCTCTGTCTCTGTTTCTGTCTCTGCCTCTGTCTCTGTCTCTGCCTCTGTCTCTGTCTCTGTCTCTGCCTCTGTCTCTGTCTCTGTCTCTGTGTCTGTCTCTGTCTCTGTCTCTGTCTCCGTCTCTGTCTCTGTCTCTGTCTCTGCCTCTGTCTCTGTCCCCGTATCTGTCTCTGTCTCTGTTTCTGTCTCTGCCTCTGTCTCTGTCTCTGCCTCTGTCTCTGTCTCTGTCTCTGCCTCTGTCTCTGTCTCTGTCTCTGTGTCTGTCTCTGTCTCTGTCTCTGTCTCTGTCTCTGTCTCTGTCTCTGTCTCTGTCTCTGTCTCTGTCTCTGTCTCTGTCTCTGTCTCTGTCTCTGCCTCTGTCTCTGTCTCTGCCTCTGTCTCCGTCTCTGTCTCTGTCTCTGTCTCTGTCGCTGTCTCTGCCTCCGTATCCGTCTCTGTCTCTGTCTCTGTCTCTATCTCCGTCTCTGTCTCTGTCTCTGTCTCTGCCTCTGTCTGCGTCTCTGTCTCCGTCTCGGTCTTTGTCTCCGTCTCTGTCTCCGTCTCCGTCTCTGTCTCTGTCTCTATCTCCGTCTATGTCTCTGTCTCTGTCTCTGTCTCTGTCTCTGTCTCTGTCTCTGTCTCTGTCTCTGTCTCTGTCTCTGTCTCTGTCTCTGTCTCTGTCTGTGTCTCTGTCTCTGTCTCCGTCTCTGTCTCCGTCTCCGTCTCTGTCTCTGTCTCTATCTCCGTCTATGTCTCTGTCTCTCTCTCTGTCTCTGTCTCTGTCTCTGTCTCTGTCTCTGTCTCTGTCTCTGTCTCTGCCTCTGTCTCTGTCTCTGCCGCTATCTCTGTCTCTGTCTCTGTCGCTGTCTCTCCCTCTGTCTCTATCTCCGTCTCTGTCTCCGTCTCTGTTTCTGCCGCTGTCTCTGCCTCTGTCTCCGTCTCTGTCTCTGTCTCGGTCTTTGTCTCCGTCTCTGTCTCTGTCTCTGTCTCTGTCTCTGTCTCTGTATCTGTCTATGTCTGTGTCTCTGTCTCTGACTCCGTCTCTGTCTCTGCCGCTGTCTCTGTCTCTGTCTCTGTCTCTGCCTCTGTCTCCGTGTCCGTCTCTGTCTCTGTCTCTGTCTCTGCCTTTGTCTCTGTCCCCGTATCTGTCTCTGTCTCTGTTTCTGTCTCTGCCTCTGTCTCTGTCTCTGCCTCTGTCTCTGTCCCTGTCCCTCTCCCTGGCCCTGTCGCTGTCTCTGTCTCTGTCTCTGTATATGCATCTGTCTCTGTCTCTGTCTCTGTCTCTGGCTCTGTCTCTGTCTCTGTCTCTGTCTCTGTCTCTGTCTCTGTCTCTGTCTCTGTCTCTGTCTCTGTCTCTGTCTCTGGCTCTGTCTCTGTCTCTGTCTCTGTCTCTGTCTCTGTCTCTGTCTCTGACTCTGTCTCTGTCTCTGTCTCTCTCCCTGCCCCTGTCTCTGTCTCTGTCGCTGGGTCAGTCTCTGTCTTTGTCTCTGTATTTGCCTCCGTCTCTGTCTCCGTATTTGTCTCCGTCTTTGTCTCCGTCCTCGTTTTCCTCTTCGTCTCCGTCTTTGTCTCCGTCTATGTCACCGTCTTTGTCTCCGTCTTTGTCTCCGTCCATGTCTCCTGCCCCTCTGTCACCGTCTTTGTCTCATGCGCCTCTGTCTCTATCCCTGTCTCTGTCTCTGTCCCTGTCTCTGTCTCTGTCTCTGTCTCTGTCTCTGTCTCTGTCTCTGTCTCTGTCTCTGTCTCTGTCTCTGTCTCTGTCTCTGTCTCTGTCTCTGTCTGTGTCTCTGTCTCTGTCTCTGTCTCTGTCTCTGTCTCTGTCTCTGTCTCTGTCTCTGTCTCTGTCTCTGTCTCTGTCTCTGTCTCTGTCTCTGTCTCTGTCTCTGTCTCTGTCTCTGGCTCTGTCTCTGTCTCTGTCTCTGTCTCTGTCTCTGTCTCTGTCTCTGTCTCTGTCTCTGTCTGTGTCTCTGTCTCTGTCTCTGTCTCTGTCTCTGTCTCTGTCTCTGTCTCTGTCTCTGTCTCTGTCTCTGTCTCTGTCTGTGTCTCTGTCTCTGTCTCTGTCTCTGGCTCTGTCTCTGTCTCTGTCTCTGTCTCTGTCTCTGTCTCTGTCTGTGTCTCTGTCTCTGTCTGTGTCTCTGTCTCTGTCTCCGTCTCTGTCTCCGTCTCTGTCTCTGCCGCTGTCTCTGCCTCTGTCTCCGTCTCTGTCTCCGTCTCTGTCTCTGTTTCTGTCTCTGTCTCTGTCTCTGTCTCTGTATCTGTCTATGTCTGTGTCTCTGTCTCTGACTCCGTCTCTATCTCTGCCGCTGTCTCTGTCTCTGTCTCTGTCTCTGCCTCTGTCTCCGTCTCCGTCTCTGTCTCTGTCTCTGTCTCTGCCTTTGTCTCTGTCCCCGTATCTGTCTCTGTCTCTGTTTCTGTCTCTGCCTCTGTCTCTGTCTCTGCCTCTGTCTCTGACCCTGTCCCTCTCCCTGGCCCTGTCGCTGTCTCTGTCTCTGTCTCTGTATATGCATCTGTCTCTGTCTCCGTCTCCGTCTCTGTCTCTGTCTCTGTCTGTGTCTCTGTCTCCGTCTCTGTCTCTGTCTCGGTCTTTGTCTCCGTCTCTGTCTCTGTCTCTGTCTCTGTCTCTGTCTCTGTCTCTGTGTCTGTCTATGCCTGTGTCTCTGTCTCTGACTCCGTCTCTGTCTCTGCCTCTGTCTCCGTCTCTGTCTCTGTCTCTGTCTCTGCCTCTGTCTCTGTCCCCGTATCTGTCTCTGTCTCTGCTTCTGTCTCTGCCTCTGTCTCTGTCTCTGCCTCTGCCTCTGTCTCTGTCTCTGTCTCTGCCTCTGTCTCTGTCTCTGTCTCTGTGTCTGTCTCTGTCTCTGTCTCTGTCTCTGTCTCTGTCTCTGACTCTGTCTCTGTCTCTGTCTCTGTCTCTGTCTCTGCCTCTGTCTCTGTCTCTGCCTCTGTCTCCGTCTCTGTCTCTGTCTCTGTCTCTGTCGCTGTCTCTGCCTCCGTATCCGTCTCTGTCTCTGTCTCTGTCTCTATCTCCGTCTATGTCTCTGTCTCTGTCTCTGCCTCTGTCTGCGTCTCTGTCTCCGTCTCGGTCTTTGTCTCCGTCTCTGTCTCCGTCTCCGTCTCTGTCTCTGTCTCTATCTCCGTCTATGTCTCTGTCTCTGTCTCTGTCTCTGTCTCTGTCTCTGTCTCTGTCTCTGTCTCTGTCTCTGTCTCTGTCCCTGCCTCTGTCTCTGTCTCTGCCGCTATCTCTGTCTCCGTCTCTGTCTCTGTCTCTGTCTCTGTCTCTGTCTCTGTCTCTGTCTCTGTCTCTGTCTCTATATCTGTCTCTGTCTCTGTCTCTGTCGCTGTCTCTCCCTCTGTCTCTGTCTCCATCTCTGTCCCTGGCTCTGTCTCTGCCTCTGTCTCCGTCTCTGACTCTGTCTCTGTATCTATCTCCGTCTCTGTCTCTGTCTCTGTCTCTGTCTCTGTCTCTGTCTCTGTCTCTGCCTCTATCTCTGTCTCTGTCTCTGTCTCCGTCGCTGTCTCTCCCTCTGTCTCTGTCTCCGTCTCTGTCCCTGGCTCTGTCTCTGCCTCTGTCTCCGTCTCTGTCTCTGTCTCGGTCTTTGTCTCCGTCCCCGTCTCTGTCTCTGGCTCTGTCTCTGTCTCTGTCTCTGTCTCTGTCTCTGTCTCTGTCTCTGTCTCTGTCTCTGTCTCTGTCTCTGTCTCTGTCTCTGTCTCTGTCTCTGTATCTGTCTCTGTGTCTGTCTCTGTCTCTCTCCCTGTCTCTGTCTCTGTCTCTGTCTCTGACTTTGTCTCTGTCTCTGTCTCTGTCTCTGTCTCCATCTCTGTCCCTGGCTCTGTCTCTGCCTCTGTCTCCGTCTCTGACTCTGTCTCTGTCTCTATCTTCGTCTCTGTCTCTGTCTCTGTCTCTGTCTCTGTCTCTGTCTCTGTCTCTGTCTCTGTCTCTGTCTCTGTCCCTGTCTCTGTCTCTGTCTCTGTCTCTGTCTCTGTCTCTGTCTCTGTCTCTGTCTCTGTCTCTGTCTCTGTCTCTGTCTCTGTCTCTGTCTCTGTCTCTGTCTCTGTCTCTGTCTCTGTCTGTGTCTGTGTCTGTGTCTCTGTCTCTGTCTCCGTCTCTGTCTCCGTCTCGGTCTTTGTCTCCGTCTCTGTCTCTGTCTCTGTCTCTGTGTCTGACTCCGTCCCTGTCCCTGGCTCTGTCTCTGCCTCTGTCTCCGTCTCTGTCTCTGTCTCGGTCTTTGTCTCCGTCTCTGTCTCTGTCTCTGTCTCTGTCTCTGTCTCTGTCTCTGTGTCTGTCTATGCCTGTGTCTCTGTCTCTGACTCCGTCTCTGTCTCTGCCTCTGTCTCCGTCTCTGTCTCTGTCTCTGTCTCTGCCTCTGTCTCTGTCCCCGTATCTGTCTCTGTCTCTGTTTCTGTCTCTGCCTCTGTCTCTGTCTCTGCCTCTGTCTCTGTCTCTGTCTCTGCCTCTGTCTCTGTCTCTGTCTCTGTGTCTGTCTCTGTCTCTGTCTCTGTCTCCGTCTCTGTCTCTGTCTCTGTCTCTGCCTCTGTCTCTGTCCCCGTATCTGTCTCTGTCTCTGTTTCTGTCTCTGCCTCTGTCTCTGTCTCTGCCTCTGTCTCTGTCTCTGTCTCTGCCTCTGTCTCTGTCTCTGTCTCTGTGTCTGTCTCTGTCTCTGTCTCTGTCTCTGTCTCTGTCTCTGTCTCTGTCTCTGTCTCTGTCTCTGTCTCTGTCTCTGTCTCTGCCTCTGTCTCTGTCTCTGCCTCTGTCTCCGTCTCTGTCTCTGTCTCTGTCTCTGTCGCTGTCTCTGCCTCCGTATCCGTCTCTGTCTCTGTCTCTGCCTCTATCTCCGTCTCTGTCTCTGTCTCTGTCTCTGCCTCTGTCTGCGTCTCTGTCTCCGTCTCGGTCTTTGTCTCCGTCTCTGTCTCCGTCTCCGTCTCTGTCTCTGTCTCTATCTCCGTCTATGTCTCTGTCTCTGTCTCTGTCTCTGTCTCTGTCTCTGTCTCTGTCTCTGTCTCTGTCTCTGTCTCTGTCTCTGTCTCTGTCTCTGTCTGTGTCTCTGTCTCTGTCTCCGTCTCTGTCTCCGTCTCCGTCTCTGTCTCTGTCTCTATCTCCGTCTATGTCTCTGTCTCTCTCTCTGTCTCTGTCTCTGTCTCTGTCTCTGTCTCTGTCTCTGTCTCTGTCTCTGCCTCTGTCTCTGTCTCTGCCGCTATCTCTGTCTCTGTCTCTGTCGCTGTCTCTCCCTCTGTCTCTATCTCCGTCTCTGTCTCCGTCTCTGTTTCTGCCGCTGTCTCTGCCTCTGTCTCCGTCTCTGTCTCTGTCTCGGTCTTTGTCTCCGTCTCTGTCTCTGTCTCTGTCTCTGTCTCTGTCTCTGTATCTGTCTATGTCTGTGTCTCTGTCTCTGACTCCGTCTCTGTCTCTGCCGCTGTCTCTGTCTCTGTCTCTGTCTCTGCCTCTGTCTCCGTGTCCGTCTCTGTCTCTGTCTCTGTCTCTGCCTTTGTCTCTGTCCCCGTATCTGTCTCTGTCTCTGTTTCTGTCTCTGCCTCTGTCTCTGTCTCTGCCTCTGTCTCTGTCCCTGTCCCTCTCCCTGGCCCTGTCGCTGTCTCTGTCTCTGTCTCTGTATATGCATCTGTCTCTGTCTCCGTCTCCGTCTCTGTCTCTGTCTCTGTCTGTGTCTCTGTCTCTGTCTCTGTCTCTGTCTCTGTCTCTGTCTCTATCTCTGTCTCTGTCTCTGTCTCTGTCTCTGGCTCTGTCTCTGTCTCTGTCTCTGTCTCTGTCTCTGTCTCTGTCTCTGTCTCTGTCTCTGTCTCTGTCTCTGGCTCTGTCTCTGTCTCTGTCTCTGTCTCTGTCTCTGTCTCTGTCTCTGACTCTGTCTCTGTCTCTGTCTCTCTCCCTGCCCCTGTCTCTGTCTCTGTCGCTGGGTCAGTCTCTGTCTTTACCTCTGTCTTTGTCTCTGTATTTGCCTCCGTCTCTGTCTCCGTATTTGTCTCCGTCTTTGTCTCCGTCCTCGTTTTCCTCTTCGTCTCCGTCTTTGTCTCCGTCTATGTCACCGTCTTTGTCTCCGTCTTTGTCTCCGTCCATGTCTCCTGCCCCTCTGTCACCGTCTTTGTCTCATGCGCCTCTGTCTCTATCCCTGTCTCTGTCTCTGTCCCTGTCTCTGCCCCTTCTCTGTCTCTGTCTCTGTCTCTGTCTCTGTCTCTGTCTCTGTCTCTGTCTCTGTCTCTGTCTCTGTCTCTGTCTCTGTCTCTGTCTCTGTCTGTGTCTCTGTCTCTGTCTCTGTCTCTGTCTCTGTCTCTGTCTCTGTCTCTGGCTCTGTCTCTGTCTCTGTCTCTGTCTCTGTCTCTGTCTCTGTCTCTGTCTCTGTCTCTGTCTGTGTCTCTGTCTCTGTCTCTGTCTCTGTATCTGTCTCTGTGTCTGTCTCTGTCTCTCTCCCTGTCTCTGTCTCTGTCTCTGTCTCTGTCTCTGTCTCTGTCTCTGTCTCTGTCTCTGTCTCTGTCTCTGTCTCTGTATCGGTCTCTGTCTCCGTCTTTGTCTCCGTCTTTGTGTCCGTCTTTGTCTCCGTCTTTGTCTCCGTCTTCATCTCCCTCTTTGCTTCCGTCTTCGTCTCCGTCTTTGTCCCATGCCCCAGGGTCACCGCCTTTGTCCCCTGCCCTTCTGTCTCTGTCTCTGTCTCTGTCTCTGTCTCTGTCTCTGTCTCTGTCTCTGTCTCTGTCTCTGTCTCTGTCTCTGTCTCTGTCTCTGTCTCTGCCTCTGTCTCAGTCTCTGCGTCTGTCTCTGTCTCTGTCTCTGTCTCTGTCTCTGTCCCTGTCTCTGTCTCTGTCTCTGTCTCTGTCTCTGTCTCTGTCTCTGTCTCTGTCTCTGTCTCTGTCTCTGTCTCTGTCTCTGTCTCTGTCTCTGTCTCTGTCTCTGTGTCTGACTCCGTCCCTGTCCCTGGCTCTGTCTCTGCCTCTGTCTCCGTCTCTGTCTCTGTCTCGGTCTTTGTCTCCGTCTCTGTCTCTGTCTCTGTCTCTGTCTCTGTCTCTGTCTCTGTCTCTGTGTCTGTCTATGCCTGTGTCTCTGTCTCTGACTCCGTCTCTGTCTCTGCCTCTGTCTCCGTCTCTGTCTCTGTCTCTGTCTCTGCCTCTGTCTCTGTCCCCGTATCTGTCTCTGTCTCTGTTTCTGTCTCTGCCTCTGTCTCTGTCTCTGCCTCTGTCTCTGTCTCTGTCTCTGCCTCTGTCTCTGTCTCTGTCTCTGTGTCTGTCTCTGTCTCTGTCTCTGTCTCTGTCTCTGTCTCTGTCTCTGTCTCTGTCTCTGTCTCTGTCTCTGTCTCTGTCTCTGTCTCTGCCTCTGTCTCTGTCTCTGCCTCTGTCTCCGTCTCTGTCTCTGTCTCTGTCTCTGTCGCTGTCTCTGCCTCCGTATCCGTCTCTGTCTCTGTCTCTGTCTCTGTCTCTATCTCCGTCTCTGTCTCTGTCCCTGTCTCTGCCTCTGTCTGCGTCTCTGTCTCCGTCTCGGTCTTTGTCTCCGTCTCTGTCTCCGTCTCCGTCTCTGTCTCTGTCTCTATCTCCGTCTATGTCTCTGTCTCTGTCTCTGTCTCTGTCTCTGTCTCTGTCTCTGTCTCTGTCTCTGTCTCTGTCTCTGTCTCTGCCTCTGTCTCTGTCTCTGCCGCTATCTCTGTCTCTGTCTCTGTCGCTGTCTCTCCCTCTGTCTCTATCTCCGTCTCTGTCTCCGTCTCTGTTTCTGCAGCTGTCTCTGCCTCTGTCTCCGTCTCTGTCTCTGTCTCGGTCTTTGTCTCCGTCTCTGTCTCTGTCTCTGTCTCTGTCTCTGTATCTGTCTATGTCTGTGTCTCTGTCTCTGACTCCGTCTCTGTCTCTGCCGCTGTCTCTGTCTCTGTCTCTGTCTCTGCCTCTGTCTCCGTCTCCGTCTCTGTCTCTGTCTCTGTCTCTGTCTCTGCCTTTGTCTCTGTCCCC
>CAMAOD020000072.1:310000-312500 GCA_945859595.2 Megachile willughbiella
CTGTCTCTGTCTCCATCTCTGTCCCTGGCTCTGTCTCTGCCTCTGTCTCCGTCTCTGACACTGTCTCTGTATCTATCTCCGTCTCTGTCTCTGTCTCTGTCTCTGTCTCTGTCTCTGTCTCTGTCTCTGTCTCTGCCTCTATCTCTGTCTCTGTCTCTGTCTCCGTCGCTGTCTCTCCCTCTGTCTCTGTCTCCGTCTCTGTCCCTGGCTCTGTCTCTGCCTCTGTCTCCGTCTCTGTCTCTGTCTCGGTCTTTGTCTCCGTCCCCGTCTCTGTCTCTGGCTCTGTCTCTGTCTCTGTCTCTGTCTCTGTCTCTGTCTCTGTCTCTGTCTCTGTCTCTGTATCTGTCTCTGTGTCTGTCTCTGTCTCTCTCCCTGTCTCTGTCTCTGTCTCTGTCTCTGACTTTGTCTCTGTCTCTGTCTCTGTCTCTGTCTCTGTCTCTGTCTCTGTCTCTGTCTCTGTCTCTGTCTCTGTCTCTGTCTCTGTCTCTGTCTCTGTCTCTGTATCGGTCTCTGTCTCCGTCTTTGTCTCCGTCTTTGTGTCCGTCTTTGTCTCCGTCTTTGTCTCCGTCTTCATGTCCCTGTTTGCTTCCGTCTTCGTCCCCGTCTTTGTCCCATGCCCCAGGGTCACCGCCTTTGTCTCCTGCCCTTCTGTTTCTGTCTCTGTCTCTGTCTCTGTCTCTGTCTCTGTCTCTGTCTCTGCCTCTGTCTCAGTCTCTGCGTCTGTCTCTGTCTCTGTCTCTGTCTCTGTCTCTGTCTCTGTCTCTATATCTGTCTCTGTCTCTGTCTCTGTCGCTGTCTCTCCCTCTGTCTCTGTCTCCATCTCTGTCCCTGGCTCTGTCTCTGCCTCTGTCTCCGTCTCTGACTCTGTCTCTGTCTCTATCTTCGTCTCTGTCTCTGTCTCTGTCTCTGTCTCTGTCTCTGTCTCTGTCTCTGTCTCTGTCTCTGTCTCTGTCTCTGTCTCTGTCTCTGTCTCTGTCTGTGTCTCTGCCTCTGTCTCTGTCTCTGTCTCTGTCTCTGTCTGTGTCCCTGTCTCCGTCTCCGTCTCTGTCTCTGGCTCTGTCTCTGCCTCTGTCGCCGTCTCAGTCTCTGTCTCTGTCTCTGTCTCTGTCTATGTCTCTGCCTCTGTCTCTGTCTCTGTCTCTGTCTCTGTCTCTGTCTGTGTCTCCGTCTCTGTCTCCGTCTCTGTCTCTGCCGCTGTCTCTGCCTCTGTATCTGTCTCTGTCTCTGTCTCTGTCTCTGTCTCTGTCTCTGTCTCTGTCTCTGTCTCTGTCCCTGTCTCTGTCTCTGTCTCTGTCTCTGTCTCTGTCTCTGTCTCTGTCTCTGTCTCTGTCTCTGTCTCTGTCTCTGTCTCTGTCTCTGTCTCTGTCTCTGTCTCTGTCTCTGTCTGTGTCTGTGTCTGTGTCTCTGTCTCTGTCTCCGTCTCTGTCTCCGTCTCGGTCTTTGTCTCCGTCTCTGTCTCTGTCTCTGTCTCTGTGTCTGACTCCGTCCCTGTCCCTGGCTCTGTCTCTGCCTCTGTCTCCGTCTCTGTCTCTGTCTCGGTCTTTGTCTCCGTCTCTGTCTCTGTCTCTGTCTCTGTCTCTGTCTCTGTCTCTGTCTCTGTGTCTGTCTATGCCTGTGTCTCTGTCTCTGACTCCGTCTCTGTCTCTGCCTCTGTCTCCGTCTCTGTCTCTGTCTCTGTCTCTGCCTCTGTCTCTGTCCCCGTATCTGTCTCTGTCTCTGTTTCTGTCTCTGCCTCTGTCTCTGTCTCTGCCTCTGTCTCTGTCTCTGTCTCTGCCTCTGTCTCTGTCTCTGTCTCTGTGTCTGTCTCTGTCTCTGTCTCTGTCTCTGTCTCTGTCTCTGTCTCTGTCTCTGTCTCTGTCTCTGTCTCTGTCTCTGTCTCTGTCTCTGCCTCTGTCTCTGTCTCTGCCTCTGTCTCCGTCTCTGTCTCTGTCTCTGTCTCTGTCGCTGTCTCTGCCTCCGTATCCGTCTCTGTCTCTGTCTCTGTCTCTGTCTCTATCTCCGTCTCTGTCTCTGTCTCTGTCTCTGCCTCTGTCTGCGTCTCTGTCTCCGTCTCGGTCTTTGTCTCCGTCTCTGTCTCCGTCTCCGTCTCTGTCTCTGTCTCTATCTCCGTCTATGTCTCTGTCTCTGTCTCTGTCTCCGTCTCTGTCTCTGTCTCTGTCTCTGTCTCTGTCTCTGTCTCTGCCTCTGTCTCTGTCTCTGCCGCTATCTCTGTCTCTGTCTCTGTCGCTGTCTCTCCCTCTGTCTCTATCTCCGTCTCTGTCTCCGTCTCTGTTTCTGCAGCTGTCTCTGCCTCTGTCTCCGTCTCTGTCTCTGTCTCGGTCTTTGTCTCCGTCTCTGTCTCTGTCTCTGTCTCTGTCTCTGTATCTGTCTATGTCTGTGTCTCTGTCTCTGACTCCGTCTCTGTCTCTGCCGCTGTCTCTGTCTCTGTCTCTGTCTCTGCCTCTGTCTCCGTCTCCGTCTCTGTCTCTGTCTCTGTCTCTGTCTCTGCCTTTGTCTCTGT
>CAMAOD020000072.1:322500-325000 GCA_945859595.2 Megachile willughbiella
GTCTCTGTCTCTGTCTCTGTCTCTGTCTCTGTCTGTGTCTCCGTCTCTGTCTCCGTCTCTGTCTCTGCCGCTGTCTCTGCCTCTGTATCTGTCTCTGTCTCTGTCTCTGTCTCTGTCTCTGTCTCTGTCTCTGTCTCTGTCTCTGTCTCTGTCTCTGTCTCTGTCTCTGTCTCTGTCTCTGTTTCTGTCTCTGTCTCTGTCTCTGTTTCTGTCTCTGCCTCTGTCTCTGTCTCTGTCTCTGTCTCTGTCTCTGTCTGTGTCTCTGTCTCTGTCTGTGTCTCTGTCTCTGTCTCCGTCTCTGTCTCCGTCTCTGTCTCTGCCGCTGTCTCTGCCTCTGTCTCCGTCTCTGTCTCCGTCTCTGTCTCTGTCTCTGTCTCTGTCTCTGTCTCTGTCTCTGTATCTGTCTATGTCTGTGTCTCTGTCTCTGACTCCGTCTCTATCTCTGCCGCTGTCTCTGTCTCTGTCTCTGTCTCTGCCTCTGTCTCCGTCTCCGTCTCTGTCTCTGTCTCTGTCTCTGCCTTTGTCTCTGTCCCCGTATCTGTCTCTGTCTCTGTTTCTGTCTCTGCCTCTGTCTCCGTCTCTGCCTCTGTCTCTGTCCCTGTCCCTCTCCCTGGCCCTGTCGCTGTCTCTGTCTCTGTCTCTGTATATGCATCTGTCTCTGTCTCCGTCTCCGTCTCTGTCTCTGGCTCTGTCTGTGTCTCTGTCTCTGTCTCTGTCTCTGTCTCTGTCTCTGTCTCTGTCTCTGTCTCTGTCTCTGTCTCTGTCGCTGTCTCTGTCTCTGTCTCTGTCTCTGTCTCTGTCTCTGTCTCTGCCTCTGTCTCTGTCTCTGTCTCTGTCTCTGTCTCTGTCTCTGTCTCTGTCCCTGTCCCTGTCTCTGTCTCTGTCTCTGTCTCTGTCTCTGTCTCTGTCTCTGTCTCTGTCTCTGTCTCTGTCTCTGTCTCTGTCTCTGTCTCTGTCTGTGTCTGTGTCTGTGTCTCTGTCTCTGTCTCCGTCTCTGTCTCCGTCTCGGTCTTTGTCTCCGTCTCTGTCTCTGTCTCTGTCTCTGTGTCTGACTCCGTCCCTGTCCCTGGCTCTGTCTCTGCCTCTGTCTCCGTCTCTGTCTCTGTCTCGGTCTTTGTCTCCGTCTCTGTCTCTGTCTCTGTCTCTGTCTCTGTCTCTGTCTCTGTGTCTGTCTATGCCTGTGTCTCTGTCTCTGACTCCGTCTCTGTCTCTGCCTCTGTCTCCGTCTCTGTCTCTGTCTCTGTCTCTGCCTCTGTCTCTGTCCCCGTATCTGTCTCTGTCTCTGTTTCTGTCTCTGCCTCTGTCTCTGTCTCTGCCTCTGTCTCTGTCTCTGTCTCTGCCTCTGTCTCTGTCTCTGTCTCTGTGTCTGTCTCTGTCTCTGTCTCTGTCTCTGTCTCTGTCTCTGTCTCTGTCTCTGTCTCTGTCTCTGTCTCTGTCTCTGTCTCTGTCTCTGCCTCTGCCTCTGTCTCCGTCTCTGTCTCTGTCTCTGTCTCTGTCGCTGTCTCTGCCTCCGTATCCGTCTCTGTCTCTGTCTCTGTCTCTATCTCCGTCTCTGTCTCTGTCTCTGTCTCTGCCTCTGTCTGCGTCTCTGTCTCCGTCTCGGTCTTTGTCTCCGTCTCTGTCTCCGTCTCCGTCTCTGTCTCTGTCTCTATCTCCGTCTATGTCTCTGTCTCTGTCTCTGTCTCTGTCTCTGTCTCTGTCTCTGTCTCTGTCTCTGTCTCTGTCTCTGTCTCTGCCTCTGTCTCTGTCTCTGCCGCTATCTCTGTCTCTGTCTCTGTCGCTGTCTCTCCCTCTGTCTCTATCTCCGTCTCTGTCTCTGTCTCTGCCGCTATCTCTGTCTCTGTCTCTGTCGCTGTCTCTCCCTCTGTCTCTATCTCCGTCTCTGTCTCCGTCTCTGTTTCTGCCGCTGTCTCTGCCTCTGTCTCCGTCTCTGTCTCTGTCTCGGTCTTTGTCTCCGTCTCTGTCTCTGTCTCTGTCTCTGTCTCTGTATCTGTCTATGTCTGTGTCTCTGTCTCTGTCTCTGTCTCTGCCTTTGTCTCTGTCCCCGTATCTGTCTCTGTCTCTGTTTCTGTCTCTGCCTCTGTCTCTGTCTCTGCCTCTGTCTCTGTCCCTGTCCCTCTCCCTGGCCCTGTCGCTGTCTCTGTCTCTGTCTCTGTATATGCATCTGTCTCTGTCTCCGTCTCCGTCTCTGTCTCTGTCTCTGTCTGTGTCTCTGTCTCTGTCTCTGTCTCTGTCTCTGTCTCTGTCTCTGTCTCTGTCTCTGTCTCTGTCTCTGTCTCTGGCTCTGTCTCTGTCTCTGTCTCTGTCTCTGTCTATGTCTCTGTCTCTGTCTCTGTCTCTGTCTCTGTCTCTGTCTCTGTCTCTAGCTCTGTCTCTGTCTCTGTCTCTGTCTCTGTCTCTGTCTCTGTCTCTGTCTCTGTCTCTGTCTCTGTCTCTGTCTCTGTCTCTGTCTGTGTCTCTGTCTCTGTCTCTGTCTCTGTCTCTGTCTCTGTCTCTGTCT
>CAMAOD020000072.1:330000-397500 GCA_945859595.2 Megachile willughbiella
GTCTCTGTCTCTGTATCTGTCTATGTCTGTGTCTCTGTCTCTGACTCCGTCTCTATCTCTGCCGCTGTCTCTGTCTCTGTCTCTGTCTCTGCCTCTGTCTCCGTCTCCGTCTCTGTCTCTGTCTCTGTCTCTGCCTTTGTCTCTGTCCCCGTATCTGTCTCTGTCTCTGTTTCTGTCTCTGCCTCTGTCTCCGTCTCTGCCTCTGTCTCTGTCCCTGTCCCTCTCCCTGGCCCTGTCGCTGTCTCTGTCTCTGTCTCTGTATATGCATCTGTCTCTGTCTCCGTCTCCGTCTCTGTCTCTGGCTCTGTCTGTGTCTCTGTCTCTGTCTCTGTCTCTGTCTCTGTCTCTGTCTCTGTCTCTGTCTCTGTCTCTGTCTCTGTCTCTGTCGCTGTCTCTGTCTCTGTCTCTGTCTCTGTCTCTGTCTCTGTCTCTGCCTCTGTCTCTGTCTCTGTCTCTGTCTCTGTCTCTGTCTCTGTCTCTGTCCCTGTCTCTGTCTCTGTCTCTGTCTCTGTCTCTGTCTCTGTCTCTGTCTCTGTCTCTGTCTCTGTCTCTGTCTCTGTCTCTGTCTCTGTCTCTGTCTCTGTCTCTGTCTCTGTCTCTGTCTGTGTCTGTGTCTGTGTCTCTGTCTCTGTCTCCGTCTCTGTCTCCGTCTCGGTCTTTGTCTCCGTCTCTGTCTCTGTCTCTGTCTCTGTCTCTGTCTCTGTCTCTGTCTCTGTCTCTGTCTCTGTCTCTGTCTCTGTCTGAGACTCTGCCTCTGTCTCTGTCTCTGTCTCTGTCTCTGTCTATGTCTCTGTCTCTGTCTATGTCTCTGTCTCTGTCTCTGTCTCTGTCTCTGTCTCTGTCTCTGTCTCTGTGTCTGCCTCTGTCTCTGTCTCTGTCTCTGTCCCTGTCTCTGTCTCTGTCTCTGTCTCTGTCTCCGTCTCTGTCTCTGTCTCTGTCTCTGTCTCTGTCTATGTCTCTGTCTCTGTCTCTGTCTGAGACTCTGCCTCTGTCTCTGTCTCTGTCTCCGTCTCTGTCTCTGTCTCTGTCTCTGTCTCTGTCTCTGTCTCTGTCTCTGTCTCTGTCTCTGTCTCTGTCCCAGTGCCTCTCCCTGTGTCTGTCACTGTCTCTGTCTCTGTCTCTGTCTATTTCGCTGTCTCCGTCTCTGTCCCAGTCTCTGTCTCTGCCTCCGTCTCTGTCTCTGTCTCTGTCTCTGTCTCTGTCTCTGTCTCTGTCTCTGTGTGAGACTCTGCCTCTGTCTCTGTCTCTGTCTCCGTCTCTGTCTCTGTCTCTGTCTCTGTCTCTGTCTCTGTCTCTGTCTCTGTGTCTGTCTGTGTCTCTGTCTCTGTCTCCGTCTCGGTCTTTGTCTCTGTCTCTGTCTCTGTCTCTGTCTCTGTCTCTGTCTCTGTCTCTGTCTCTGTCTCTGTCTCTATCTCTGTCTCTGTCTCTGTCTCTGCCTCTGTCTCTGTCTCTGCCTCTGTCTCCGTCTCTGTCTCTGTCTCTGTCTCTGTCGCTGTCTCTGCCTCCGTATCCGTCTCTGTCTTTGTCTCTGTCTCTATCTCCGTCTCTGTCTCTGTCTCTGTCTCTGCCTCTGTCTGCGTCTCTGTCTCCGTCTCGGTCTTTGTCTCCGTCTCTGTCTCCTTCTCCGCCTCTGTCTCTGTCTCTATCTCCGTCTATGCCTCTGTCTCTGTCTCTGTCTCTCTCTCTGTCTCTGTCTCTGTCTCTGTCACTGTCTCTGTCTCTGTCTCTGCCTCTGTCTCTGTCTCTGCCGCTATCTCTGTCTCTGTCTCTGTCGCTGTCTCTCCCTCTGTCTCTATCTCCGTCTCTGTCTCTTTCTCTGTCTCTGTCTCTGTCTCTGTCTCTGTCTCTGTCTCTGTCTCTGTATCTGCCTCTGCCTCTGCCTCTGTCTCTGTCTCTGTCTCTGTCGCTGTCTCTCCCTCTGTCTCTGACTCCGTCCCTGTCCCTGGCTCTGTCTCTGCCTCTGTCTCCGTCTCGGTCACTGTCTCGGTCTTTGTCTCCGTCTCTGTCTCTGTCTCTGTCTCCGTCTCTGTTTCTGTCTCTGTCTCTGTCTCTGTCGCTGTCTCTCCCTCTGTCTCTGACTCCGTCCCTGTCCCTGGCTCTGTCTCTGCCTCTGTCTCCGTCTCGGTCACTGTCTCGGTCTTTGTCTCCGTCTCTGTCTCTGTCTCTGTCTCCGTCTCTGTTTCTGTCTCTGGCTCTGTCTGTGTCTCTGTCTCTGTCTGTGTCTCTGTATCTGTCTCTGTCGCTGTCTCTCCCCCTGTCTCTGTCTCTGTCTCTGTCTCTGTCTCTGTCTCTGGCTCTGTCTCTGCCTCTGTCTCCGCCTCTGTCTCTGTCTCTGTCTCTATCTCCGTCTCTGTCTCTGTCTCTGTCTCTGTCTCTGCCTCTGTCTCTGTCTCTGTCTCTGTCTCTGTCTCTGTCTGTGTCTCTGTCTCTGTCTCCGTCACGGTCTTTGTCTCTGTCTTTGTCTCTGTCTCTGTCTCTGTCTCTGTCTCTGTCTCTGTCTCTGTCTCTGTCTCTGTCTCTGCCTCTGTCTCTGTCTCTGCCTCTGTCTCCGTCTCTGTCTCTGTCTCTGTCTCTGTCGCTGTCTCTGCCTCCGTATCCGTCTCTGTCTCTGTCTCTGTCTCTATCTCCGTCTCTGTCTCTGTCTCTGTCTCTGTCTCTGTCTCTGTCTCTGTCTCTGTCTCTGTCTCTGTCTCTGTCTCTGTCTCTGTATCTGCCTCTGCCTCTGCCTCTGTCTCTGTCTCTGTCTCTGTCGCCGTCTCTCCCTCTGTCTCTGACTCCGTCCCTGTCCCTGGCTCTGTCTCTGCCTCTGTCTCCGTCTCGGTCACTGTCTCGGTCTTTGTCTCCGTCTCTGTCTCTGTCTCTGTCTCCGTCTCTGTTTCTGTCTCTGTCTCTGCCTCTGTCTCTGTCTCTGCCGCTATCTCTGTCTCTGTCTCTGTCGCTGTCTCTCCCTCTGTCTCTATCTCCGTCTCTGTCTCTTTCTCTGTCTCTGTCTCTGTCTCTGTCTCTGTCTCTGTCTCTGTCTCTGTCTCTGTATCTGCCTCTGCCTCTGCCTCTGTCTCTGTCTCTGTCTCTGTCGCTGTCTCTCCCTCTGTCTCTGACTCCGTCCCTGTCCCTGGCTCTGTCTCTGCCTCTGTCTCCGTCTCGGTCACTGTCTCGGTCTTTGTCTCCGTCTCTGTCTCTGTCTCTGTCTCCGTCTCTGTCTCTGTCTCTGTCGCTGTCTCTGCCTCCGTATCCGTCTCTGTCTCTGTCTCTGTCTCTATCTCCGTCTCTGTCTCTGTCTCTGTCTCTGTCTCTGTCTCTGTCTCTGTCTCTGTCTTTGTCTCTGTCTCTGTCTCTGTCTCTGTCGCTCTCTCTCCCCCTGTCTCTGTCTCTGTCTCTGTCTCTGTCTCTGGCTCTGTCTCTGTCTCTGTCTCTGTCTCTGTCTCTGTCTCCGTCTCTGTCTCTGTCTCTGTCTCTGTCTCTGTCTCTGTCTCTGTCTCTGTCTCTGTCTCTGTCTCTGTCTCTGTCTCTGTCTCTGTCTGAGACTCTGCCTCTGTCTCTGTCTCTGTCCCCGTCTCTGTCTCTGTCTCTGTCTCTGTCTCTGTCTCTGTCTCTGTCTCTGTCTCTGTCTCTGTCTCTGTCTCTGTCGCTGTCTCTCCCCCTGTCTCTGTCTCTGTCTCTGTCTCTGTCTCTGGCTCTGCCTCTGCCTCTGTCTCCGTCTCTGTCTCTGTCTCTGTCTCTATCTCCGTCTCTGTCTCTGTCTCTGTCTCTGCCTCTGCCTCTGTCTCTGTCTCTGTCTCAGTCTCTGTCTCTGTCTCTGTCTCTGTCTCTGTCTCTGTCTCCGTCTCTGTCTCTGTCTCAGTCTCTGTCTCTGTCTCTGTCTCTGTCTCTGTCTCCGTCTCTGTCTCTGTCTCAGTCTCTGCCTCTGACTCTGTCGCTGTCTCTGTCTATGTCTCTGTCTCTGCCTCCGTCTGCGTCTCTGTCTCTGTCTCCGTCTCTGTCTCTGTCTCTGTTTCTGTCTCTGTCAATGTCTCTGTCTCTGTCGCTGTCTCTCCCTCTGTCTCTATCTCCGTCTCTGTCTCTTTCTCTGTCTCTGTCTCTGTCTCTGTCTCTGTCTCTGTCTCTGTCTCTGTCTCTGTATCTGCCTCTGCCTCTGCCTCTGCCTCTGTCTCTGTCTCTGTCTCTGTCGCTGTCTATCCCTCTGTCTCTGACTCCGTCCCTGTCCCTGGCTCTGTCTCTGCCTCTGTCTCCGTCTCGGTCACTGTCTCGGTCTTTGTCTCCGTCTCTGTCTCTGTCTCTGTCTCCGTCTCTGTCTCTGTCTCTGTCGCTGTCTCTGCCTCCGTATCCGTCTCTGTCTCTGTCTCTGTCTCTATCTCCGTCTCTGTCTCTGTCTCTGTCTCTGTCTCTGTCTCTGTCTCTGTCTCTGTCTTTGTCTCTGTCTCTGTCTCTGTCTCTGTCGCTCTCTCTCCCCCTGTCTCTGTCTCTGTCTCTGTCTCTGTCTCTGGCTCTGTCTCTGTCTCTGTCTCTGTCTCTGTCTCTGTCTCCGTCTCTGTCTCTGTCTCTGTCTCTGTCTCTGTCTCTGTCTCTGTCTCTGTCTCTGTCTCTGTCTCTGTCTCTGTCTCTGTCTGAGACTCTGCCTCTGTCTCTGTCTCTGTCCCCGTCTCTGTCTCTGTCTCTGTCTCTGTCTCTGTCTCTGTCTCTGTCTCTGTCTCTGTCTCTGTCTCTGTCTCTGTCGCTGTCTCTCCCCCTGTCTCTGTCTCTGTCTCTGTCTCTGTCTCTGGCTCTGCCTCTGCCTCTGTCTCCGTCTCTGTCTCTGTCTCTGTCTCTATCTCCGTCTCTGTCTCTGTCTCTGTCTCTGCCTCTGCCTCTGTCTCTGTCTCTGTCTCAGTCTCTGTCTCTGTCTCTGTCTCTGTCTCTGTCTCTGTCTCCGTCTCTGTCTCTGTCTCAGTCTCTGTCTCTGTCTCTGTCTCTGTCTCTGTCTCCGTCTCTGTCTCTGTCTCAGTCTCTGCCTCTGACTCTGTCGCTGTCTCTGTCTATGTCTCTGTCTCTGCCTCCGTCTGCGTTTCTGTCTCTGTCTCCGTCTCTGTCTCTGTCTCTGTTTCTGTCTCTGTCAATGTCTCTGTCTCTGTGTCTGTCTCTGTCTCGGTCTCTGTCTCCGTCTCTGTCTCTGTCTCTGTCCCTGTCTCTGTCTCTGTCTGTGTCTCTGTCTCTGTCTCTGTCTCTGTCTTTGTCTCCGTCTCTGTCTCTGTCTCTGCCTCTGTCTCCGTCTCTGTCTCTGTCTCTGTCTCTGTCGCTGTCTCTGCCTCCGTATCCGTCTCTGTCTCTGTCTCTGTCTCTATCTCCGTCTCTGTCTCTGTCTCTGCCTCTGTCTCTGTCTCTGTCTCTGTCTCTGTCTCTGTCTGAGACTCTGCCTCTGTCTCTGTCTCTGTCTCTGTCTCTGTCTATGTCTCTGTCTCTGTCTATGTCTCTGTCTCTGTCTCTGTCTCTGTCTCTGTCTCCGTCTCTGTCTCTATCTCTGTCTCTGTCTCTGTCTCTGTCTCTGTCTCTGTCTCTGTCTCCGTCTCTGTTTCTGTCTCTGTCTCTATCTCCGTCTATGTCTCTGTCTCTGTCTCTGTCCGAGTGCCTCTCCCTGTGTCTGTCACTGTCTCTGTCTCTGTCTCTGTCTATTTCGCTGTCTCCGTCTCTGTCTCTGTCTATTTCGCTGTCTCCGTCTCTGTCCCAGTCTCTGTCTCTGTCTCCGTCTCTGTCTCTGTCTCCGTCTCTGTTTCTGTCTCTGTCTCTGTCTCTGTCTCTGTCTCTGCCTCTGTATCTGTCTCTGTCTCTGTCTCTGTCTCTGTCTCTGTCTCTGTCTGAGACTCTGTCTCTGTCTCTGTCTCTGTCTCTGTCTCTGTCTCTGTCTCTGTCTCTGTCTCTGTCTCTGTCTCTGTCTCTGTCTCTGTCTCTGTCTCTGTCCCAGTGCCTCTCCCTGTGTCTGTCACTGTCTCTGTCTCTGTCTCTGTCTATTTCGCTGTCTCCGTCTCTGTCCCAGTCTCTGTCTCTGCCTCCGTCTCTGTCTCTGTCTCTGTCTCTGTCTCTGTCTCTGTCTCTGTCTCTGTGTGAGACTCTGCCTCTGTCTCTGTCTCTGTCTCCGTCTCTGTCTCTGTCTCTGTCTCTGTCTCTGTCTCTGTCTCTGCCTCTGTATCTGTCTCTGTCTCTGTCTCTGTCTCTGTCTCTGTCTCTGTCTCTGTCTCTGTCTCTGTCTCTGTCTCTGTCTCTGTCTCTGTCTCTGTCTCTGTCTCTGTCTCTGTCTCTGTTTCTGTCTCTGACTCTGCCTTTGTCTCTGTCTCTGTCTCTGTCTCTGTCTCTGTCTCTGTCTCTGTCTCTGTCTCTGTCTCTGTCTCTGTCTCTGTCTCTGTCTCTGCCTCTGTCTCTGTCTCTGCCTCTGTCTCCGTCTCTGTCTCTGTCTCTGTCTCTGTCGCTGTCTCTGCCTCCGTATCCGTCTCTGTCTCTGTCTCTGTCTCTATCTCCGTCTCTGTCTCTGTCTCTGTCTCTGTCTCTGCCTCTGTCTGCGTCTCTGTCTCCGTCTCGGTCTTTGTCTCCGTCTCTGTCTCCGTCTCCGTCTCTGTCTCTGTCTCTATCTCCGTCTATGACTCTGTCTCTGTCTCTGTCTCTGTCTCTGTCTCTGTCTCTGTCTCTGTCTCTGTCTCTGTCTCTGTCTCTGTCTCTGTATCTGCCTCTGCCTCTGCCTCTGTCTCTGTCTCTGTCTCTGTCGCCGTCTCTCCCTCTGTCTCTGACTCCGTCCCTGTCCCTGGCTCTGTCTCTGCCTCTGTCTCCGTCTCTGCCTCTGTCTCTGTCTCTGCCTCTGCCTCTGTCCCCGTATCTGTCTCTGTCTCTGTTTCTGTCTCTGCCTGTGTCTCTGTCTCTGCCTCTGTCCCTGTCTCTGTCTCTGTCTCTGTCTCTGTCTCTGTCTCTGTCTCTGTCTCTGTCTCTGTCTCTGTCGCTGTCTTTGTCTCTGTCCCTGTCTCTGTCTCTGTCTCTGTCTCTGTCTCTGTCTGTGTCTCTGTCTCTGTCTCCGTCTCCGTCTCTGTCTCTGCCGCTGTCTCTGTCTCTGTCTCAGTCTCTGTCTCTGTCTCTGTCTCCGTCTCTGTCTCTGTCTCTGTCTCTGTCTCTGTCTCTGTCTCTGCCTCTGTCTCTGTCCCCGTATCTGTCTCTGTCTCTGCTTCTGTCTCTGTCTCTCTCGCTGTCGCTCCCTCTGATTCTGTCTCCGTCTCTGTCCCTGGCTCTGTCTCTGCCTCTGTCTCCGTCTCTGTCTCCGTCTCCGTCTCTGTCTCGGTCTTTGTCTCCGTCTCTGTCTCCGTCTCTGTCTCTGTCTCTGTCTCAATCTCCGTCTATGTCTCTGTCTCTGCCTCTGTCTCTGTCTCTGTCTCTGTCTCTGCCTCTGTCTGTGTCTCTGACGCTGTCTCTGTCTCCGTCTCTGTCTCTGTGTCCGTCTTTGTCTCCGACCTTGTCTCCGTCTTTGTCTCCTGCCCCTCTGCCTCCGACTTTGTCTCCTGCCCTTCTGCCTCTGTCCGTGTCTCTGTCTCTCCCTCTCTCTCTGTCGCTGTCTCTTCCTCGGTCTGTGTCTCTGTCTCTACCTCTGTCTCTGTCTCTGTCTCTGTCTCTGTCTCTGTCTCTGTCTCTGTCTCTGTCTCTGTCTCTGTCTCTGCCTCTGTCTCTGTCCCAGTGCCTCTCCCTGTGTCTGTCGCTGTCTCTGTCGCTGTTTCTCCCTCTGTCTCTGTCCCTGTCTCTGTCCCTGGCTCTCTCTCTGCCTCTGTCTCCGTCTCTGACTCTGTCTCTGTCTCTATCTCCGTCTCTGCCTCTGTCTCTGTCTCTGTCTCTGTCTCTGTCTCTATCTCTGTCTCTGTCTCTGCCTCTGTCTCCGTCTCTGTCTCTGTCTCTTTCTCTGTCTCTTCCTCTGCCTCTGTCTCTGTCTCTGTCTGTGTCTCTGCCTCTGTCTCGGTCTCTGTCTCCGTCTCTGTCTCTGTCTCTGTCTCTGTCTCTGTCTCTGTCTCTGTCTCTGTCTCTGTCTCTGTCTCTGTCACTGTCTCTGTCTCTATCTCTGTCTCTGTCTCTGTCTCTGTCTCTGTGTCTGTCTCTGTCTCTGTCTCTGTCTCTGTCCCTGTCTCTGTCTCTGTCTCTGTCTCCGTCTCTGTCTCTGTCTCTGTCTCTGTCTCTGTCTATGTCTCTGTCTCTGTCTCTGTCTGAGACTCTGCCTCTGTCTCTGTCTCTGTCTCCGTCTCTGTCTCTGTCTCTGTCTCTGTCTCTGTCTCTGTCCCAGTGCCTCTCCCTGTGTCTGTCACTGTCTCTGTCTCTGTCTCTGTCTATTTCGCTGTCTCCGTCTCTGTCCCAGTCTCTGTCTCTGCCTCCGTCTCTGTCTCTGTCTCTGTCTCTGTCTCTGTCTCTGTGTGAGACTCTGCCTCTGTCTCTGTCTCTGTCTCCGTCTCTGTCTCTGTCTCTGTCTCTGTCTCTGTCTCTGTCTCTGTCTCTGTCTCTGTCTCTGTCTCTGTCTCTGTCTCTGTCTCTGTCCCTGTCTCTGTCTGAGACTCTGCCTCTGTCTCTGTCTCTGTCTCTGTCTCTGTCTATGTCTCTGTCTCTGTCTATGTCTCTGTCTCTGTCTCTGTCTCTGTCTCTGTCTCTGTCTCTGTCTCTGTGTCTGCCTCTGTCTCTGTCTCTGTCTCTGTCCCTGTCTCTGTCTCTGTCTCTGTCTCTGTCTCCGTCTCTGTCTCTGTCTCTGTCTCTGTCTCTGTCTATGTCTCTGTCTCTGTCTCTGTCTGAGACTCTGCCTCTGTCTCTGTCTCTGTCTCCGTCTCTGTCTCTGTCTCTGTCTCTGTCTCTGTCTCTGTCTCTGTCTCTGTCTCTGTCTCTGTATCTGCCTCTGCCTCTGCCTCTGTCTCTGTCTCTGTCTCTGTCGCCGTCTCTCCCTCTGTCTCTGACTCCGTCCCTGTCCCTGGCTCTGTCTCTGCCTCTGTCTCCGTCTCGGTCACTGTCTCGGTCTTTGTCTCCGTCTCTGTCTCTGTCTCTGTCTCCGTCTCTGTTTCTGTCTCTGTCTCTGCCTCTGTCTCTGTCTCTGCCGCTATCTCTGTCTCTGTCTCTGTCGCTGTCTCTCCCTCTGTCTCTATCTCCGTCTCTGTCTCTTTCTCTGTCTCTGTCTCTGTCTCTGTCTCTGTCTCTGTCTCTGTCTCTGTATCTGCCTCTGCCTCTGCCTCTGTCTCTGTCTCTGTCTCTGTCGCTGTCTCTCCCTCTGTCTCTGACTCCGTCCCTGTCCCTGGCTCTGTCTCTGCCTCTGTCTCCGTCTCGGTCACTGTCTCGGTCTTTGTCTCCGTCTCTGTCTCTGTCTCTGTCTCCGTCTCTGTTTCTGTCTCTGCCTCTGTCTCTGTCTCTGTCTCTGTCTCTGTCTCTGTCTCTGTCTCTGTCTCTGTCTCTGTCTCTGTCTCTGTCTCTGTCCCAGTGCCTCTCCCTGTGTCTGTCGCTGTCTCTGTCGCTGTTTCTCCCTCTGTCTCTGTCCCTGTCTCTGTCCCTGGCTCTCTCTCTGCCTCTGTCTCCGTCTCTGACTCTGTCTCTGTCTCTACCTCCGTCTCTGCCTCTGTCTCTGTCTCTGTCTCTGTCTCTGTCTCTATCTCTGTCTCTGTCTCTGCCTCTGTCTCCGTCTCTGTCTCTGTCTCTGTCTCTGTCTCTGTCTCTGTATCTGTCTATGTCTGTGTCTCTGTCTCTGACTCCGTCTCTGTCTATGCCTCTGTCTCCGTCTCTGTCTCTGTCTCTGTCTCCGTCTCTGTCTCTGTCTCTGTCTCTATCTCCGTCTCTGTCTCTGTCTCTGTCTCTGCCTCTGCCTCTGTCTCTGTCTCCGTCTCTGTCTCTGTCTCTGTCTCTGCCTCTGTCTCTGTCTCTGTCTCTGTCTCTGTCTCTGTCTCTGTCTCTGTCTCTGTCTCTGTCTCTGCCTCTGTCTCTGTCTCTGTCTCTGTCTCTGTCTCTGTCTCTGTCTCTGTCTCTGTCTCTGTCTCTGTCTCTGTCTCTGTCTCTGTCGCTGTCTCTGTCTCTGTCTCTGTCTCTGTCTCTGTCTGTGTCTCTGTCTCTGTCTCCGTCTCTGTCTCCGTCTCGGTCTTTGTCTCCGTCTCTGTCTCTGTCTCTGTCTCTGTCTCTGTCTCTGTCTCTGTCTCTGTCTGTGTTTCTGTCTCTGTCTCTGTCTCTGTCTCTGTCTCTGTCGCTGTCTCTCCCCCTGTCTCTGTCTCTGTCTCTGTCTCTGTCTCTGGCTCTGTCTCTGCCTCTGTCTCCGTCTCTGTCTCTGTCTCTGTCTCTATCTCCGTCTCTGTCTCTGTCTCTGTCTCTGCCTCTGTCTCTGTCTCTGTCTCCGTCTCTGTCTCCGCCTCCGTCTCCGTCTCCGTCTCTGTCTCTGTCTCTATCTCCGTCTCTGTCTCTGTCTCTATCTCCGTCTCTGTCTCTGTCTCTGTCTCTGTCTCTGTCTCTGCCTCTGCCTCTGTCTCTGTCTCCGTCTCTGTCTCTGTCTCTGTCTCTGTCTCTGTCTCTGTCTCTGTCTCTGTCTCTGTCTCTGTCTCTGTCTCTGTCTCTGTCTCTGTCTCTGTCTCTGTCTCTGTCTCTGTCTCTGTCTCTGTCGCTGTCTCTCCCCCTGTCTCTGTCTCTGTCTCTGTCTCTGTCTCTGGCTCTGTCTCTGCCTCTGTCTCCGTCTCTGTCTCTGTCTCTGTCTCTATCTCCGTCTCTGTCTCTGTCTCTGTCTCTGCCTCTGTCTCTGTCTCTGTCTCCGTCTCTGTCTCCGCCTCCGTCTCCGTCTCCGTCTCTGTCTCTGTCTCTATCTCCGTCTCTGTCTCTGTCTCTATCTCCGTCTCTGTCTCTGTCTCTGTCTCTGTCTCTGTCTCTGCCTCTGCCTCTGTCTCTGTCTCCGTCTCTGTCTCTGTCTTTGTCTCCGTCTCTGTCTCTGTCTCTGTCTCTGTCTCTGTCTCTGTCTCTGTCTCTGTCTCTGTCTCTGTCTCTGTCTCTGTCTCTGCCTCTGTCTCGGTCTCTGTCTCCGTCTCTGTCGCAGCCTCTGTCTCTGTCTCCGTCTCTGTCCCTGGCTCTGTCTCTGTCTTTGTCTCCGTCTCTGTCTCTGTCTCTGTCTCTGTCTCTGTCTCTGTATCTGTCTATGTCTGTGTCTCTGTCTCTGACTCCGTCTCTGTCTATGCCTCTGTCTCCGTCTCTGTCTCTGTCTCTGTCTCCGTCTCTGTCTCTGTCTCTGTCTCTATCTCCGTCTCTGTCTCTGTCTCTGTCTCTGCCTCTGCCTCTGTCTCTGTCTCCGTCTCTGTCTCTGTCTCTGTCTCTGCCTCTGTCTCTGTCTCTGTCTCTGTCTCTGTCTCTGTCTCTGTCTCTGTCTCTGTCTCTGTCTCTGCCTCTGTCTCTGTCTCTGTCTCTGTCTCTGTCTCTGTCTCTGTCTCTGTCTCTGTCTCTGTCTCTGTCTCTGTCTCTGTCTCTGTCGCTGTCTCTGTCTCTGTCTCTGTCTCTGTCTCTGTCTGTGTCTCTGTCTCTGTCTCCGTCTCTGTCTCCGTCTCGGTCTTTGTCTCCGTCTCTGTCTCTGTCTCTGTCTCTGTCTCTGTCTCTGTCTCTGTCTCTGTCTGTGTTTCTGTCTCTGTCTCTGTCTCTGTCTCTGTCTCTGTCGCTGTCTCTCCCCCTGTCTCTGTCTCTGTCTCTGTCTCTGTCTCTGGCTCTGTCTCTGCCTCTGTCTCCGTCTCTGTCTCTGTCTCTGTCTCTATCTCCGTCTCTGTCTCTGTCTCTGTCTCTGCCTCTGTCTCTGTCTCTGTCTCCGTCTCTGTCTCCGCCTCCGTCTCCGTCTCCGTCTCTGTCTCTGTCTCTATCTCCGTCTCTGTCTCTGTCTCTATCTCCGTCTCTGTCTCTGTCTCTGTCTCTGTCTCTGTCTCTGCCTCTGCCTCTGTCTCTGTCTCCGTCTCTGTCTCTGTCTCTGTCTCTGTCTCTGTCTCTGTCTCTGTCTCTGTCTCTGTCTCTGTCTCTGTCTCTGTCTCTGTCTCTGTCTCTGTCTCTGTCTCTGTCTCTGTCGCTGTCTCTCCCCCTGTCTCTGTCTCTGTCTCTGTCTCTGTCTCTGCCTCTGTCTCTGTCTCTGTCTCTGTCTCTGTCTCTGTCTCTGTCTCTGTCTCTGTCTCTGTCTCTGTCTCTGTCTCTGTCGCTGTCTCTGTCTCTGTCTCTGTCTCTGTCTCTGTCTGTGTCTCTGTCTCTGTCTCCGTCTCTGTCTCCGTCTCGGTCTTTGTCTCCGTCTCTGTCTCTGTCTCTGTCTCTGTCTCTGTCTCTGTCTCTGTCTCTGTCTGTGTTTCTGTCTCTGTCTCTGTCTCTGTCTCTGTCTCTGTCTCTGTCGCTGTCTCTCCCCCTGTCTCTGTCTCTGTCTCTGGCTCTGTCTCTGGCTCTGTCTCTGCCTCTGTCTCCGTCTCTGTCTCTGTCTCTGTCTCTATCTCCGTCTCTGTCTCTGTCTCTGTCTCTGCCTCTGTCTCTGTCTCTGTCTCCGTCTCTGTCTCTGTCTCTGTCTCTGTCTCTGTCTCTGTCTCTGTCTCTGTCTCTGTCTCTGTCTCTGCCTCTGTCTCTGTCTCTGCCTCCGTCTCCGTCTCTGTCTCTGTCTCTGTCTCTGTCTCTGGCTCTGTCTCTGCCTCTGTCTCCGTCTCTGTATCTGTCTCTGTCTCTATCTCCGTCTCTGTCTCTGTCACTGTCTCTGTCACTGTCTCTGGCTCTGTCTCTGCCTCTGTCTCCGTCTCTGTCTCTGTTTCTGTCTCTATCTCCATCTCTGTCTCTGTCTCCGTCTCTGTCTCTGTCTCCGTCTCTGTCTCTGTCTCTGTCTGTGTCTCTGTCTCTGTCTCCGTCTCTGTCTCTGTCTCCGTCTCTGTCTCTGTCTCTGTCTCTGTCTCTGTCTCTGTCTCTGTCTCTGCCTCTGTCTCTGTCTCTGCCTCTGTCTCCGTCTCTGGCTCTGTCTCTGTCTCTGTCGCTGTCTCCGCCTCCGTCTCCGTCTCCGTCTCTGTCTCTGTCTCTATCTCCGTCTCTGTCTCTGTCTCTATCTCCGTCTCTGTCTCTGTCTCTGTCTCTGTCTCTGTCTCTGCCTCTGCCTCTGTCTCTGTCTCCGTCTCCGTCTCTGTCCCAGTCTCTGTCTCTGTCTCTGTCTCTGTCTCTGTCTCTGTGTGAGACTCTGCCTCTGTCTCGGTCTCTGTCTCCGTCTCTGTCTCTGTCTCTGTCTCTGTCTCTGTCTATTTCGCTGTCTCCGTCTCTGTCCCAGTCTCTGTCTCTGCCTCCGTCTCTGTCTCTGTCTCTGTCTCTGTCTCTGTCTCTGTCTCTGTCTCTGTGTGAGACTCTGCCTCTGTCTCTGTCTCTGTCTCTGTCTCCGTCTCTGTCTCTGTCTCTGTCCCAGTGCCTCTCCCTGTGTCTGTCACTGTCTCTGTCTCTGTCTCTGTCTATTTCGCTGTCTCCGTCTCTGTCCCAGTCTCTGTCTCTGTCTCTGTCTCTGTCTCTGTCTCTGTCTCTGTCTCTGTCTCTGTCTCTGTGTGAGACTGTGCCTCTGTCTCTGTCTCTGTCTCCGTGTCTGTCTCTGTCTCTGTCTCTGTCTCTGTCTCTGTCTCTGTCTCTGTCTCTGTCTCTGTCTGATACTCTTCCTCTGTCTCTGTCTCTGTCTCTGTCTCTGTCTCTGTCTATGTCTCTGTCTCTGTCTATGTCTCTGTCTCTGTCTCTGTCTCTGTCTCTGTCTCTGTCTCTGTCGCTGTTTCTCCCTCTGTCTCTGTCCCTGTCTGTCCCTGGCTCTCTCTCTGCCTCTGTCTCCGTCTCTGACTCTGTCTCTGTCTCTATCTCCGTCTCTGCCTCTGTCTCTGTCTCTGTCTATGTCTCTGTCTCTTTCTATGTCTCTGTCTCTGTCTCTGTCTCTGTCTCTGTCTCTGTCTCTGTCGCTGTTTCTCCCTCTGTCTCTGTCCCTGTCTCTGTCCCTGGCTCTCTCTCTGCCTCTGTCTCCGTCTCTGACTCTGTCTCTGTCTCTATCTCCGTCTCTGCCTCTGTCTCTGTCTCTGTCTCTGTCTCTGTCTCTGTCTCTGTCTCTGTCTCTGTCTCTGTCTCTGTCTCTGTCTCTGTCTCTGTCTCTGTCTCTGTCTCTGTCTCTGTCTCTGTCTCTGTCTCTGTCTCTGTCTCTGTCTCTGTCTCTGTCTCTGTCTCTGTCTCTGTCTCTGTCTCTGTCTCTGTCTCTGTCTCTGTCTCTGTCTCTGTCTCTGTGTCTGTCTCTGTCTCTGTCTCTGTCTCTGTCTCTGTCTCTGTCTCTGTCTCTGTCTCCGTCTCTGTCTCTGTCTCTGTCTCTATCTCCGTCTCTGTCTCTGTCTCTGTCTCTGCCTCTGTCTCTGTCTCTGTCTCCGTCTCTGTCTCTGTCTCTGTCTCTGTCTCTGTCTCTGTCTCTGTCTCTGTCTCTGTCTCTGTGTCTGCCTCTGTCTCTGTCTCTGCCTCCGTCTCCGTCTCTGTCTCTGTCTCTGTCTCTGTCTCTGGCTCTGTCTCTGCCTCTGTCTCCGTCTCTGTATCTGTCTCTGTCTCTATCTCCGTCTCTGTCTCTGTCACTGTCTCTGTCACTGTCTCTGGCTCTGTCTCTGCCTCTGTCTCCGTCTCTGTCTCTGTTTCTGTCTCTATCTCCATCTCTGTCTCTGTCTCCGTCTCTGTCTCTGTCTCTGTCTCTGTCTCTGGCTCTGTCTCTGCCTCTGTCTCCGTCTCTGTATCTGTCTCTGTCTCTATCTCCGTCTCTGTCTCTGTCACTGTCTCTGTCACTGTCTCTGGCTCTGTCTCTGCCTCTGTCTCCGTCTCTGTCTCTGTTTCTGTCTCTATCTCCATCTCTGTCTCTGTCTCCGTCTCTGTCTCTGTCTCCGTCTCTGTCTCTGTCTCTGTCTGTGTCTCTGTCTCTGTCTCCGTCTCTGTCTCTGTCTCCGTCTCTGTCTCTGTCTCTGTCTCTGTCTCTGTCTCTGTCTCTGTCTCTGCCTCTGTCTCTGTCTCTGCCTCTGTCTCCGTCTCTGGCTCTGTCTCTGTCTCTGTCGCTGTCTCCGCCTCCGTCTCCGTCTCCGTCTCTGTCTCTGTCTCTATCTCCGTCTCTGTCTCTGTCTCTATCTCCGTCTCTGTCTCTGTCTCTGTCTCTGTCTCTGTCTCTGCCTCTGCCTCTGGCTCTGTCTCCGTCTCCGTCTCTGTCCCAGTCTCTGTCTCTGTCTCTGTCTCTGTCTCTGTCTCTGTGTGAGACTCTGCCTCTGTCTCGGTCTCTGTCTCCGTCTCTGTCTCTGTCTCTGTCTCTGTCTCTGTCTATTTCGCTGTCTCCGTCTCTGTCCCAGTCTCTGTCTCTGCCTCCGTCTCTGTCTCTGTCTCTGTCTCTGTCTCTGTCTCTGTCTCTGTCTCTGTGTGAGACTCTGCCTCTGTCTCTGTCTCTGTCTCCGTCTCTGTCTCTGTCTCTGTCCCAGTGCCTCTCCCTGTGTCTGTCACTGTCTCTGTCTCTGTCTCTGTCTATTTCGCTGTCTCCGTCTCTGTCCCAGTCTCTGTCTCTGTCTCTGTCTCTGTCTCTGTCTCTGTCTCTGTCTCTGTCTCTGTGTGAGACTGTGCCTCTGTCTCTGTCTCTGTCTCCGTGTCTGTCTCTGTCTCTGTCTCTGTCTCTGTCTCTGTCTCTGTCTCTGTCTCTGTCTCTGTCTGATACTCTTCCTCTGTCTCTGTCTCTGTCTCTGTCTCTGTCTCTGTCTCTGTCTCTGTCTCTGTCTCTGTCGCTGTCTCTCCCCCTGTCTCTGTCTCTGTCTCTGGCTCTGTCTCTGGCTCTGTCTCTGCCTCTGTCTCCGTCTCTGTCTCTGTCTCTGTCTCTATCTCCGTCTCTGTCTCTGTCTCTGTCTCTGCCTCTGTCTCTGTCTCTGTCTCCGTCTCTGTCTCTGTCTCTGTCTCTGTCTCTGTCTCTGTCTCTGTCTCTGTCTCTGTCTCTGTCTCTGTCTCTGCCTCTGTCTCTGTCTCTGCCTCCGTCTCCGTCTCTGTCTCTGTCTCTGTCTCTGTCTCTGGCTCTGTCTCTGCCTCTGTCTCCGTCTCTGTATCTGTCTCTGTCTCTATCTCCGTCTCTGTCTCTGTCACTGTCTCTGTCACTGTCTCTGGCTCTGTCTCTGCCTCTGTCTCCGTCTCTGTCTCTGTTTCTGTCTCTATCTCCATCTCTGTCTCTGTCTCCGTCTCTGTCTCTGTCTCCGTCTCTGTCTCTGTCTCTGTCTGTGTCTCTGTCTCTGTCTCCGTCTCTGTCTCTGTCTCCGTCTCTGTCTCTGTCTCTGTCTCTGTCTCTGTCTCTGTCTCTGTCTCTGTCTCTGCCTCTGTCTCTGTCTCTGCCTCTGTCTCCGTCTCTGGCTCTGTCTCTGTCTCTGTCGCTGTCTCCGCCTCCGTCTCCGTCTCCGTCTCTGTCTCTGTCTCTATCTCCGTCTCTGTCTCTGTCTCTATCTCCGTCTCTGTCTCTGTCTCTGTCTCTGTCTCTGTCTCTGCCTCTGCCTCTGTCTCTGTCTCCGTCTCCGTCTCTGTCCCAGTCTCTGTCTCTGTCTCTGTCTCTGTCTCTGTCTCTGTGTGAGACTCTGCCTCTGTCTCGGTCTCTGTCTCCGTCTCTGTCTCTGTCTCTGTCTCTGTCTCTGTCTATTTCGCTGTCTCCGTCTCTGTCCCAGTCTCTGTCTCTGCCTCCGTCTCTGTCTCTGTCTCTGTCTCTGTCTCTGTCTCTGTCTCTGTCTCTGTGTGAGACTCTGCCTCTGTCTCTGTCTCTGTCTCCGTCTCTGTCTCTGTCTCTGTCCCAGTGCCTCTCCCTGTGTCTGTCACTGTCTCTGTCTCTGTCTCTGTCTATTTCGCTGTCTCCGTCTCTGTCCCAGTCTCTGTCTCTGTCTCTGTCTCTGTCTCTGTCTCTGTCTCTGTCTCTGTCTCTGTGTGAGACTGTGCCTCTGTCTCTGTCTCTGTCTCCGTGTCTGTCTCTGTCTCTGTCTCTGTCTCTGTCTCTGTCTCTGTCTCTGTCTCTGTCTCTGTCTGATACTCTTCCTCTGTCTCTGTCTCTGTCTCTGTCTCTGTCTCTGTCTATGTCTCTGTCTCTGTCTATGTCTCTGTCTCTGTCTCTGTCTCTGTCTCTGTCTCTGTCTCTGTCGCTGTTTCTCCCTCTGTCTCTGTCCCTGTCTGTCCCTGGCTCTCTCTCTGCCTCTGTCTCCGTCTCTGACTCTGTCTCTGTCTCTATCTCCGTCTCTGCCTCTGTCTCTGTCTCTGTCTATGTCTCTGTCTCTTTCTATGTCTCTGTCTCTGTCTCTGTCTCTGTCTCTGTCTCTGTCTCTGTCGCTGTTTCTCCCTCTGTCTCTGTCCCTGTCTCTGTCCCTGGCTCTCTCTCTGCCTCTGTCTCCGTCTCTGACTCTGTCTCTGTCTCTATCTCCGTCTCTGCCTCTGTCTCTGTCTCTGTCTCTGTCTCTGTCTCTGTCTCTGTCTCTGTCTCTGTCTCTGTCTCTGTCTCTGTCTCTGTCTCTGTCTCTGTCTCTGTCTCTGTCTCTGTCTCTGTCTCTGTCTCTGTCTCTGTCTCTGTCTCTGTCTCTGTCTCTGTCTCTGTCTCTGTCTCTGTCTCTGTCTCTGTCTCTGTCTCTGTCTCTGTCTCTGTCTCTGTGTCTGTCTCTGTCTCTGTCTCTGTCTCTGTCTCTGTCTCTGTCTCTGTCTCTGTCTCCGTCTCTGTCTCTGTCTCTGTCTCTGCCTCTGTCTCTGTCTCTGTCTCTGTCTGAGACACTGCCTCTGTCTCTGTGTCTGTCTCCGTCTCTGTCTCTGTCTCTGTCTCTGTCTCTGTCTCTGTCTCTGTCTCTGTCTCCGTCCCAGTGCCTCTCCCTGTGTCTGTCACTGTCTCTGTCTCTGTCTCTGTCTATTTCGCTGTCTCCGTCTCTGTCCCAGTCTCTGTCTCTGTCTCCGTCTCTGTCTCTGTCTCTGTCTCTGTCTCTGTCTCTGTCTGAGACTCTGCCTCTGTCTCTGTCTCTGTCTCTGTCTCTGTCTCTGTCCCTGTCTCTGTCTCTGTCTCTGTCTCTGTCTCCGTCTCTGTCTCTGTCTCCGTCTCTGTCTCTGTCTCTGTCTCTGTCTCTGTCTCTGTCTCTGTCTCTGTCTCTGTCCCCGTATCTGTCTCTGTCTCTGCTTCTGTTTCTGTCTCTCTCGCTGTCTCTCCCTCTGTCTCTGTCTCTGTCTCTGTCTCTGTCTCTGTCTGTGTCTCTGCCTCTGTCTCGGTCTCTGTCTCCGTCTCTGTCGCAGCCTCTGTCTCTGTCTCCGTCTCTGTCCCTGGCTCTGTCTCTGTCTTTGTCTCCGTCTCTGTCTCTGTCTCTGTCTCTGTCTCTGTATCTGTCTATGTCTGTGTCTCTGTCTCTGACTCCGTCTCTGTCTATGCCTCTGTCTCCGTCTCTGTCTCTGTCTCTGCCTCTGTCTCTGTCCCCGTATCTGTCTCTGTCTCTGTTTCTGCCTCTGCCTCTGTCTCTGTCTCTGCCTCTGTCTCTGTCTATGTCTCTGTCTCTGTCGCTGTCTCTCCCCCTGTCTCTGTCTCTGTCTCTGTCTCTGTCTCTGGCTCTGTCTCTGCCTCTGTCTCCGTCTCTGTCTCTGTCTCTGTCTCTATCTCCGTCTCTGTCTCTGTCTCTGTCTCTGCCTCTGCCTCTGTCTCTGTCTCCGTCTCTGTCTCTGTCTCTGTCTCTGTCTCTGCCTCTGTCTCTGTCTCTGTCTCTGTCTCTGTCTCTGTCTCTGTCTCTGTCTCTGTCTCTGTCTCTGTCTCTGCCTCTGTCTCTGTCTCTGTCTCTGTCTCTGTCTCTGTCTCTGTCTCTGTCTCTGTCTCTGTCTCTGTCTCTGTCTCTGTCGCTGTCTCTGTCTCTGTCTCTGTCTCTGTCTCTGTCTCTGTCTGTGTCTCTGTCTCTGTCTCCGTCTCTGTCTCCGTCTCGGTCTTTGTCTCCGTCTCTGTCTCTGTCTCTGTCTCTGTCTCTGTCTCTGTCTCTGTCTCTGTCTCTGTCTCTGTCTCTGTCTCTGTCTCTGTCGCTGTCTCTCCCCCTGTCTCTGTCTCTGTCTCTGTCTCTGTCTCTGGCTCTGTCTCTGCCTCTGTCTCCGTCTCTGTCTCTGTCTCTGTCTCTATCTCCGTCTCTGTCTCTGTCTCTGTCTCTGCCTCTGTCTCTGTCTCTGTCTCCGTCTCTGTCTCCGCCTCCGTCTCCGTCTCCGTCTCTGTCTCCGTCTCTATCTCCTGCTCTGTCTCTGTCTCTATCTCCGTCTCCGTCTCTGTCTCTGTCTCTGTCTCTGTCTCTGCCTCTGCCTCTGTCTCTGTCTCCGTCTCTGTCTCTGTCTCTGTCTCTGTCTCTGTCTCTGTCTCTGTCTCTGTCTCTGTCTCTGTCTCTGTCTCTGTCTCTGTCTCTGTCTCTGTCTCTGTCTCTGTCGCTGTCTCTCCCCCTGTCTCTGTCTCTGTCTCTGTCTCTGTCTCTGCCTCTGTCTCTGTCTCTGTCTCTGTCTCTGTCTCTGGCTCTGTCTCTGTCTCTGTCTCTGTCTCTGTCTCTGTCTCTGTCGCTGTCTCTGTCTCTGTCTCTGTCTCTGTCTCTGTCTGTGTCTCTGTCTCTGTCTCCGTCTCTGTCTCCGTCTCGGTCTTTGTCTCCGTCTCTGTCTCTGTCTCTGTCTCTGTCTCTGTCTCTGTCTCTGTCTGTGTTTCTGTCTCTGTCTCTGTCTCTGTCTCTGTCTCTGTCTCTGTCGCTGTCTCTCCCCCTGTCTCTGTCTCTGTCTCTGTCTCTGTCTCTGGCTCTGTCTCTGCCTCTGTCTCCGTCTCTGTCTCTGTCTCTGTCTCTATCTCCGTCTCTGTCTCTGTCTCTGTCTCTGCCTCTGTCTCTGTCTCTGTCTCCGTCTCTGTCTCTGTCTCTGTCTCTGTCTCTGTCTCTGTCTCTGTCTCTGTCTCTGTCTCTGTCTCTGTCTCTGTCTCTGCCTCTGTCTCTGTCTCTGCCTCCGTCTCCGTCTCTGTCTCTGTCTCTGTCTCTGTCTCTGGCTCTGTCTCTGCCTCTGTCTCCGTCTCTGTATCTGTCTCTGTCTCTATCTCCGTCTCTGTCTCTGTCACTGTCTCTGTCACTGTCTCTGGCTCTGTCTCTGCCTCTGTCTCCGTCTCTGTCTCTGTTTCTGTCTCTATCTCCATCTCTGTCTCTGTCTCCGTCTCTGTCTCTGTCTCCGTCTCTGTCTCTGTCTCTGTCTGTGTCTCTGTCTCTGTCTCCGTCTCTGTCTCTGTCTCCGTCTCTGTCTCTGTCTCTGTCTCTGTCTCTGTCTCTGTCTCTGTCTCTGCCTCTGTCTCTGTCTCTGCCTCTGTCTCCGTCTCTGGCTCTGTCTCTGTCTCTGTCGCTGTCTCCGCCTCCGTCTCCGTCTCCGTCTCTGTCTCTGTCTCTATCTCCGTCTCTGTCTCTGTCTCTATCTCCGTCTCTGTCTCTGTCTCTGTCTCTGTCTCTGTCTCTGCCTCTGCCTCTGTCTCTGTCTCCGTCTCTGTCTCTGTCTCTGTCTCTGTCTCTGTCTCTGTCTCTGTCTCTGTCTCTGTCTCTGTCTCTGTCTCTGTCTCTGTCTCTGTCTCTGTCTCTGTCTGTGTCTCTGTCTCTGTCTCCGTCTCTGTCTCCGTCTCGGTCTTTGTCTCCGTCTCTGTCTCTGTCTCTGTCTCTGTCTCTGTCTCTGTCTCTGTCTCTGTCTCTGTCTGTGTTTCTGTCTCTGTCTCTGTCTCTGTCTCTGTCTCTGTCTCTGTCGCTGTCTCTCCCCCTGTCTCTGTCTCTGTCTCTGTCTCTGTCTCTGGCTCTGTCTCTGCCTCTGTCTCCGTCTCTGTCTCTGTCTCTGTCTCTATCTCCGTCTCTGTCTCTGTCTCTGTCTCTGCCTCTGTCTCTGTCTCTGTCTCCGTCTCTGTCTCTGTCTCTGTCTCTGTCTCTGCCTCTGTCTCTGTCTCTGTCTCTGTCTCTGTCTCTGTCTCTGTCTCTGTCTCTGTCTCTGTCTCTGTCTCTGCCTCTGTCTCTGTCTCTGCCTCCGTCTCCGTCTCTGTCTCTGTCTCTGTCTCTGTCTCTGGCTCTGTCTCTGCCTCTGTCTCCGTCTCTGTATCTGTCTCTGTCTCTATCTCCGTCTCTGTCTCTGTCACTGTCTCTGTCACTGTCTCTGGCTCTGTCTCTGCCTCTGTCTCCGTCTCTGTCTCTGTTTCTGTCTCTATCTCCATCTCTGTCTCTGTCTCTGTCTCTGTCTCTGTCTCTGTCTCTGTCTCTGTCTCTGTCTGTGTCTCTGTCTCTGTCTCCGTCTCTGTCTCTGTCTCCGTCTCTGTCTCTGTCTCTGTCTCTATCTCCGTCTCTGTCTCTGCCTCTGCCTCTGTCTCTGTCTCCGTCTCTGTCTCTGTCTCTGTCTCTGTCTCTGTCTCTGTCTCTGTCTCTGTCTCTGTCTCTGTCTCTGTCTCTGTCTCTGTCTCTGTCTCTGTCTCTGTTTCTGTCTCTGTCTCTGTCTCTGTCTCAGTCCCTGTCACTGTCTCTGTCTCTGTCTCTGTCTCTGTCCCTGTCTCTGTCTCTGTCTCTGTCTCTGTCTCTGTCTCTGTCGCTGTCTCTCCCCCTGTCTCTGTCTCTATCTCCGTCTCTGTCTCTGTCTCAGCCTCTGTCTCTGTCTCTGTCTCTGTCTCTGTCTCTATCTCCGTCTCTGTCTCTGTCTCTGTCTCTGTCTCTGTCTCTGTCTCTGTCTCTGTCTCTGTCTCTGTCTCTGTCTCTGTCTCTGTCTCTGTCTGTGTCTCTGTCTCTGTCTCCGTCTCTGTCTCCGTCTCTGTCTCCGTCTCGGTCTTTGTCTCCGTCTCTGTCTCTGTCCCTGTCTCTGTCTCTGTCTCTGTCTCTGTCTCTGTCTCTGTCTGTGTCTCTGTCTCTGTCTCTGTCTCTGTCTCTGTCTCTGTCTCTGTCGCTGTCTCTCCCCCTGTCTCTGTCTCTGTCTCTGTCTCTGTCTCTGTCTCTGGCTCTGTCTCTGCCTCTGTCTCCGTCTCTGTCTCTGTCTCTGTCTCTATCTCCGTCTCTGTCTCTGTCTCTGTCTCTGCCTCTGCCTCTGCCTCTGTCTCTGTCTCCGTCTCTGTCTCTGTCTCTGTCTCTGTCCCTGCCTCTGTCTCCGTCTCAGTCTCTGTCTCTGTCTCTGTCTCTGTCTCTGTCTCTGTCTCTGTCTCTGTCTCTGTCTCTGTCCCTGTCACTGTCTCTGTCTCTGTCTCTGTCTCTGTCCCTGCCTCTGTCTCTGTCTCTGTCTCTGTCTCTGTCTCTGTCTCTGTCTCTTTCGCTGTCTCTCCCCCTGTCTCTGTCTCTGTCTCTGTCTCTGTCTCTGTCTCTGTCGCTGTCTCTCCCCATGTTTCTGTCTCTGTCTCTGTCTCTGGCTCTGTCTCTGCCTCTGTCTCCGTCTCTGTATCTGTCTCTGTCTCTATCTCCGTCTCTGTCTCTGTCACTGTCTCTGTCTCTGTCTCTGTCTCTGGCTCTGGCTCTGCCTCTGTCTCTGTCTCTGTCTCCGTCTCTGTCTCTGTCTCTGTCTCTGCCTCTGTCTCTGTCTCCGTATCTGTCTCTGTCTCCGTTTCTGTCTCTGTCTCTCTCGCTGTCTCCCCCTCTGTCTCTGTCTCCGTCTCTGTCCCTGGCTCTGTCTCTGCCTCTGTCTCTGGCCCCGTATCTGTCTCTGTCTCCGTTTCTGTCTCTGTCTCTCTCGCTGTCTCTCCCTCTGTCGCTGTCTCTGTCTCTGTCTCTGTCTCTGTCTCTGCCTCTGTCTCTGTCTCCGTATCTGTCTCTGTCTCCGTTTCTGTCTCTGTCTCTCTCGCTGTCTCTCCCTCTGCCGCTGTCTCTGTCTCCGTCTCTGTCTCTGTCTCTGTCTCTGTCTCTGTCTCTTTCTCTGTCTCTGTCTCTGTCTCTGACTCCGTCTCTGTCTCTGCCGCTGTCTCTGTCTCTGTCTCTGTCTCTGTCTCTGCCTCTGTCTCCGTCTCTGTCTCTGTCTCTCCCTCTGTCTCTGCCTCTGTCTCTGTCTCGGTCTCTGTCTCCATCTCTGTCTCTGTCTCCGTCCCTGTCTCTGTCTCTGTCTCTGTCTCTGTCTCTGTCTCTGTCTCTGTCTCTGTCTCTGTCTCTGTCTCTGTCTCTGTCTCTGTCTCCGTCTCTGTCTCTGCCGCTGTCTCTGTCTCTGTCTCAGTCTCTGTCTCTGCCTCTGTCTCCGTCTTTGTCTCCGTCTCTGTCTCTGTCTCGGTCTTTGTCTTCCTCTCTGTCTCCGTCTCTGTCTCTGTCTCTGTCTCTATCTCCGTCTATGTCTCTGTCTCTGCCTCTGTCTCTGTCTCTGTCTCTGTCTCTGCCTCTGTCTCTGTCTCTGACGCTGTCTCTGTCTCTGTCTCTGTCTCTGCCTCTGTTTCTGTCTCCGTATCTGTCTCTGTCTCCGTTTCTGTCTCTGTCTCTCTCGCTGTCTCTCCCTCTGTCTCTGTCTCCGTCTCTGTCCCTGGCTCTGTCTCTGCCTCTGTCTCTGTCCCCGTATCTGTCTCTGTCCCTGTTTCTGTCTCTGCCTCTGTCTCTGTCTCTGCCTCTGTCTCTGTCCCTGTCCCTGTCCCTCTCCCTGGCTCTGTCGCTGTCTCTGTCTCTGTCTCTGTATATGCATCTGTCTCTGTCTCTGTCTCTGTCTCCGTCTCTGTCTCTGTCTCTGTCTCAGTCTCTGTCTCTGTCTCTGTCTCTGTCTCCGTCTCTGTCCCTGGCTCTGTCTCTGCCTCTGTCTCTGTCCCCGTATCTGTCTCTGTCCCTGTTTCTGTCTCTGCCTCTGTCTCTGTCTCTGCCTCTGTCTCTGTCCCTGTCCCTGTCCCTCTCCCTGGCCCTGTCGCTGTCTCTGTCTCTGTCTCTGTATATGCATCTGTCTCTGTCTCTGTCTCTGTCTCCGTCTCTGTCTCTGTCTCTGTCTCTGTCTCTGTCTCTGTCTCTGTCTCTGTCCCTGGCTCTGTCTCTGTCTTTGTCTCCGTCTCTGTCTCTGTCTCTGTCTCTGTCTCTGTCTCTGTCTCTGTCTCTGTCTCTGTCTCTGTCTCTGTCTCTGTCTCTGTCTCTGTCTCTGTCTGAGACTCTGCCTCTGTCTCTGTCTCTGTCTCCGTCTCTGTCTCTGTCTCTGTCTCTGTCTCTGTCTCTGTCTCTGTATCTGTCTGTGTCTCTGTTTCTGTCCCAGTGCCTCTCCCTGTGTCTGTCACTGTCTCTGTCTCTGTCTCTGTCTATTTCGCTGTCTCCGTCTCTGTCCCAGTCTCTGTCTCTGTCTCCGTCTCTGTCTCTGTCTCTTTCTCTGTCTCTGTCTCTGTCTGAGACTCTGCCTCTGTCTCTGTCTCTGTCTCTGTCTCTGTCTCTATCTCCGTCTCTGTCTCTGTCTCTGTCTCTGCCTCTGTCTCTGTCTCTGTCTCCGTCTCTGTCTCTGTCTCTGTCTCTGTCACTGCCTCTGTCTCTGTCTCTGTCTCTGTCTCTGTCTCTGTCTCTGTCTCTGTCTCTGTCTCTGTCTCTGTCTCTGCCTCTGTCTCTGTCTCTGCCTCCGTCTCCGTCTCTGTCTCTGTCTCTGTCTCTGTCTCTGGCTCTGTCTCTGCCTCTGTCTCCGTCTCTGTATCTGTCTCTGTCTCTATCTCCGTCTCTGTCTCTGTCACTGTCTCTGTCACTGTCTCTGGCTCTGTCTCTGCCTCTGTCTCCGTCTCTGTCTCTGTTTCTGTCTCTATCTCCATCTCTGTCTCTGTCTCTGTCTCTGTCTCTGTCTCTGTCTCTGTCTCTGTCTCTGTCTCTGTCTCTGTCTGTGTCTCTGTCTCTGTCTCCGTCTCTGTCTCTGTCTCCGTCTCTGTCTCTGTCTCTGTCTCTATCTCCGTCTCTGTCTCTGCCTCTGCCTCTGTCTCTGTCTCCGTCTCTGTCTCTGTCTCTGTCTCTGTCTCTGTCTCTGTCTCTGTCTCTGTCTCTGTCTCTGTCTCTGTCTCTGTCTCTGTCTCTGTCTCTGTTTCTGTCTCTGTCTCTGTCTCTGTCTCAGTCCCTGTCACTGTCTCTGTCTCTGTCTCTGTCTCTGTCCCTGTCTCTGTCTCTGTCTCTGTCTCTGTCTCTGTGTCTGTCGCTGTCTCTCCCCCTGTCTCTGTCTCTATCTCCGTCTCTGTCTCTGTCTCAGCCTCTGTCTCTGTCTCTGTCTCTGTCTCTGTCTCTATCTCCGTCTCTGTCTCTGTCTCTGTCTCTGCCTCTGCCTCTGTCTCTGTCTCCGTCTCTGTCTCTGTCTCTGTCTCTGTCTCTGTCTCTGTCTCTGTCTCTGTCTCTGTCTCTGTCTCTGTCTCTGTCTCTGTCTCTGTCTCTGTCTCTGTCTCTGTCTCTGCCTCTGTCTCTGTCTCTGCCTCTGTCTCCGTCTCTGTCTCTGTCTCTGTCTCTGTCGCTGTCTCTGCCTCCGTCTCCGTCTCCGTCTCTGTCTCTGTCTCTATCTCCGTCTCTGTCTCTGTCTCTGTCTCTGTCTCTGTCTCTGTCTCTGTCTCTGTCTGTGTCTCTGTCTCTGTCTCCGTCTCTGTCTCCGTCTCTGTCTCTGTCTCTGTCTCTGTCTCTGTCTCTGTCTCTGTCTCTGTCTCTGTCGCTGTCTCTCCCCCTGTCTCTGTCTCTGTCTCTGTCTCTGGCTCTGTCTCTGCCTCTGTCTCCGTCTCTGTATCTGTCTCTGTCTCTATCTCCGTCCCTGTCTCTGTCACTGTCTCTGTCTCTGTCTCTGGCTCTGTCTCTGCCTCTGTCTCCGTCTCTGTCTCTGTCTCTGTCTCTATCTCCATCTCTGTCTCTGTCTCTGTCTCCGTCTCTGTCTCTGTCTCTGTCTCTGTCTCTGTCTATGTCTCTGCCTCTGTCTCTGTCTCTGTCTCTGTCTCTGTCTCTGTCTCTGTCTGTGTCTCTGTCTCTGTCTCCGTCTCTGTCTCTGTCTCCGTCTCTGTCTCTGTCTCTGTCTCTGTCTCTGTCTCTGTCTCTGTCTCTGTCTCTGTCTCTGTCTCTGTCTGTGTCTCTGTCTCTGTCTCCGTCTCTGTCTCCGTCTCTGTCTCTGTCTCTGTCTCTGTCTCTGTCTCTGTCTCTGTCTCTGTCTCTGTCGCTGTCTCTCCCCCTGTCTCTGTCTCTGTCTCTGTCTCTGGCTCTGTCTCTGCCTCTGTCTCCGTCTCTGTCTCTGTCTCTGTCTCTGTCTCTGTCTCTGTCTCTGTCTCTGCCTCTGTCTCTGTCGCTGTCTCTCCCCCTGTCTCTGTCTCTGTCTCTGTCTCTGTCTCTGGGTCTGTCGCTGTCTCTCCCCCTGTCTCTGTCTCTGTCTCTGTCTCTGGCTCTGTCTCTGCCTCTGTCTCCGTCTCTGTATCTGTCTCTGTCTCTATCTCCGTCCCTGTCTCTGTCACTGTCTCTGTCTCTGTCTCTGGCTCTGTCTCTGCCTCTGTCTCCGTCTCTGTCTCTGTCTCTGTCTCTATCTCCATCTCTGTCTCTGTCTCTGTCTCCGTCTCTGTCTCTGTCTCTGTCTCTGTCTCTGTCTATGTCTCTGCCTCTGTCTCTGTCTCTGTCTCTGTCTCTGTCTCTGTCTCTGTCTGTGTCTCTGTCTCTGTCTCCGTCTCTGTCTCTGTCTCCGTCTCTGTCTCTGTCTCTGTCTCTATCTCCGTCTCTGTCTCTGTCTCTGTCTCTGTATCTGTCTCTGTCTCTGTCTCTGTCTCTGCCTCTGTCTCTGTCTCTGTCTCTGTCTCTGTCTCTGTCTCCGTCTCTGTCTCTGTCTCTGTCTCTGTCTCTGTCTCTGTCTCTGTCTCTGTCTCTGTCCCCGTACCTGTCTCTGTCTCTGCTTCTGTTTCTGTCTCTCTCGCTGTCTCTCCCTCTGTCTCTGTCTCTGTCTGTGTCTATGCCTCTGTCTCGGTCTCTGTCTCCGTCTCTGTCGCAGCCTCTGTCTCTGTCTCTGTCTCTGTCTCTGCCTCTGTCTCTGTCTCTGCCTCTGTCTCCGTCTCTGGCTCTGTCTCTGTCTCTGTCGCTGTCTCCGCCTCCGTCTCCGTCTCCGTCTCTGTCTCTGTCTCTATCTCCGTCTCTGTCTCTGTCTCTATCTCCGTCTCTGTCTCTGTCTCTGTCTCTGTCTCTGTCTCTGCCTCTGCCTCTGTCTCTGTCTCCGTCTCTGTCTCTGTCTCTGTCTCTGTCTCTGTCTCTGTCTCTGTCTCTGTCTCTGTCTCTGTCTCTGTCTCTGTCTCTGTCTCTGTCTCTGTCTCTGTCGCTGTCTCTCCCCCTGTCTCTGTCTCTGTCTCTGTCGCTGTCTCTGTCTCTGTCGCTGTCTCTCCCCATGTTTCTGTCTCTGTCTCTGTCTCTGGCTCTGTCTCTGCCTCTGTCTCCGTCTCTGTCTCTGCCTCTGCCTCTGGCTCTGTCTCCGTCTCTGTCTCTGTCTCTGTCTCTGTCTCTGCCTCTGTCTCTGTCTCAGTCTCTGTCTCTGTCTCTGTCTCTGTCTCTGTCTCTGTCTCTGTCTCTGTCTCTGTCTCTGTCTCTGCCTCTGTCTCTGTCTCTGCCTCCGTCTCCGTCTCTGTCTCTGTCTCTGTCTCTGTCGCTGTCTCTGCCTCCGTCTCCGTCTCCGTCTCTGTCTCTGTCTCTATCTCCGTCTCTGTCTCTGTCTCTGTCTCTGTCTCTGTCTCTGTCTCTGTCTCTGTCTCTGTCTCTGTCTCTGTCTGTGTCTCTGTCTCTGTCTCCGTCTCTGTCTCCGTCTCTGTCTCTGTCTCTGTCTCTGTCTCTGTCTCTGTCGCTGTCTCTCCCCCTGTCTCTGTCTCTGTCTCTGTCTCTGGCTCTGTCTCTGCCTCTGTCTCCGTCTCTGTATCTGTCTCTGTCTCTATCTCCGTCTCTGTCTCTGTCTCTGTCTCTGTCTCTGTCTCTGTCTCCGTCTCTGTCTCTGTCTCTGTCTCTGTCTCTGTCTCTGTCTCTGTCTCTGTCCCCGTACCTGTCTCTGTCTCTGCTTCTGTTTCTGTCTCTCTCGCTGTCTCTCCCTCTGTCTCTGTCTCTGTCTCTGTCTCTGTCTCTGTCTGTGTCTATGCCTCTGTCTCGGTCTCTGTCTCCGTCTCTGTCGCAGCCTCTGTCTCTGTCTCCGTCTCTGTCCCTGGCTCTGTCTCTGTCTTTGTCTCCGTCTCTGTCTCTGTCTCTGTCTCTGTCTCTGTCTCTGTCTCTGTCTCTGTCTCTGTCTCTGTCTCTGTCTCTGTCCCTGTCTCTGTCTCTGTCTCTGTCTCTGTCTCTGTCTGTGTCTCTGTCGCTGTCTCTCCCCCTGTCTCTGTCTCTGTCTCTGTCTCTGTCTCTGTCTCTGTCGCTGTCTCTCCCCATGTTTCTGTCTCTGTCTCTGTCTCTGGCTCTGTCTCTGCCTCTGTCTCCGTCTCTGTATCTGTCTCTGTCTCTATCTCCGTCTCTGTCTCTGTCACTGTCTCTGTCTCTGTCTCTGGCTCTGGCTCTACCTCTGTCTCTGTCTCTGTCTCCGTCTCTGTCTCTGTCTCTGTCTCTGCCTCTGTCTCTGTCTCCGTATCTGTCTCTGTCTCCGTTTCTGTCTCTGTCTCTCTCGCTGTCTCCCCCTCTGTCTCTGTCTCCGTCTCTGTCCCTGGCTCTGTCTCTGCCTCTGTCTCTGGCCCCGTATCTGTCTCTGTCTCCGTTTCTGTCTCTGTCTCTCTCGCTGTCTCTCCCTCTGTCGCTGTCTCTGTCTCTGTCTCTGTCTCTGTCTCTGTCTCTGCCTCTGTCTCCGTCTCTGTCTCCGTCTCTGTCTCTGCCTCTGTCTCTGTCTCTGTCTCTGTCTCTGTCGCTGTCTCTCCCCCTGTCTCTGTCTCTGTCTCTGTCTCTGGCTCTGTCTCTGCCTCTGTCTCCGTCTCTGTATCTGTCTCTGTCTCTATCTCCGTCTCTGTCTCTGTCTCTGTCTCTGTCTCTGTCTCTGTCTCCGTCTCTGTCTCTGTCTCTGTCTCTGTCTCTGTCTCTGTCTCTGTCTCTGTCCCCGTACCTGTCTCTGTCTCTGCTTCTGTTTCTGTCTCTCTCGCTGTCTCTCCCTCTGTCTCTGTCTCTGTCTCTGTCTCTGTCTCTGTCTGTGTCTATGCCTCTGTCTCGGTCTCTGTCTCCGTCTCTGTCGCAGCCTCTGTCTCTGTCTCCGTCTCTGTCCCTGGCTCTGTCTCTGTCTTTGTCTCCGTCTCTGTCTCTGTCTCTGTCTCTGTCTCTGTCTCTGTCTCTGTCTCTGTCTCTGTCTCTGTCTCTGTCTCTGTCTCTGTCTGTGTCTCTGTCTCTGTCTCCGTCTCTGTCTCCGTCTCTGTCTCCGTCTCGGTCTTTGTCTCCGTCTCTGTCTCTGTCTCTGTCTCTGTCTCTGTCTCTGTCTCTGTCTCTGTCTCTGTCTCTGTCTCTGTCTGTGTCTCTGTCTCTGTCTCTGTCTCTGTCTCTGTCTCTGTCTCTGTCGCTGTCTCTCCCCCTGTCTCTGTCTCTGTCTCTGTCTCTGTCTCTGGCTCTGTCTCTGCCTCTGTCTCCGTCTCTGTGTCTGTCTCTGTCTCTATCTCCGTCTCTGTCTCTGTCTCTGTCTCTGCCTCTGCCTCTGTCTCTGTCTCCGTCTCTGTCTCTGTCTCTGTCTCTGTCTCTGCCTCTGTCTCCGTCTCAGTCTCTGTCTCTGTCTCTGTCTCTGTCTCTGTCTCTGTCTCTGTCTCTGTCTCTGTCTCTGTCTCTGTCTCTGCCTCTGTCTCTGTCTCTGCCTCCGTCTCCGTCTCTGTCTCTGTCTCTGTCTCTGTCTCTGTCTCTGTCTCTGTCTATTTCGCTGTCTCCGTCTCTGTCCCAGTCTCTGTCTCTGTCTCCGTCTCTGTCTCTGTCTCTGTCTCTGTCTCTGTCTCTGTCCCCGTACCTGTCTCTGTCTCTGCTTCTGTTTCTGTCTCTCTCGCTGTCTCTCCCTCTGTCTCTGTCTCTGTCTGTGTCTATGCCTCTGTCTCGGTCTCTGTCTCCGTCTCTGTCGCAGCCTCTGTCTCTGTCTCCGTCTCTGTCCCTGGCTCTGTCTCTGTCTTTGTCTCCGTCTCTGTCTCTGTCTCTGTCTCTGTCTCTGTCTCTGTCTCTGTCTCTGTCTCTGTCTCTGTCTCTGTCTCTGTCTCTGTCTCCGTCTCTGTCTCTGTCTCTGTCTCTGTCTCTGTCTATGTCTCTGTCTCTGTCTCCGTCTCTGTCTCCGTCTCGGTCTTTGTCTCCGTCTCTGTCTCTGTCTCCGTCTCTGTCTCTGTCTCTGTCTCTGTCTCTGTCTGTGTCTCTGTCTCTGTCTCTGTCTCTGTCTCTGTCTCTGTCTCTGTCTCTGTCGCTGTCTCTCCCCCTGTCTCTGTCTCTGTCTCTGTCTCTGTCTCTGGCTCTGTCTCTGCCTCTGTCTCTGTCTCCGTCTCTGTCTCTGTCTCTGTCTCTATCTCCGTCTCTGTCTCTGTCTCTGTCTCTGCCTCTGCCTCTGGCTCTGTCTCCGTCTCTGTCTCTGTCTCTGTCTCTGTCTCTGCCTCTGTCTCTGTCTCAGTCTCTGTCTCTGTCTCTGTCTCTGTCTCTGTCTCTGTCTCTGTCTCTGTCTCTGTCTCTGTCTCTGCCTCTGTCTCTGTCTCTGCCTCCGTCTCCGTCTCTGTCTCTGTCTCTGTCTCTGTCGCTGTCTCTGCCTCCGTCTCCGTCTCCGTCTCTGTCTCTGTCTCTATCTCCGTCTCTGTCTCTGTCTCTGTCTCTGTCTCTGTCTCTGTCTCTGTCTCTGTCTGTGTCTCTGTCTCTGTCTCCGTCTCTGTCTCCGTCTCTGTCTCTGCCTCTGTCTCTGTCTCTGTCTCTGTCTCTGTCTCTGTCGCTGTCTCTCCCCCTGTCTCTGTCTCTGTCTCTGTCTCTGGCTCTGTCTCTGCCTCTGTCTCCGTCTCTGTATCTGTCTCTGTCTCTATCTCCGTCTCTGTCTCTGTCTCTGTCTCTGTCTCTGTCTCTGTCTCCGTCTCTGTCTCTGTCTCTGTCTCTGTCTCTGTCTCTGTCTCTGTCTCTGTCCCCGTACCTGTCTCTGTCTCTGCTTCTGTTTCTGTCTCTCTCGCTGTCTCTCCCTCTGTCTCTGTCTCTGTCTCTGTCTCTGTCTCTGTCTGTGTCTATGCCTCTGTCTCTGTCTCTGTCTCTGTCTCTGTCTCTGTCTCTGTCTCTGTCTCTGTCTGTGTCTCTGTCTCTGTCTCTGTCTCTGTCTCTGTCTCTGTCTCTGTCGCTGTCTCTCCCCCTGTCTCTGTCTCTGTCTCTGTCTCTGTCTCTGGCTCTGTCTCTGCCTCTGTCTCCGTCTCTGTCTCTGTCTCTGTCTCTATCTCCGTCTCTGTCTCTGTCTCTGTCTCTGCCTCTGCCTCTGTCTCTGTCTCCGTCTCTGTCTCTGCCTCTGTCTCTGTCTCTGCCTCTGTCTCCGTCTCAGTCTCTGTCTCTGTCTCTGTCTCTGTCTCTGTCTCTGTCTCTGTCTCTGTCTCTGTCTCTGTCTCTGTCTCTGCCTCTGTCTCTGTCTCTGCCTCCGTCTCCGTCTCTGTCTCTGTCTCTGTCTCTGTCTCTGTCTCTGTCTCTGTCTCTGTCTCTGTCTCTGTCTCTGCCTCTGTCTCTGTCTCTGCCTCCGTCTCCGTCTCTGTCTCTGTCTCTGTCTCTGTCGCTGTCTCTGCCTCCGTCTCCGTCTCCGTCTCTGTCTCTGTCTCTATCTCCGTCTCTGTCTCTGTCTCTGTCTCTGTCTCTGTCTCTGTCTCTGTCTCTGTCTGTGTCTCTGTCTCTGTCTCCGTCTCTGTCTCCGTCTCTGTCTCTGCCTCTGTCTCTGTCTCTGTCTCTGTCTCTGTCCCTGTCACTGTCTCTGTCTCTGTCTCTGTCTCTGTCCCTGTCTCTGTCTCTGTCTCTGTCTCTGTCTCTGTCTCTGTCTCTGTCTCTGTCGCTGTCCCTCCCCCTGTCTCTGTCTCTGTCTCTGTCTCTGTCTCTGTCTCTGTCGCTGTCTCTCCCCATGTTTCTGTCTCTGTCTCTGTCTCTGGCTCTGTCTCTGCCTCTGTCTCCGTCTCTGTATCTGTCTCTGTCTCTGTCTCCGTCTCTGTCTCTGTCACTGTCTCTGTCTCTGTCTCTGGCTCTGGCTCTGCCTCTGTCTCCGTCTCTGTCTCTGTCTCTGTCTCTATCTCCATCTCTGTCTCTGTCTCTGTCTCTGTCTCTGTCTCTGTCTCTGTCTCTGTCGCTGTCTCTCCCCCTGTCTCTGTCTCTGTCTCTGTCTCTGTCTCTGTCTCTGTCTCTGCCTCTGTCTCTGTCTCTGGCTCTGTCTCTGTCTCTGTCTCTGTCCCTGTCTGTGTCTCTGTCTCTGTCTCTGTCTCTGTCTCTGTCTCTGTCTCTGTCTCTGTCTCTGTCTCTGTCTCTGCCTCTGTCTCTGTCTCTGTCTCTGTCTCTGTCTCTGTCTCTGTCTCTGTGTCTGTCTCTGTCTCTGCCTCTGTCTCTGTCTCTGTCTCTGTCTCTGTCTCTGTCTCTGTCTCTGTCTCTGTCTCTGTCTCTGCCTCTGCCTCTGTCTCCGTCTCTGTCTCTGTCTCTGCCTCTGTCTCTGCCTCTGTCTCTGTTTCTGTCTCTGCCTCTGTCTCTGTCTCTGCCTCTGCCTCTGTCTCCGTCCCTGTCACTCTCCCTGGCCCTGTCGCTGTCTCTGTCTCTGTCTCTGTATATGCATCTGTCTCTGTCTCTGTCTCCGTCTCTGTCTCTGTCTCTGTCTGTGTCTCTGTCTCTGTCTCTGTCTCTGTCTCTGTCTCTGTCTCTGTCTCTGTCTCTGTCTCTGTTTCTGTCTCTGTCTCTGTCTCTGTCTCTGTCCCTGTCGCTGTCTCTGTCTCTGTCTCTGTCCTGTCCCTGTCTCTGTCTCTGTCTCTGTCTCTGTCTCTGTCTCTGTCTCTGTCTCTGTCTCTGTCTCTGTCTCTGTCTCTGTCTCTGTCTCTGTCTCTGTCTCTGTCTCCGTCTCTGTCTCTGTCTCTGTCTCTGCCTCTGTCTCTGTCTCCGTATCTGTCTCTGTCTCCGTTTCTGTCTCTGTCTCTCTCGCTGTCTTTACCTCTGTCTCTGGCGCCGTCTCTGTCCCTGGCTCTGTCTCTGCCTCTGTCTCTGTCCCCGTATCTGTCTCTGTCTCTGCTTCTGTCTCTGTCTCTCTCGCTGTCGCTCCCTCTGCCTCTGTCTCCGTCTCTGTCCCTGGCTCTGTCTCTGCCTCAGTGTCCGTCTCTGTCTCCGTCTCGGTCTTTGTCTCCGTCTCTATCTCCGTCTATGTCTCTGTCTCTGCCTCTGTCTCTGTCTCTGTCTCTGCGTCTGTCTCTGTCTCTGACGCTGTCTCTGTCGCCGTCTCTGTCTCTGTGTCCGTCTTTGTCTCCGACCTTGTCTCCGTCTTTGTCTCCTGCCCCTCTGCCTCCGACTTTGTCTCCTGCCCTTCTGTCTCTGTCCGTGTCTCCGTCTCTGTCTCTGTGTCCGTCTTTGTCTCCGACCTTGTCTCCGTCTTTGTCTCCTGCCCCTCTGCCTCCGACTTTGTCTCCTGCCCTTCTGTCTCTGTCCGTGTCTCTGTCTCTCCCTCTGTCTCTGTCTCTGCCTCTTCATCGGTCTGTGTCTCTGTCTCTGCCTCTGTCTCTGTCTCTGTCTCTGTCTCTGTCTATTTCTCTGTCTCTGTCTCTGTCTCGGTCTTTGTCTCCGTCTCTGTCTCCGTCTCTGTCTCTGCCTCTGTCTCTGTCTCTGACGCTGTCTCTCCCCCTGTCTCTGTTTCTGTCTCTGTCTCTGTCTCTGTCTCTGTCTCTGTCTCTGTCTCTGTCTCTGTCTCTGTCTCTGTCTCTGTCTCTGTCTCTGTCTCTGTCTCTGTCTCTGTCTCTGCCTCTGTCTCTGTCTCTGTCTCTGTCTGTGTCTCTGGCTCTGTCTCGGTCTTTGTCTGCGTCTCTGTCTCCGTCTCTGTCTCTGTCTCGGTCTGTGTCTCCGTCTCTGTCTCCGTCTCTGTCTCTGTCTCTGTCTCTATCTCCGTCTATGTCTCTGTCTCTGCCTCTGTCTCTGTCTCTGTCTCTGTCTCTGTCTCTGTCTCTGTCTCTGTCTCTGTCTCTGTCTCTGTCTCTGTCTCTGTCTCTGTCTCTGTCTCTGTCTCTGCCTCTGTCTCTGTCTCCGTCTCCGTCTCTGTCTCTGTCTCTGACTCTGTCTCTGTCTCTGTCTCTGTCTCTGTCTCTGTCTCTGTCTCTGTCTCTGTCTCTGTCTCTGTCTCTGTCTCTGTCTCTGTCTCTGTCTCTGTCTCTGTCTCTGTCTCTGTCTCTGTCTCTGTCTCTGTCTCTGTCTCTGTCTCTGTCTCTGTCTCTGTCTCTGTCGCTGTCTCTCCCCCTGTCTCTGTCTCTCTCTCTGTCTCTGTCTCTGTCTCTGTCTCTGCCTCTGTCTCCGTCTCTGTCTCTGTCTCTGTCTCTATCTCCGTCTATGTCTCTATCTCTGCCTCTGTCTCTGTCTCTGTCTCTGTCTCTGTCTCTGTCTCTGTCCCTGTCTCTGTCTCTGTCTCTGTCTCTGTCTCCGTCTCTGTCTCTGTCTCTGTTTCTGTCTCTGTCTCTGTCTCTGTCTGTGTCTCTGCCTCTGTCTCGGTCTTTGTCTCCGTCTCTGTCTCTATCTCTGTCTCTGTCTCTGTCTCTGTCTCTGTCTCTGTCTCTGTCTCTGTCTCTGTCTCTGTCTCTGTCTCTGTCTCTGTCTCTGTCTCTGTCTCTGTCTCTGTCTCTGTCTCTGTCTCTGTCTGTGTCTCCGTCTCTGTCTCCGTCTCTGTCTCTGTCTCTGTCTCTATCTCCGTCTATGTCTCTGTCTCTGCCTCTGTCTCTGTCTCTGTCTCTGTCTCTGTCTCTGTCTCTGTCTCTGTCTCTGTCTCTGTCTCTGTCTCTGTCTCTGTCTCTGTCTCTGTCTCTGTCTCTGTCTCTGCCTCTGTCTCTGTCACCGTCTCCGTCTCTCTCTCTGTCTCTGACTCTGTCTCTGTCTCTGTCTCTGTCTCTGTCTCTGTCTCTGTCTCTGTCTCTGTCTCTGTCTCTGTCTCTGTCTCTGTCTCTGTCTCTGTCTTTGTCTCTGTCTCTGTCGCTGTCTCTCCCCCTGTCTCTGTCTCTGTCTCTGTCTCTGTCTCTGTCTCTGCCTCTGTCTCCGTCTCTGTCTCTGTCTCTGTCTCTATCTCCGTCTCTGTCTCTGTCTGTGTCTCTGTCTCCGTCTCTGTCTCTGTCTCTGGCTCTGTCTCTGTCTCTGTCTCTGTCCCTGTCTCTGTCTCTGTCTCTGTCTCTGTCTCTGTCTCTGTCTCTGTCTCTGTCTCTGTCTCTGTCTCTGTCTCTGCCTCTGTCTCTGTCTCTGTCTCTGTCTCTGTCTCTGTCTCTGTCTCTGTCTCTGTCTCTGTCTCTGTATCTGTCTCTGTCTCTGTCTCTGTCTCTGTCTCTGTCTCTGTCTCTGTCTCTGTCTCTGTCTCTGTCTCTGCCTCTGTCTCCGTCTCTGTCTCTGTCTCTGCCTCTGTCTCTGCCTCTGTCTCTGTTTCTGTCTCTGCCTCTGTCTCTGTCTCTGCCTCTGCCTCTGTCTCCGTCCCTGTCACTCTCCCTGGCCCTGTCGCTGTCTCTGTCTCTGTCTCTGTATATGCATCTGTCTCTGTCTCTGTCTCCGTCTCTGTCTCTGTCTCTGTCTGTGTCTCTGTCTCTGTCTCTGTCTCTGTCTCTGTCTCTGTCTCTGTCTCTGTCTCTGTCTCTGTTTCTGTCTCTGTCTCTGTCTTTGTCTCCGTCCCTGTCGCTGTCTCTGTCTCTGTCTCTGTCCTGTCCCTGTCTCTGTCTCTGTCTCTGTCTCTGTCTCTGTCTCTGTCTCTGTCTCTGTCTCTGTCTCTGTCTCTGTCTCTGTCTCTGTCTCTGTCTCTGTCTCTGTCTCTCTCTCTGTCTCTGTCTCTGTCTCTGTCTCTGTCTCTGTCTCTGTCTCTGTCGCTGTCTCTGTCTCTGTCTCTGTCTCTGTCTGTGTCTCTGTCTCTGTCTCCGTCTCTGTCTCCGTCTCGGTCTTTGTCTCCGTCTCTGTCTCTGTCTCTGTCTCTGTCTCTGTCTCTGTCTCTGTCTCTGTCTCTGTCGCTGTCTCTCCCCCTGTCTCTGTCTCTGTCTCTGTCCCTGTCTCTGTCTCTGGCTCTGTCTCTGCCTCTGTCTCCGTCTCTGTCTCTGTCTCTGTCTCTATCTCTGTCTCTGTCTCTGTCTCTGTCTCTGTCTCTGTCTCTGTCTCTGTCTCTGTCTCTGTCTCTGTCTCTGTCTCTGTCTCTCTCTCTGTCTCTGTCTCAGTCTCTGTCTCTGTCTCTGTCTCTGTCTCTGTCGCTGTCTCTGTCTCTGTCTCTGTCTCTGTCTGTGTCTCTGTCTCTGTCTCCGTCTCTGTCTCCGTCTCGGTCTTTGTCTCCGTCTCTGTCTCTGTCTCTGTCTCTGTCTCTGTCTCTGTCTCTGTCTCTGTCTCTGTCTCTGTCTCTGTCTCTGTCGCTGTCTCTCCCCCTGTCTCTGTCTCTGTCTCTGTCCCTGTCTCTGTCTCTGGCTCTGTCTCTGCCTCTGTCTCCGTCTCTGTCTCTGTCTCTGTCTCTATCTCCGTCTCTGTCTCTGTCTCTGTCTCTGCCTCTGCCTCTGTCTCTGTCTCTGTCTCTGTCCCTGTCTCTGTCTCTGTCTCTGTCTCTGTCTCTGTCTCTGCCTCTGTCTCTGTCTCTGTCTCTGCCTCCGTCTCCGTCTCTGTCTCTGTCTCTGTCTCTGTCGCTGTCTCTGCCTCCGTCTCCGTCTCCGTCTCTGTCTCTGTCTCTATCTCCGTCTCTGTCTCTGTCTCTGTCTCTGTCTCTGTCTCTGTCTCTGACTCTGTCTCTGTCTGTGTCTCTGTCTCTGTCTCCGTCTCTGTCTCCGTCTCTGTCTCTGTCTCTGTCTCTGTCTCTGTCTCTGTCTCTGTCTCTGTCTCTGTCTCTGTCTCTGTCGCTGTCTCTCCCCCTGTCTCTGTCTCTGTCTCTGTCTCTGGCTCTGTCTCTGCCTCTGTCTCCGTCTCTGTATCTGTCTCTGTCTCTATCTCCGTCTCTGTCTCTGTCACTGTCTCTGTCTCTGTCTCTGGCTCTGTCTCTGCCTCTGTCTCCGTCTCTGTCTCTGTCTCTGTCTCTATCTCCATCTCTGTCTCTTCTCTGTCTCTGTCTCTGTCTCTGTCTCTGTCTGTGTCTCTGTCTCTGTCTCCGTCTCTGTCTCTGTCTCCGTCTCTGTCTCTGTCTCTGTCTCTATCTCCGTCTCTGTCTCTGTCTCTGTCTCTGTCTCTGCCTCTGCCTCTGTCTCTGTCTCCGTCTCTGTCTCTGTCTCTGCCTCTGTCTCTGTCTCTGTCTCTGTCTCTGTCTCTGTCTCTGTCTCTGTCTCTGTCTCTGTCTCTGTCTCTGTCTCTGTCTCTGTTTCTGTCTCTGTCTCTGTCTCTGTCTCTGTCCCTGTCACTGTCTCTGTCTCTGTCTCTGTCTCTGTCCCTGTCTCTGTCTCTGTCTCTGTCTCTGTCTCTGTCTCTGTCGCTGTCTCTCCTCCTGTCTCTGTCTCTATCTCCGTCTCTGTCTCTGTCTCTGTCTCTGTCTCTGCCTCTGTCTCTGTCTCTTTCTCTGTCTCTGTCTCTGTCTCTGTCTCTGTCTCTGTCTCTGTCTCTGTCTCTGTCTCTGTCTCTGTCTCTGTCTCTGTCTCTGTCTCTGTCTCTGTCTCTGTCGCTGTCTCTCCCCATGTTTCTGTCTCTGTCTCTGTCTCTGGCTCTGTCTCTGCCTCTGTCTCCGTCTCTGTATCTGTCTCTGTCTCTATCTCCGTCTCTGTCTCTGTCACTGTCTCTGTCTCTGTCTCTGGCTCTGGCTCTGCCTCTGTCTCCGTCTCTGTCTCTGTCTCTGTCTCTATCTCCATCTCTGTCTCTGTCTCTGTCTCTGTCTCTGTCTCTGTCTCTGTCTCTGTCTCTGTCTCTGTCTCTGTCTCTGTCTCTGTCTCTGTCTCTGTCTCTGTCTCAGTCTCTGTCTCTGTCTCTGTCTCTGTCTCTGTCTCCGTCTCTGTCTCTGTCTCTGTCTCTGCCTCTGTCTCTGTCTCCGTATCTGTCTCTGTCTCCGTTTCTGTCTCTGTCTCTCTCGCTGTCTCCCCCTCTGTCTCTGTCTCCGTCTCTGTCCCTGGCTCTGTCTCTGCCTCTGTCTCTGTCCCCGTATCTGTCTCTGTCTCTGTTTCTGTCTCTGCCTCTGCCTCTGTCTCTGTCTCTGCCTCTGTCTCTGTCCCTGTCCCTGTCCCTCTCCCTGGCCCTGTCGCTGTCTCTGTCTCTGTCTCAGTCTCTGTCTCTGTCTCCGTCTCTGTCTCTGTCTCTGTCTCTGTCTCTGTCTCTGTCTCTGTCTCCGTCTCTGTCTCTGTCTCTGTCTCTGTCTCTGTCTCAGTCTCTGTCTCTGTCTCTGTCTCTGTCTCTGTCTCTGTCTCTGTCTCCGTCTCTGTCTCTGCCTCTGTCTCTGCCTCTGTCTCTGTCTCCGTATCTGTCTCTGTCTCCGTATCTGCCTCTGTCTCTGTCTCTGTCTCTGTCTCTGTCTCTGTCTCTGTCCCTGTCTCTGTCTCTGTCTCTGTCTCTGTCTCTGTCTCTGTCTCTGTCTCTGTCTCTGTCTCTGTCGCTGTCTCTCCCCCTGTCTCTGTCTCTGTCTCTGTCTCTGTCTCTGTCTCTGTCTCTGCCTCTGTCTCCGTCTCTGTCTCTGTCTCTGTCTCTATCTCCGTCTATGTCTCTATCTCTGCCTCTGTCTCTGTCTCTGTCTCTGTCTCTGTCTCTGTCTCTGTCCCTGTCTCTGTCTCTGTCTCTGTCTCTGTCTCCGTCTCTGTCTCTGTCTCTGTTTCTGTCTCTGTCTCTGTCTCTGTCTGTGTCTCTGCCTCTGTCTCGGTCTTTGTCTCCGTCTCTGTCTCTATCTCTGTCTCTGTCTCTGTCTCTGTCTCTGTCTCTGTCTCTGTCTCTGTCTCTGTCTCTGTCTCTGTCTCTGTCTCTGTCTCTGTCTCTGTCTCTGTCTCTGTCTCTGTCTCTGTCTCTGTCTCTGTCTCTGTCTCTGTCTCTGTCTCTGTCTGTGTCTCCGTCTCTGTCTCCGTCTCTGTCTCTGTCTCTGTCTCTATCTCCGTCTATGTCTCTGTCTCTGCCTCTGTCTCTGTCTCTGTCTCTGTCTCTGTCTCTGTCTCTGTCTCTGTCTCTGTCTCTGTCTCTGTCTCTGTCTCTGTCTCTGTCTCTGTCTCTGTCTCTGCCTCTGTCTCTGTCTCCGTCTCCGTCTCTGTCTCTGTCTCTGACTCTGTCTCTGTCTCTGTCTCTGTCTCTGTCTCTGTCTCTGTCTCTGTCTCTGTCTCTGTCTCTGTCTCTGTCTCTGTCTCTGTCTTTGTCTCTGTCTCTGTCGCTGTCTCTCCCCCTGTCTCTGTCTCTGTCTCTGTCTCTGTCTCTGTCTCTGCCTCTGTCTCCGTCTCTGTCTCTGTCTCTGTCTCTATCTCCGTCTCTGTCTCTGTCTGTGTCTCTGTCTCCGTCTCTGTCTCTGTCTCTGGCTCTGTCTCTGTCTCTGTCTCTGTCCCTGTCTCTGTCTCTGTCTCTGTCTCTGTCTCTGTCTCTGTCTCTGTCTCTGTCTCTGTCTCTGTCTCTGTCTCTGCCTCTGTCTCTGTCTCTGTCTCTGTCTCTGTCTCTGTCTCTGTCTCTGTCTCTGTCTCTGTCTCTGTCTCTGTCTCTGTCTCTGTCTCTGTCTCTGTCTCTGTCTCTGTCTCTGTCTCTGTCTCTGCCTCTGTCTCCGTCTCTGTCTCTGTCTCTGCCTCTGTCTCTGCCTCTGTCTCTGTTTCTGTCTCTGCCTCTGTCTCTGTCTCTGCCTCTGCCTCTGTCTCCGTCCCTGTCACTCTCCCTGGCCCTGTCGCTGTCTCTGTCTCTGTCTCTGTATATGCATCTGTCTCTGTCTCTGTCTCCGTCTCTGTCTCTGTCTCTGTCTGTGTCTCTGTCTCTGTCTCTGTCTCTGTCTCTGTCTCTGTCTCTGTCTCTGTCTCTGTCTCTGTCTCTGTCTCTGTTTCTGTCTCTGTCTCTGTCTTTGTCTCTGTCCCTGTCGCTGTCTCTGTCTCTGTCTCTGTCCTGTCCCTGTCTCTGTCTCTGTCTCTGTCTCTGTCTCTGTCTCTGTCTCTGTCTCTGTCTCTGTCTCTGTCTCTGTCTCTGTCTCTGTCTCTGTCTCTGTCTCTCTCTCTGTCTCTGTCTCTGTCTCTGTCTCTGTCTCTGTCTCTGTCTCTGTCTCTGTCGCTGTCTCTGTCTCTGTCTCTGTCTCTGTCTGTGTCTCTGTCTCTGTCTCCGTCTCTGTCTCCGTCTCGGTCTTTGTCTCCGTCTCTGTCTCTGTCTCTGTCTCTGTCTCTGTCTCTGTCTCTGTCTCTGTCGCTGTCTCTCCCCCTGTCTCTGTCTCTGTCTCTGTCCCTGTCTCTGTCTCTGGCTCTGTCTCTGCCTCTGTCTCCGTCTCTGTCTCTGTCTCTGTCTCTATCTCCGTCTCTGTCTCTGTCTCTGACTCTGCCTCTGCCTCTGTCTCTGTCTCTGTCTCTGTCCCTGTCTCTGTCTCTGTCTCTGTCTCTGTCTCTGTCTCTGTCTCTGCCTCTGTCTCTGTCTCTGCCTCCGTCTCCGTCTCTGTCTCTGTCTCTGTCTCTGTCGCTGTCTCTGCCTCCGTCTCCGTCTCCGTCTCTGTCTCTGTCTCTATCTCCGTCTCTGTCTCTGTCTCTGTCTCTGTCTCTGTCTCTGTCTCTGTCTCTGTCTCTGTCTGTGTCTCTGTCTCTGTCTCCGTCTCTGTCTCCGTCTCTGTCTCTGTCTCTGTCTCTGTCTCTGTCTCTGTCTCTGTCTCTGTCTCTGTCTCTGTCGCTGTCTCTCCCCCTGTCTCTGTCTCTGTCTCTGTCTCTGGCTCTGTCTCTGCCTCTGTCTCCGTCTCTGTATCTGTCTCTGTCTCTATCTCCGTCTCTGTCTCTGTCTCTGTCACTGTCTCTGTCTCTGTCTCTGGCTCTGTCTCTGCCTCTGTCTCCGTCTCTGTCTCTGTCTCTGTCTCTATCTCCATCTCTGTCTCTTCTCTGTCTCTGTCTCTGTCTCTGTCTCTGTCTGTGTCTCTGTCTCTGTCTCTGTCTCCGTCTCTGTCTCTGTCTCCGTCTCTGTCTCTGTCTCTGTCTCTATCTCCGTCTCTGTCTCTGTCTCTGTCTCTGTCTCTGCCTCTGCCTCTGTCTCTGTCTCCGTCTCTGTCTCTGTCTCTGTCTCTGTCTCTGTCTCTGTCTCTGTCTCTGTCTCTGTCTCTGTCTCTGTCTCTGTCTCTGTCTCTGTCTCTGTTTCTGTCTCTGTCTCTGTCTCTGTCTCTGTCCCTGTCACTGTCTCTGTCTCTGTCTCTGTCTCTGTCCCTGTCTCTGTCTCTGTCTCTGTCTCTGTCTCTGTCGCTGTCTCTCCTCCTGTCTCTGTCTCTATCTCCGTCTCTGTCTCTGTCTCTGTCTCTGTCTCTGCCTCTGTCTCTGTCTCTTTCTCTGTCTCTGTCTCTGTCTCTGTCTCTGTCTCTGTCTCTGTCTCTGTCTCTGTCTCTGTCTCTGTCTCTGTCTCTGTCTCTGTCTCTGTCTCTGTCTCTGTCTCTGTCGCTGTCTCTCCCCATGTTTCTGTCTCTGTCTCTGTCTCTGGCTCTGTCTCTGCCTCTGTCTCCGTCTCTGTATCTGTCTCTGTCTCTATCTCCGTCTCTGTCTCTGTCACTGTCTCTGTCTCTGTCTCTGGCTCTGGCTCTGCCTCTGTCTCTGTATATGCATCTGTCTCTGTCTCTGTCTCCGTCTCTGTCTCTGTCTCTATCTCCGTCTCTGTCTCTGTCTCTGTCTCTGCCTCTGCCTCTGTCTCTGTTTCTGTCTCTGTCTCTGTCTCTGTCTCTGTCCCAGTGCCTCTCCCTGTGTCTGTCTCTGTCTCTGTCTCTGTCTCCGTCTCTGTCTCTGTCTCTGTCTCTGTCTCTGCCTCTGTTTCTGTCTCCGTATCTGTCTCTGTCTCCGTTTCTGTCTCTGTCTCTCTCGCTGTCTCTCCCTCTGTCTCTGTCTCCGTCTCTGTCCCTGGCTCTGCCTCTGCCTCTGTCTCTGTCCCCGTATCTGTCTCTGTCCCTGTTTCTGTCTCTGCCTCTGTCTCTGTCTCTTCCTCTGTCTCTGTCCCTGTCCCTGTCCCTCTCCCTGGCCCTGTCGCTGTCTCTGTCTCTGTCTCTGTATATGCATCTGTCTCTGTCTCTGTCTCTGTCTCCGTCTCTGTCTCTGTCTCTGTCTCTGTCTCTGTCTCTGTCTCTGTCTCCGTCTCTGTCTCTGTCTCTGTCTCTGTCTCTGTCTCTGTCTCTGTCTCTGTCTCTGTCTCTGTCTCTGTCTCTGTCTCTGTATCTGTCTATGTCTGTGTCTCTGTCTCTGACTCCGTCTCTGTCTCTGCCGCTGTCTCTGTCTCTGTCTCTGTCTCTGTCTCTGCCTTTGTCTCCGTCTCTGTCTCTGTCTCTGCCTCTGTCTCTGCCTCTGTCTCTGTCTCGGTCTCTGTCTCCATCTCTGTCTCTGTCTCTGTCCATGTCTCTGTCTCTGTCTCTGTCTCTGTCTCTGTCTCTGTCTCTGTCTCTGTCTCTGTCTCTGTCTCTGTCTCTGTCCCTATCTCTGTCTCTGTCTCTGTCTCTGTCTCTGTCTCTGTCTGTGTCTGTGTCTCTGTCTCTGTCTCCGTCTCTGTCTCTGCCGCTGTCTCTGTCTCTGTCTCAGTCTCTGTCTCTGTCTCTGTCTCCGTCTCTGTCTCTGTCTCTGTCTCTGACTCTGTCTCTGCCTCTGTCTCTGTCCCCGTATCTGTCTCTGTCTCTGTCTCTGTCTCTGGCTCTGTCTCTGCCTCTGTCTCCGTCTCTGTATCTGTCTCTGTCTCTATCTCCGTCTCTGTCTCTGTCTCTGTCACTGTCTCTGTCTCTGTCTCTGGCTCTGTCTCTGCCTCTGTCTCCGTCTCTGTCTCTGTCTCTGTCTCTATCTCCATCTCTGTCTCTTCTCTGTCTCTGTCTCTGTCTCTGTCTCTGTCTGTGTCTCTGTCTCTGTCTCCGTCTCTGTCTCTGTCTCCGTCTCTGTCTCTGTCTCTGTCTCTATCTCCGTCTCTGTCTCTGTCTCTGTCTCTGTCTCTGCCTCTGCCTCTGTCTCTGTCTCCGTCTCTGTCTCTGTCTCTGTCTCTGTCTCTGTCTCTGTCTCTGTCTCTGTCTCTGTCTCTGTCTCTGTCTCTGTCCCTGTCTCTGTCTCTGTCTCTGTCTCTGTCTCCGTCTCTGTCTCTGTCTCTGTTTCTGTCTCTGTCTCTGTCTCTGTCTGTGTCTCTGCCTCTGTCTCGGTCTTTGTCTCCGTCTCTGTCTCTATCTCTGTCTCTGTCTCTGTCTCTGTCTCTGTCTCTGTCTCTGTCTCTGTCTCTGTCTCTGTCTCTGTCTCTGTCTCTGTCTCTGTCTCTGTCTCTGTCTCTGTCTCTGTCTCTGTCTCTGTCTCTGTCTCTGTCTCTGTCTCTGTCTGTGTCTCCGTCTCTGTCTCCGTCTCTGTCTCTGTCTCTGTCTCTATCTCCGTCTATGTCTCTGTCTCTGCCTCTGTCTCTGTCTCTGTCTCTGTCTCTGTCTCTGTCTCTGTCTCTGTCTCTGTCTCTGTCTCTGTCTCTGTCTCTGTCTCTGTCTCTGTCTCTGTCTCTGCCTCTGTCTCTGTCTCCGTCTCCGTCTCTGTCTCTGTCTCTGACTCTGTCTCTGTCTCTGTCTCTGTCTCTGTCTCTGTCTCTGTCTCTGTCTCTGTCTCTGTCTCTGTCTCTGTCTCTGTCTTTGTCTCTGTCTCTGTCGCTGTCTCTCCCCCTGTCTCTGTCTCTGTCTCTGTCTCTGTCTCTGTCTCTGCCTCTGTCTCCGTCTCTGTCTCTGTCTCTGTCTCTATCTCCGTCTCTGTCTCTGTCTGTGTCTCTGTCTCCGTCTCTGTCTCTGTCTCTGGCTCTGTCTCTGTCTCTGTCTCTGTCCCTGTCTCTGTCTCTGTCTCTGTCTCTGTCTCTGTCTCTGTCTCTGTCTCTGTCTCTGTCTCTGTCTCTGTCTCTGCCTCTGTCTCTGTCTCTGTCTCTGTCTCTGTCTCTGTCTCTGTCTCTGTCTCTGTCTCTGTCTCTGTCTCTGTCTCTGTCTCTGTCTCTGTCTCTGTCTCTGTCTCTGTCTCTGTCTCTGTCTCTGCCTCTGTCTCCGTCTCTGTCTCTGTCTCTGCCTCTGTCTCTGCCTCTGTCTCTGTTTCTGTCTCTGCCTCTGTCTCTGTCTCTGCCTCTGCCTCTGTCTCCGTCCCTGTCACTCTCCCTGGCCCTGTCGCTGTCTCTGTCTCTGTCTCTGTATATGCATCTGTCTCTGTCTCTGTCTCCGTCTCTGTCTCTGTCTCTGTCTGTGTCTCTGTCTCTGTCTCTGTCTCTGTCTCTGTCTCTGTCTCTGTCTCTGTCTCTGTCTCTGTCTCTGTCTCTGTCTCTGTTTCTGTCTCTGTCTCTGTCTTTGTCTCTGTCCCTGTCGCTGTCTCTGTCTCTGTCTCTGTCCTGTCCCTGTCTCTGTCTCTGTCTCTGTCTCTGTCTCTGTCTCTGTCTCTGTCTCTGTCTCTGTCTCTGTCTCTGTCTCTGTCTCTGTCTCTGTCTCTGTCTCTGTCTCTCTCTCTGTCTCTGTCTCTGTCTCTGTCTCTGTCTCTGTCTCTGTCTCTGTCGCTGTCTCTGTCTCTGTCTCTGTCTCTGTCTGTGTCTCTGTCTCTGTCTCCGTCTCTGTCTCCGTCTCGGTCTTTGTCTCCGTCTCTGTCTCTGTCTCTGTCTCTGTCTCTGTCTCTGTCTCTGTCTCTGTCTCTGTCGCTGTCTCTCCCCCTGTCTCTGTCTCTGTCTCTGTCCCTGTCTCTGTCTCTGGCTCTGTCTCTGCCTCTGTCTCCGTCTCTGTCTCTGTCTCTGTCTCTATCTCCGTCTCTGTCTCTGTCTCTGACTCTGCCTCTGCCTCTGTCTCTGTCTCTGTCTCTGTCCCTGTCTCTGTCTCTGTCTCTGTCTCTGTCTCTGTCTCTGCCTCTGTCTCTGTCTCTGCCTCCGTCTCCGTCTCTGTCTCTGTCTCTGTCTCTGTCGCTGTCTCTGCCTCCGTCTCCGTCTCCGTCTCTGTCTCTGTCTCTATCTCCGTCTCTGTCTCTGTCTCTGTCTCTGTCTCTGTCTCTGTCTCTGTCTCTGTCTCTGTCTGTGTCTCTGTCTCTGTCTCCGTCTCTGTCTCCGTCTCTGTCTCTGTCTCTGTCTCTGTCTCTGTCTCTGTCTCTGTCTCTGTCTCTGTCTCTGTCGCTGTCTCTCCCCCTGTCTCTGTCTCTGTCTCTGTCTCTGGCTCTGTCTCTGCCTCTGTCTCCGTCTCTGTATCTGTCTCTGTCTCTATCTCCGTCTCTGTCTCTGTCACTGTCTCTGTCTCTGTCTCTGGCTCTGTCTCTGCCTCTGTCTCCGTCTCTGTCTCTGTCTCTGTCTCTATCTCCATCTCTGTCTCTTCTCTGTCTCTGTCTCTGTCTCTGTCTCTGTCTGTGTCTCTGTCTCTGTCTCCGTCTCTGTCTCTGTCTCCGTCTCTGTCTCTGTCTCTGTCTCTATCTCCGTCTCTGTCTCTGTCTCTGTCTCTGTCTCTGCCTCTGCCTCTGTCTCTGTCTCCGTCTCTGTCTCTGTCTCTGTCTCTGTCTCTGTCTCTGTCTCTGTCTCTGTCTCTGTCTCTGTCTCTGTCTCTGTCTCTGTCTCTGTTTCTGTCTCTGTCTCTGTCTCTGTCTCTGTCCCTGTCACTGTCTCTGTCTCTGTCTCTGTCTCTGTCCCTGTCTCTGTCTCTGTCTCTGTCTCTGTCTCTGTCTCTGTCGCTGTCTCTCCTCCTGTCTCTGTCTCTATCTCCGTCTCTGTCTCTGTCTCTGTCTCTGTCTCTGCCTCTGTCTCTGTCTCTTTCTCTGTCTCTGTCTCTGTCTCTGTCTCTGTCTCTGTCTCTGTCTCTGTCTCTGTCTCTGTCTCTGTCTCTGTCTCTGTCTCTGTCTCTGTCTCTGTCTCTGTCTCTGTCTCTGTCGCTGTCTCTCCCCATGTTTCTGTCTCTGTCTCTGTCTCTGGCTCTGTCTCTGCCTCTGTCTCCGTCTCTGTATCTGTCTCTGTCTCTATCTCCGTCTCTGTCTCTGTCACTGTCTCTGTCTCTGTCTCTGGCTCTGGCTCTGCCTCTGTCTCTGTATATGCATCTGTCTCTGTCTCTGTCTCCGTCTCTGTCTCTGTCTCTATCTCCGTCTCTGTCTCTGTCTCTGTCTCTGCCTCTGCCTCTGTCTCTGTTTCTGTCTCTGTCTCTGTCTCTGTCTCTGTCCCAGTGCCTCTCCCTGTGTCTGTCTCTGTCTCTGTCTCTGTCTCCGTCTCTGTCTCTGTCTCTGTCTCTGTCTCTGCCTCTGTTTCTGTCTCCGTATCTGTCTCTGTCTCCGTTTCTGTCTCTGTCTCTCTCGCTGTCTCTCCCTCTGTCTCTGTCTCCGTCTCTGTCCCTGGCTCTGCCTCTGCCTCTGTCTCTGTCCCCGTATCTGTCTCTGTCCCTGTTTCTGTCTCTGCCTCTGTCTCTGTCTCTTCCTCTGTCTCTGTCCCTGTCCCTGTCCCTCTCCCTGGCCCTGTCGCTGTCTCTGTCTCTGTCTCTGTATATGCATCTGTCTCTGTCTCTGTCTCTGTCTCCGTCTCTGTCTCTGTCTCTGTCTCTGTCTCTGTCTCTGTCTCCGTCTCTGTCTCTGTCTCTGTCTCTGTCTCTGTCTCTGTCTCTGTCTCTGTCTCTGTCTCTGTCTCTGTCTCTGTCTCTGTCTCTGTCTCTGTTTCTGTCTCTGTCTCTGTCTCTGTCTCTGTCCCTGTCACTGTCTCTGTCTCTGTCTCTGTCTCTGTCCCTGTCTCTGTCTCTGTCTCTGTCTCTGTCTCTGTCGCTGTCTCTCCTCCTGTCTCTGTCTCTGTCTCTGTCTCTGACTCTGTCTCTGTCTGTGTCTCTGTCTCTGTCTCCGTCTCTGTCTCCGTCTCTGTCTCTGTCTCTGTCTCTGTCTCTGTCTCTGTCTCTGTCTCTGTCTCTGTCTCTATCTCCATCTCTGTCTCTGTCTCTGTCTCTGTCTCTGTCTCTGTCTCTGTCTCTGTCTCTGTCTCTGTCTCTGTCTCTGTCTCTGTCTCAGTCTCTGTCTCTGTCTCTGTCTCTGTCTCTGTCTCTGTCTCCGTCTCTGTCTCTGTCTCTGTCTCTGTCTCTGCCTCTGTCTCTGTCTCCTTATCTGTCTCTGTCTCCGTTTCTGTCTCTGTCTCTCTCGCTGTCTCCCCCTCTGTCTCTGTCTCCGTCTCTGTCCCTGGCTCTGTCTCTGCCTCTGTCTCTGTCCCCGTATCTGTCTCTGTCTCTGTTTCTGTCTCTGCCTCTGCCTCTGTCTCTGTCTCTGCCTCTGTCTCTGTCCCTGTCCCTGTCCCTCTCCCTGGCCCTGTCGCTGTCTCTGTCTCTGTCTCAGTGTCTGTCTCTGTCTCCGTCTCTGTCTCTGTCTCTGTCTCTGTCTCTGTCTCTGTCTCTGTCTCCGTCTCTGTCTCTGTCTCTGTCTCTGCCTCTGTTTCTGTCTCCGTATCTGTCTCTGTCTCCGTTTCTGTCTCTGTCTCTCTCGCTGTCTCTCCCTCTGTCTCTGTCTCCGTCTCTGTCCCTGGCTCTGCCTCTGCCTCTGTCTCTGTCCCCGTATCTGTCTCTGTCCCTGTTTCTGTCTCTGCCTCTGTCTCTGTCTCTTCCTCTGTCTCTGTCCCTGTCCCTGTCCCTCTCCCTGGCCCTGTCGCTGTCTCTGTCTCTGTCTCTGTATATGCATCTGTCTCTGTCTCTGTCTCTGTCTCCGTCTCTGTCTCTGTCTCTGTCTCTGTCTCTGTCTCTGTCTCCGTCTCTGTCTCTGTCTCTGTCTCTGTCTCTGTCTCTGTCTCTGTCTCTGTCTCTGTCTCTGTCTCTGTCTCTGTCTCTGTCTCTGTCTCTGTTTCTGTCTCTGTCTCTGTCTCTGTCTCTGTCCCTGTCACTGTCTCTGTCTCTGTCTCTGTCTCTGTCCCTGTCTCTGTCTCTGTCTCTGTCTCTGTCTCTGTCGCTGTCTCTCCTCCTGTCTCTGTCTCTGTCTCTGTCTCTGACTCTGTCTCTGTCTGTGTCTCTGTCTCTGTCTCCGTCTCTGTCTCCGTCTCTGTCTCTGTCTCTGTCTCTGTCTCTGTCTCTGTCTCTGTCTCTGTCTCTGTCTCTATCTCCATCTCTGTCTCTGTCTCTGTCTCTGTCTCTGTCTCTGTCTCTGTCTCTGTCTCTGTCTCTGTCTCTGTCTCTGTCTCTGTCTCAGTCTCTGTCTCTGTCTCTGTCTCTGTCTCTGTCTCTGTCTCCGTCTCTGTCTCTGTCTCTGTCTCTGTCTCTGCCTCTGTCTCTGTCTCCTTATCTGTCTCTGTCTCCGTTTCTGTCTCTGTCTCTCTCGCTGTCTCCCCCTCTGTCTCTGTCTCCGTCTCTGTCCCTGGCTCTGTCTCTGCCTCTGTCTCTGTCCCCGTATCTGTCTCTGTCTCTGTTTCTGTCTCTGCCTCTGCCTCTGTCTCTGTCTCTGCCTCTGTCTCTGTCCCTGTCCCTGTCCCTCTCCCTGGCCCTGTCGCTGTCTCTGTCTCTGTCTCAGTGTCTGTCTCTGTCTCCGTCTCTGTCTCTGTCTCTGTCTCTGTCTCTGTCTCTGTCTCTGTCTCCGTCTCTGTCTCTGTCTCTGTCTCTGTCTCTGTCTCAGTCTCTGTCTCTGTCTCTGTCTCTGTCTCTGTCTCTGTCTCTGTCTCTGTCTCTGTCTCGGTCTCTGTCTCTGCCTCTGTCTCTGCCTCTGTCTCTGTCTCCGTATCTGTCTCTGTCTCCGTATCTGCCTCTGTCTCTGTCTCTGTCTCTGTCTCTGTCTCTGTCTCTGTCCCTGTCTCTGTCTCTGTCTCTGTCTCTGTCACTGCCTCTGTCTCTGTCTCTGCCTCCGTCTCCGTCTCTGTCTCTGTCTCTGTCTCTGTCTCTGTCGCTGTCTCTGCCTCCGTCTCCGTCTCCGTCTCTGTCTCTGTCTCTATCTCCGTCTCTGTCTCTGTCTCTGTCTCTGTCTCTGTCTCTGTCTCTGTCTCTGTCTGTGTCTCTGTCTCTGTCTCCGTCTCTGTCTCCGTCTCTGTCTCTGTCTCTGTCTCTGTCTCTGTCTCTGTCTCTGTCTCTGCCTCTGTTTCTGTCTCCGTATCTGTCTCTGTCTCCGTTTCTGTCTCTGTCTCTCTCGCTGTCTCTCCCTCTGTCTCTGTCTCCGTCTCTGTCCCTGGCTCTGCCTCTGCCTCTGTCTCTGTCCCCGTATCTGTCTCTGTCCCTGTTTCTGTCTCTGCCTCTGTCTCTGTCTCTTCCTCTGTCTCTGTCCCTGTCCCTGTCCCTCTCCCTGGCCCTGTCGCTGTCTCTGTCTCTGTCTCTGTATATGCATCTGTCTCTGTCTCTGTCTCTGTCTCCGTCTCTGTCTCTGTCTCTGTCTCTGTCTCTGTCTCTGTCTCTGTCTCTGTCTCTGTCTCTGTCTCTGTCTCTGTCTCTGTCTCTGCCTCTGTCTCAGTCTCTGTCTCTGTCTCTGTCTCTGTCTCTGTCTCTGTCTCCGTCTCTGTCTCTGTCTCTGTCTCTGCCTCTGTCTCTGTCTCCGTATCTGTCTCTGTCTCCGTTTCTGTCTCTGTCTCTCTCGCTGTCTCTCCCTCTGTCTCTGTCTCCGTCTCTGTCCCTGGCTCTGTCTCTGCCTCTGTCTCTGTCCCCGTATCTGTCTCTGTCCCTGTTTCTGTCTCTGCCTCTGTCTCTGTCTCTGCCTCTGTCTCTGTCCCTGTCCCTGTCCCTCTCCCTGGCCCTGTCGCTGTCTCTGTCTCTGTCTCTGTATATGCATCTGTCTCTGTCTCGGTCTCTGTCTCCATCTCTGTCTCTGTCTCTGTCCATGTCTCTGTCTCTGTCTCTGTCTCTGTCTCTGTCTCTGTCTCTGTCTCTGTCTCTGTCTCTGTCTCTGTCCCTATCTCTGTCTCTGTCTCTGTCTCTGTCTCTGTCTCTGTCTGTGTCTGTGTCTCTGTCTCTGTCTCCGTCTCTGTCTCTGCCGCTGTCTCTGTCTCTGTCTCAGTCTCTGTCTCTGTCTCTGTCTCCGTCTCTGTCTCTGTCTCTGTCTCTGACTCTGTCTCTGCCTCTGTCTCTGTCCCCGTATCTGTCTCTGTCTCTGCTTCTGTCTCTGTCTCTCTCGCTGTCGCTCCCTCTGATTCTGTCTCCGTCTCTGTCCCTGGCTCTGTCTCTGCCTCTGTCTCCGTCTCTGTCTCCGTCTCTGTCTCTGTCTCGGTCTTTGTCTCCGTCTCTGTCTCTGTCTCGGTCTCTGTCTCTGTCTCTATCTCCGTCTATGTCTCTGTCTCTGCCTCTGTCTCTGTATCTGTCTCTGTCTCTGCCTCTGTCTCTGTCTCTGACTCTGTCTCTGTCTCCGTCTCTGTCTCTGTGTCCGTCTTTGTCTCCGACCTTGTCTCCGTCTTTGTCTCCTGCCCCTCTGCCTCCGACTTTGTCTCCTGCACTTCTGTCTCTGTCCGTGTCTCTGTCTCTCCCTCTGTCTCTGTCGCTGTCTCTTCCTCGGTCTGTGTCTCTGTCTCTGCCTCTGTCTCTGTCTCTGTCTCTGTCTCTGTCTCTGTCTCTGTCTCTGTCTCGGTCTTTGTCTCCGTCTCTGTCTCCGTCTCTGTCTCTGCCTCTGTCTCTGTCTCTGACGCTGTCTCTCCCCCTGTCTCTGTTTCTGTCTCTGTCTCTGTCTCTGTCTCTGTCTCTGTATATGCATCTGTCTCTGTCTCTGTCTCCGTCTCTGTCTCTGTCTCTATCTCCGTCTCTGTCTCTCTCTCTGTCTCTGCCTCTGCCTCTGTCTCTGTCTCCGTCTCTGTCTCTGTCTCTGTCTCTGTCTCTGCCTCTGTCTCTGTCTCTGTCTCTGTCTCTGTCTCTGTCTCTGTCTCTGTCTCTGTCCCTGTCTCTGTCTCTGTCTCTGTCTCTGTCTCTGTCTCTGTCTCTGCCTCTGTCTCTGTCTCTGCCTCCGTCTCCGTCTCTGTCTCTGTCTCTGTCTCTGTCGCTGTCTCTGCCTCCGTCTCCGTCTCCGTCTCTGTCTCTGTCTCTATCTCCGTCTCTGTCTCTGTCTCTGTCTCTGTCTCTGTCTCTGTCTCTGACTCTGTCTCTGTCTGTGTCTCTGTCTCTGTCTCCGTCTCTGTCTCCGTCTCTGTCTCTGTCTCTGTCTCTGTCTCTGTCTCTGTCTCTGTCTCTGTCTCTATCTCCATCTCTGTCTCTGTCTCTGTCTCTGTCTCTGTCTCTGTCTCTGTCTCTGTCTCTGTCTCTGTCTCTGTCTCTGTCCCTGTCTCAGTCTCTGTCTCTGTCTCTGTCTCTGTCTCTGTCTCTGTCTCCGTCTCTGTCTCTGTCTCTGTCTCTGTCTCTGCCTCTGTCTCTGTCTCCGTATCTGTCTCTGTCTCCGTTTCTGTCTCTGTCTCTCTCGCTGTCTCCCCCTCTGTCTCTGTCTCCGTCTCTGTCCCTGGCTCTGTCTCTGCCTCTGTCTCTGTCCCCGTATCTGTCTCTGTCTCTGTTTCTGTCTCTGCCTCTGCCTCTGTCTCTGTCTCTGCCTCTGTCTCTGTCCCTGTCCCTGTCCCTCTCCCTGGCCCTGTCGCTGTCTCTGTCTCTGTCTCTGTATATGCATCTGTCTCTGTCTCTGTCTCTGTCTCTGTCTCTGTCTCTGTCTCGGTCTTTGTCTCCGTCTCTGTCTCCGTCTCTGTCTCTGCCTCTGTCTCTGTCTCTGACGCTGTCTCTCCCCCTGTCTCTGTTTCTGTCTCTGTCTCTGTCTCTGTCTCTGTCTCTGTATATGCATCTGTCTCTGTCTCTGTCTCCGTCTCTGTCTCTGTCTCTATCTCCGTCTCTGTCTCTGTCTCTGTCTCTGCCTCTGCCTCTGTCTCTGTCTCCGTCTCTGTCTCTGTCTCTGTCTCTGCCTCTGTCTCTGTCTCTGTCTCTGTCTCTGTCTCTGTCTCTGTCTCTGTCCCTGTCTCTGTCTCTGTCTCTGTCTCTGTCTCTGTCTCTGCCTCTGTCTCTGTCTCTGCCTCCGTCTCCGTCTCTGTCTCTGTCTCTGTCTCTGTCGCTGTCTCTGCCTCCGTCTCCGTCTCCGTCTCTGTCTCTGTCTCTATCTCCGTCTCTGTCTCTGTCTCTGTCTCTGTCTCTGTCTCTGTCTCTGTCTCTGACTCTGTCTCTGTCTGTGTCTCTGTCTCTGTCTCCGTCTCTGTCTCCGTCTCTGTCTCTGTCTCTGTCTCTGTCTCTGTCTCTGTCTCTGTCTCTGTCTCTATCTCCATCTCTGTCTCTGTCTCTGTCTCTGTCTCTGTCTCTGTCTCTGTCTCTGTCTCTGTCTCTGTCTCTGTCTCTGTCTCTGTCTCTGTCTCTGTCTCAGTCTCTGTCTCTGTCTCTGTCTCTGTCTCTGTCTCTGTCTCCGTCTCTGTCTCTGTCTCTGTCTCTGTCTCTGCCTCTGTCTCTGTCTCCTTATCTGTCTCTGTCTCCGTTTCTGTCTCTGTCTCTCTCGCTGTCTCCCCCTCTGTCTCTGTCTCCGTCTCTGTCCCTGGCTCTGTCTCTGCCTCTGTCTCTGTCCCCGTATCTGTCTCTGTCTCTGTTTCTGTCTCTGCCTCTGCCTCTGTCTCTGTCTCTGCCTCTGTCTCTGTCCCTGTCCCTGTCCCTCTCCCTGGCCCTGTCGCTGTCTCTGTCTCTGTCTCAGTGTCTGTCTCTGTCTCCGTCTCTGTCTCTGTCTCTGTCTCTGTCTCTGTCTCCGTCTCTGTCTCTGTCTCTGTCTCTGTCTCTGTCTCAGTCTCTGTCTCTGTCTCTGTCTCTGTCTCTGTCTCTGTCTCTGTCTCTGTCTCTGTCTCTGTCTCGGTCTCTGTCTCTGCCTCTGTCTCTGCCTCTGTCTCTGTCTCCGTATCTGTCTCTGTCTCCGTATCTGCCTCTGTCTCTGTCTCTGTCTCTGTCTCTGTCTCTGTCTCTGTCCCTGTCTCTGTCTCTGTCTCTGTCTCTGTCACTGCCTCTGTCTCTGTCTCTGCCTCCGTCTCCGTCTCTGTCTCTGTCTCTGTCTCTGTCTCTGTCGCTGTCTCTGCCTCCGTCTCCGTCTCCGTCTCTGTCTCTGTCTCTATCTCCGTCTCTGTCTCTGTCTCTGTCTCTGTCTCTGTCTCTGTCTCTGTCTCTGTCTCTGTCTGTGTCTCTGTCTCTGTCTCCGTCTCTGTCTCCGTCTCTGTCTCTGTCTCTGTCTCTGTCTCTGTCTCTGTCTCTGTCTCTGCCTCTGTTTCTGTCTCCGTATCTGTCTCTGTCTCCGTTTCTGTCTCTGTCTCTCTCGCTGTCTCTCCCTCTGTCTCTGTCTCCGTCTCTGTCCCTGGCTCTGCCTCTGCCTCTGTCTCTGTCCCCGTATCTGTCTCTGTCCCTGTTTCTGTCTCTGCCTCTGTCTCTGTCTCTTCCTCTGTCTCTGTCCCTGTCCCTGTCCCTCTCCCTGGCCCTGTCGCTGTCTCTGTCTCTGTCTCTGTATATGCATCTGTCTCTGTCTCTGTCTCTGTCTCCGTCTCTGTCTCTGTCTCTGTCTCTGTCTCTGTCTCTGTCTCTGTCTCTGTCTCTGTCTCTGTCTCTGTCTCTGTCTCTGCCTCTGTCTCAGTCTCTGTCTCTGTCTCTGTCTCTGTCTCTGTCTCTGTCTCCGTCTCTGTCTCTGTCTCTGTCTCTGCCTCTGTCTCTGTCTCCGTATCTGTCTCTGTCTCCGTTTCTGTCTCTGTCTCTCTCGCTGTCTCTCCCTCTGTCTCTGTCTCCGTCTCTGTCCCTGGCTCTGTCTCTGCCTCTGTCTCTGTCCCCGTATCTGTCTCTGTCCCTGTTTCTGTCTCTGCCTCTGTCTCTGTCTCTGCCTCTGTCTCTGTCCCTGTCCCTGTCCCTCTCCCTGGCCCTGTCGCTGTCTCTGTCTCTGTCTCTGTATATGCATCTGTCTCTGTCTCTGTCTCTGTCTCCGTCTCTGTCTCTGTCTCTGTCTCTGTCTCTGTCTCTGTCTCTGTCTCGGTCTCTGTCTCCGTCTCTGTGTCTGTCTCTGTCCCTGTCTCTGTCTTTGTCTCCGTCTCTGTCTCTGTCTCTGTCTCTGACTCTGTCTCTGTCTGTGTCTCTGTCTCTGTCTCCGTCTCTGTCTCCGTCTCTGTCGCTGTCTCTGTCTCTGTCTCTGTCTCTGTCTCTGTCTCTGTCTCTGTCTCTATCTCCATCTCTGTCTCTGTCTCTGTCTCTGTCTCTGTCTCTGTCTCTGTCTCTGTCTCTGTCTCTGTCTCTGTCTCTGTCTCCGTCTCTGTCTCTGTCTCTGTCTCTGTCTCTGTCTCAGTCTCTGTCTCTGTCTCTGTCTCTGTCTCTGTCTCTGTCTCTGTCTCGGTCTCTGTCTCTGCCTCTGTCTCTGCCTCTGTCTCTGTCTCCGTATCTGTCTCTGTCTCCGTATCTGCCTCTGTCTCTGTCTCTGTCTCTGTCTCTGTCTCTGTCTCTGTCCCTGTCTCTGTCTCTGTCTCTGTCTCTGTCACTGCCTCTGTCTCTGTCTCTGCCTCCGTCTCCGTCTCTGTCTCTGTCCCTGTCTCTGTCTCTGTCTCTGTCTCTGTCTCTGTCTCTATCTCCGTCTATGTCTCTGTCTCTGTCTCTGTCTCTGTCTCTGTCTCTGTCTCTGTCTCTGTCTCTGTCTCTGTCTCTGACGCTGTCTCTCCCCCTGTCTCTGTCTCTGTCTCTGTCCCTGTCTCTGTCTCTGTCTCTGTCTCTGTCTCTGTCGCTGTCTCTCCTCCTGTCTCTGTCTCTGTCTCTGTCTCTGACTCTGTCTCTGTCTGTGTCTCTGTCTCTGTCTCCGTCTCTGTCTCCGTCTCTGTCTCTGTCTCTGTCTCTGTCTCTGTCTCTGTCTCTGTCTCTGTCTCTGTCTCTATCTCCATCTCTGTCTCTGTCTCTGTCTCTGTCTCTGTCTCTGTCTCTGTCTCTGTCTCTGTCTCTGTCTCTGTCTCTGTCTCTGTCTCAGTCTCTGTCTCTGTCTCTGTCTCTGTCTCTGTCTCTGTCTCCGTCTCTGTCTCTGTCTCTGTCTCTGTCTCTGCCTCTGTCTCTGTCTCCTTATCTGTCTCTGTCTCCGTTTCTGTCTCTGTCTCTCTCGCTGTCTCCCCCTCTGTCTCTGTCTCCGTCTCTGTCCCTGGCTCTGTCTCTGCCTCTGTCTCTGTCCCCGTATCTGTCTCTGTCTCTGTTTCTGTCTCTGCCTCTGCCTCTGTCTCTGTCTCTGCCTCTGTCTCTGTCCCTGTCCCTGTCCCTCTCCCTGGCCCTGTCGCTGTCTCTGTCTCTGTCTCAGTGTCTGTCTCTGTCTCCGTCTCTGTCTCTGTCTCTGTCTCTGTCTCTGTCTCTGTCTCTGTCTCCGTCTCTGTCTCTGTCTCTGTCTCTGTCTCTGTCTCAGTCTCTGTCTCTGTCTCTGTCTCTGTCTCTGTCTCTGTCTCTGTCTCTGTCTCTGTCTCGGTCTCTGTCTCTGCCTCTGTCTCTGCCTCTGTCTCTGTCTCCGTATCTGTCTCTGTCTCCGTATCTGCCTCTGTCTCTGTCTCTGTCTCTGTCTCTGTCTCTGTCTCTGTCCCTGTCTCTGTCTCTGTCTCTGTCTCTGTCACTGCCTCTGTCTCTGTCTCTGCCTCCGTCTCCGTCTCTGTCTCTGTCTCTGTCTCTGTCTCTGTCGCTGTCTCTGCCTCCGTCTCCGTCTCCGTCTCTGTCTCTGTCTCTATCTCCGTCTCTGTCTCTGTCTCTGTCTCTGTCTCTGTCTCTGTCTCTGTCTCTGTCTGTGTCTCTGTCTCTGTCTCCGTCTCTGTCTCCGTCTCTGTCTCTGTCTCTGTCTCTGTCTCTGTCTCTGTCTCTGTCTCTGCCTCTGTTTCTGTCTCCGTATCTGTCTCTGTCTCCGTTTCTGTCTCTGTCTCTCTCGCTGTCTCTCCCTCTGTCTCTGTCTCCGTCTCTGTCCCTGGCTCTGCCTCTGCCTCTGTCTCTGTCCCCGTATCTGTCTCTGTCCCTGTTTCTGTCTCTGCCTCTGTCTCTGTCTCTTCCTCTGTCTCTGTCCCTGTCCCTGTCCCTCTCCCTGGCCCTGTCGCTGTCTCTGTCTCTGTCTCTGTATATGCATCTGTCTCTGTCTCTGTCTCTGTCTCCGTCTCTGTCTCTGTCTCTGTCTCTGTCTCTGTCTCTGTCTCTGTCTCTGTCTCTGTCTCTGTCTCTGTCTCTGTCTCTGTCTCTGCCTCTGTCTCAGTCTCTGTCTCTGTCTCTGTCTCTGTCTCTGTCTCTGTCTCCGTCTCTGTCTCTGTCTCTGTCTCTGCCTCTGTCTCTGTCTCCGTATCTGTCTCTGTCTCCGTTTCTGTCTCTGTCTCTCTCGCTGTCTCTCCCTCTGTCTCTGTCTCCGTCTCTGTCCCTGGCTCTGTCTCTGCCTCTGTCTCTGTCCCCGTATCTGTCTCTGTCCCTGTTTCTGTCTCTGCCTCTGTCTCTGTCTCTGCCTCTGTCTCTGTCCCTGTCCCTGTCCCTCTCCCTGGCCCTGTCGCTGTCTCTGTCTCTGTCTCTGTATATGCATCTGTCTCTGTCTCGGTCTCTGTCTCCATCTCTGTCTCTGTCTCTGTCCATGTCTCTGTCTCTGTCTCTGTCTCTGTCTCTGTCTCTGTCTCTGTCTCTGTCTCTGTCTCTGTCTCTGTCCCTATCTCTGTCTCTGTCTCTGTCTCTGTCTCTGTCTCTGTCTGTGTCTGTGTCTCTGTCTCTGTCTCCGTCTCTGTCTCTGCCGCTGTCTCTGTCTCTGTCTCAGTCTCTGTCTCTGTCTCTGTCTCCGTCTCTGTCTCTGTCTCTGTCTCTGACTCTGTCTCTGCCTCTGTCTCTGTCCCCGTATCTGTCTCTGTCTCTGCTTCTGTCTCTGTCTCTCTCGCTGTCGCTCCCTCTGATTCTGTCTCCGTCTCTGTCCCTGGCTCTGTCTCTGCCTCTGTCTCCGTCTCTGTCTCCGTCTCTGTCTCTGTCTCGGTCTTTGTCTCCGTCTCTGTCTCTGTCTCGGTCTCTGTCTCTGTCTCTATCTCCGTCTATGTCTCTGTCTCTGCCTCTGTCTCTGTATCTGTCTCTGTCTCTGCCTCTGTCTCTGTCTCTGACTCTGTCTCTGTCTCCGTCTCTGTCTCTGTGTCCGTCTTTGTCTCCGACCTTGTCTCCGTCTTTGTCTCCTGCCCCTCTGCCTCCGACTTTGTCTCCTGCACTTCTGTCTCTGTCCGTGTCTCTGTCTCTCCCTCTGTCTCTGTCGCTGTCTCTTCCTCGGTCTGTGTCTCTGTCTCTGCCTCTGTCTCTGTCTCTGTCTCTGTCTCTGTCTCTGTCTCTGTCTCTGTCTCGGTCTTTGTCTCCGTCTCTGTCTCCGTCTCTGTCTCTGCCTCTGTCTCTGTCTCTGACGCTGTCTCTCCCCCTGTCTCTGTTTCTGTCTCTGTCTCTGTCTCTGTCTCTGTCTCTGTATATGCATCTGTCTCTGTCTCTGTCTCCGTCTCTGTCTCTGTCTCTATCTCCGTCTCTGTCTCTCTCTCTGTCTCTGCCTCTGCCTCTGTCTCTGTCTCCGTCTCTGTCTCTGTCTCTGTCTCTGTCTCTGCCTCTGTCTCTGTCTCTGTCTCTGTCTCTGTCTCTGTCTCTGTCTCTGTCTCTGTCCCTGTCTCTGTCTCTGTCTCTGTCTCTGTCTCTGTCTCTGTCTCTGCCTCTGTCTCTGTCTCTGCCTCCGTCTCCGTCTCTGTCTCTGTCTCTGTCTCTGTCGCTGTCTCTGCCTCCGTCTCCGTCTCCGTCTCTGTCTCTGTCTCTATCTCCGTCTCTGTCTCTGTCTCTGTCTCTGTCTCTGTCTCTGTCTCTGACTCTGTCTCTGTCTGTGTCTCTGTCTCTGTCTCCGTCTCTGTCTCCGTCTCTGTCTCTGTCTCTGTCTCTGTCTCTGTCTCTGTCTCTGTCTCTGTCTCTATCTCCATCTCTGTCTCTGTCTCTGTCTCTGTCTCTGTCTCTGTCTCTGTCTCTGTCTCTGTCTCTGTCTCTGTCTCTGTCCCTGTCTCAGTCTCTGTCTCTGTCTCTGTCTCTGTCTCTGTCTCTGTCTCCGTCTCTGTCTCTGTCTCTGTCTCTGTCTCTGCCTCTGTCTCTGTCTCCGTATCTGTCTCTGTCTCCGTTTCTGTCTCTGTCTCTCTCGCTGTCTCCCCCTCTGTCTCTGTCTCCGTCTCTGTCCCTGGCTCTGTCTCTGCCTCTGTCTCTGTCCCCGTATCTGTCTCTGTCTCTGTTTCTGTCTCTGCCTCTGCCTCTGTCTCTGTCTCTGCCTCTGTCTCTGTCCCTGTCCCTGTCCCTCTCCCTGGCCCTGTCGCTGTCTCTGTCTCTGTCTCTGTATATGCATCTGTCTCTGTCTCTGTCTCTGTCTCTGTCTCTGTCTCTGTCTCGGTCTTTGTCTCCGTCTCTGTCTCCGTCTCTGTCTCTGCCTCTGTCTCTGTCTCTGACGCTGTCTCTCCCCCTGTCTCTGTTTCTGTCTCTGTCTCTGTCTCTGTCTCTGTCTCTGTATATGCATCTGTCTCTGTCTCTGTCTCCGTCTCTGTCTCTGTCTCTATCTCCGTCTCTGTCTCTGTCTCTGTCTCTGCCTCTGCCTCTGTCTCTGTCTCCGTCTCTGTCTCTGTCTCTGTCTCTGCCTCTGTCTCTGTCTCTGTCTCTGTCTCTGTCTCTGTCTCTGTCTCTGTCCCTGTCTCTGTCTCTGTCTCTGTCTCTGTCTCTGTCTCTGCCTCTGTCTCTGTCTCTGCCTCCGTCTCCGTCTCTGTCTCTGTCTCTGTCTCTGTCGCTGTCTCTGCCTCCGTCTCCGTCTCCGTCTCTGTCTCTGTCTCTATCTCCGTCTCTGTCTCTGTCTCTGTCTCTGTCTCTGTCTCTGTCTCTGTCTCTGACTCTGTCTCTGTCTGTGTCTCTGTCTCTGTCTCCGTCTCTGTCTCCGTCTCTGTCTCTGTCTCTGTCTCTGTCTCTGTCTCTGTCTCTGTCTCTGTCTCTATCTCCATCTCTGTCTCTGTCTCTGTCTCTGTCTCTGTCTCTGTCTCTGTCTCTGTCTCTGTCTCTGTCTCTGTCTCTGTCTCTGTCTCTGTCTCTGTCTCAGTCTCTGTCTCTGTCTCTGTCTCTGTCTCTGTCTCTGTCTCCGTCTCTGTCTCTGTCTCTGTCTCTGTCTCTGCCTCTGTCTCTGTCTCCTTATCTGTCTCTGTCTCCGTTTCTGTCTCTGTCTCTCTCGCTGTCTCCCCCTCTGTCTCTGTCTCCGTCTCTGTCCCTGGCTCTGTCTCTGCCTCTGTCTCTGTCCCCGTATCTGTCTCTGTCTCTGTTTCTGTCTCTGCCTCTGCCTCTGTCTCTGTCTCTGCCTCTGTCTCTGTCCCTGTCCCTGTCCCTCTCCCTGGCCCTGTCGCTGTCTCTGTCTCTGTCTCAGTGTCTGTCTCTGTCTCCGTCTCTGTCTCTGTCTCTGTCTCTGTCTCTGTCTCCGTCTCTGTCTCTGTCTCTGTCTCTGTCTCTGTCTCAGTCTCTGTCTCTGTCTCTGTCTCTGTCTCTGTCTCTGTCTCTGTCTCTGTCTCTGTCTCTGTCTCGGTCTCTGTCTCTGCCTCTGTCTCTGCCTCTGTCTCTGTCTCCGTATCTGTCTCTGTCTCCGTATCTGCCTCTGTCTCTGTCTCTGTCTCTGTCTCTGTCTCTGTCTCTGTCCCTGTCTCTGTCTCTGTCTCTGTCTCTGTCACTGCCTCTGTCTCTGTCTCTGCCTCCGTCTCCGTCTCTGTCTCTGTCTCTGTCTCTGTCTCTGTCGCTGTCTCTGCCTCCGTCTCCGTCTCCGTCTCTGTCTCTGTCTCTATCTCCGTCTCTGTCTCTGTCTCTGTCTCTGTCTCTGTCTCTGTCTCTGTCTCTGTCTCTGTCTCTGTCTGTGTCTCTGTCTCTGTCTCCGTCTCTGTCTCCGTCTCTGTCTCTGTCTCTGTCTCTGTCTCTGTCTCTGTCTCTGTCTCTGCCTCTGTTTCTGTCTCCGTATCTGTCTCTGTCTCCGTTTCTGTCTCTGTCTCTCTCGCTGTCTCTCCCTCTGTCTCTGTCTCCGTCTCTGTCCCTGGCTCTGCCTCTGCCTCTGTCTCTGTCCCCGTATCTGTCTCTGTCCCTGTTTCTGTCTCTGCCTCTGTCTCTGTCTCTTCCTCTGTCTCTGTCCCTGTCCCTGTCCCTCTCCCTGGCCCTGTCGCTGTCTCTGTCTCTGTCTCTGTATATGCATCTGTCTCTGTCTCTGTCTCTGTCTCCGTCTCTGTCTCTGTCTCTGTCTCTGTCTCTGTCTCTGTCTCTGTCTCTGTCTCTGTCTCTGTCTCTGTCTCTGTCTCTGCCTCTGTCTCAGTCTCTGTCTCTGTCTCTGTCTCTGTCTCTGTCTCTGTCTCCGTCTCTGTCTCTGTCTCTGTCTCTGCCTCTGTCTCTGTCTCCGTATCTGTCTCTGTCTCCGTTTCTGTCTCTGTCTCTCTCGCTGTCTCTCCCTCTGTCTCTGTCTCCGTCTCTGTCCCTGGCTCTGTCTCTGCCTCTGTCTCTGTCCCCGTATCTGTCTCTGTCCCTGTTTCTGTCTCTGCCTCTGTCTCTGTCTCTGCCTCTGTCTCTGTCCCTGTCCCTGTCCCTCTCCCTGGCCCTGTCGCTGTCTCTGTCTCTGTCTCTGTATATGCATCTGTCTCTGTCTCTGTCTCTGTCTCCGTCTCTGTCTCTGTCTCTGTCTCTGTCTCTGTCTCTGTCTCTGTCTCGGTCTCTGTCTCCGTCTCTGTGTCTGTCTCTGTCCCTGTCTCTGTCTTTGTCTCCGTCTCTGTCTCTGTCTCTGTCTCTGACTCTGTCTCTGTCTGTGTCTCTGTCTCTGTCTCCGTCTCTGTCTCCGTCTCTGTCGCTGTCTCTGTCTCTGTCTCTGTCTCTGTCTCTGTCTCTGTCTCTGTCTCTATCTCCATCTCTGTCTCTGTCTCTGTCTCTGTCTCTGTCTCTGTCTCTGTCTCTGTCTCTGTCTCTGTCTCTGTCTCTGTCTCCGTCTCTGTCTCTGTCTCTGTCTCTGTCTCTGTCTCAGTCTCTGTCTCTGTCTCTGTCTCTGTCTCTGTCTCTGTCTCTGTCTCGGTCTCTGTCTCTGCCTCTGTCTCTGCCTCTGTCTCTGTCTCCGTATCTGTCTCTGTCTCCGTATCTGCCTCTGTCTCTGTCTCTGTCTCTGTCTCTGTCTCTGTCTCTGTCCCTGTCTCTGTCTCTGTCTCTGTCTCTGTCACTGCCTCTGTCTCTGTCTCTGCCTCCGTCTCCGTCTCTGTCTCTGTCTCTGTCTCTGTCTCTGTCTCTGTCTCTGTCTCTGTCTCTATCTCCGTCTATGTCTCTGTCTCTGTCTCTGTCTCTGTCTCTGTCTCTGTCTCTGTCTCTGTCTCTGTCTCTGTCTCTGCCTCTGTCTCTGTCTCTGCCGCTATCTCTGTCTCTGTCTCTGTCGCTGTCTCTCCCTCTGTCTCTATCTCCGTCTCTGTCTCCGTCTCTGTTTCTGCCGCTGTCTCTGCCTCTGTCTCCGTCTCTGTCTCTGTCTCGGTCTTTGTCTCCGTCTCTGTCTCTGTCTCTGTCTCTGTCTCTGTATCTGTCTATGTCTGTGTCTCTGTCTCTGACTCCGTCTCTGTCTCTGCCGCTGTCTCTGTCTCTGTCTCTGTCTCTGCCTCTGTCTCCGTCTCCGTCTCTGTCTCTGTCTCTGTCTCTGTCTCTGCCTTTGTCTCTGTCCCCGTATCTGTCTCTGTCTCTGTTTCTGTCTCTGCCTCTGTCTCTGTCTCTGCCTCTGTCTCTGTCCCTGTCCCTCTCCCTGGCCCTGTCGCTGTCTCTGTTTCTGTCTCTGTATATGCATCTGTCTCTGTCTCCGTCTCCGTCTCTGTCTCTGTCTCTGTCTGTGTCTCTGTCTCTGTCTCTGTCTCTGTCTCTGTCTCTGTCTCTGTCTCTGTCTCTGTCTCTGTCTGTGTCTCTGTCTCTGTCTCTGTCTCTGTCTCTGTCTCTGTCTCTGTCTCTGTCTCTGTCTCTGTCTCTGTCTCTGGCTCTGTCTCTGTCTCTGTCTCTGTCTCTGTCTCTGTCTCTGTCTCTGTCTCTGTCTCTGTCTCTGTCTCTGTCTCAGTCTCTGCGTCTGTCTCTGTCTCTGTCTCTGTCTCTGTCTCTGTCTCTATATCTGTCTCTGTCTCTGTCTCTGTCGCTGTCTCTCCCTCTGTCTCTGTCTCCATCTCTGTCCCTGGCTCTGTCTCTGCCTCTGTCTCCGTCTCTGACTCTGTCTCTGTCTCTATCTTCGTCTCTGTCTCTGTCTCTGTCTCTGTCTCTGTCTCTGTCTCTGTCTCTGTCTCTGTCTCTGTCTGTGTCTCTGCCTCTGTCTCTGTCTCTGTCTCTGTCTCTGTCTGTGTCCCTGTCTCCGTCTCCGTCTCTGTCTCTGGCTCTGTCTCTGCCTCTGTCGCCGTCTCAGTCTCTGTCTCTGTCTCTGTCTCTGTCTATGTCTCTGCCTCTGTCTCTGTCTCTGTCTCTGTCTCTGTCTCTGTCTGTGTCTCTGTCTCTGTCTCCGTCTCTGTCTCTGCCGCTGTCTCTGCCTCTGTATCTGTCTCTGTCTCTGTCTCTGTCTCTGTCTCTGTCTCTGTCTCTGTCTCTGTCTCTGTCTCTGTCTCTGTCTCTGTCTCTGTCTCTGTCTCTGTTTCTGTCTCTGTCTCTGTCTCTGTTTCTGTCTCTGCCTCTGTCTCTGTCTCTGTCTCTGTCTCTGTCTCTGTCTCTGTCTGTGTCTCTGTCTCTGTCTGTGTCTCTGTCTCTGTCTCCGTCTCTGTCTCCGTCTCTGTCTCTGCCGCTGTCTCTGCCTCTGTCTCCGTCTCTGTCTCCGTCTCTGTCTCTGTTTCTGTCTCTGTCTCTGTCTCTGTCTCTGTATCTGTCTATGTCTGTGTCTCTGTCTCTGACTCCGTCTCTATCTCTGCCGCTGTCTCTGTCTCTGTCTCTGTCTCTGCCTCTGTCTCCGTCTCCGTCTCTGTCTCTGTCTCTGTCTCTGCCTTTGTCTCTGTCCCCGTATCTGTCTCTGTCTCTGTTTCTGTCTCTGCCTCTGTCTCTGTCTCTGCCTCTGTCTCTGTCCCTGTCCCTCTCCCTGGCCCTGTCGCTGTCTCTGTCTCTGTCCCTGTATATGCATCTGTCTCTGTCTCCGTCTCCGTCTCTGTCTCTGTCTCTGTCTGTGTCTCTGTCTCCGTCTCTGTCTCTGTCTCGGTCTTTGTCTCCGTCTCTGTCTCTGTCTCTGTCTCTGTCTCTGTCTCTGTCTCTGTGTCTGTCTATGCCTGTGTCTCTGTCTCTGACTCCGTCTCTGTCTCTGCCTCTGTCTCCGTCTCTGTCTCTGTCTCTGTCTCTGTCTCTGCCTCTGTCTCTGTCCCCGTATCTGTCTCTGTCTCTGTTTCTGTCTCTGCCTCTGTCTCTGTCTCTGCCTCTGCCTCTGTCTCTGTCTCTGTCTCTGCCTCTGTCTCTGTCTCTGTCTCTGTGTCTGTCTCTGTCTCTGTCTCTGTCTCTGTCTCTGTCTCTGACTCTGTCTCTGTCTCTGTCTCTGTCTCTGTCTCTGCCTCTGTCTCTGTCTCTGCCTCTGTCTCCGTCTCTGTCTCTGTCTCTGTCTCTGTCGCTGTCTCTGCCTCCGTATCCGTCTCTGTCTCTGTCTCTGTCTCTATCTCCGTCTCTGTCTCTGTCTCTGTCTCTGCCTCTGTCTGCGTCTCTGTCTCCGTCTCGGTCTTTGTCTCCGTCTCTGTCTCCGTCTCCGTCTCTGTCTCTGTCTCTATCTCCGTCTATGTCTCTGTCTCTGTCTTTGTCTCTGTCTCTGTCTCTGTCTCTGTCTCTGTCTCTGTCTCTGTCTCTGTCCCTGCCTCTGTCTCTGTCTCTGCCGCTATCTCTGTCTCTGTCTCTGTCGCTGTCTCTCCCTCTGTCTCTATCTCCGTCTCTGTCTCCGTCTCTGTTTCTGCCGCTGTCTCTGCCTCTGTCTCCGTCTCTGTCTCTGTCTCGGTCTTTGTCTCCGTCTCTGTCTCTGTCTCTGTCTCTGTCTCTGTCTCTGTATCTGTCTATGTCTGTGTCTCTGTCTCTGACTCCGTCTCTGTCTCTGCCGCTGTCTCTGTCTCTGTCTCTGTCTCTGCCTCTGTCTCCGTCTCCGTCTCTGTCTCTGTCTCTGTCTCTGCCTTTGTCTCTGTCCCCGTATCTGTCTCTGTCTCTGTCTCTGTCTCTGTCTCTGTCTCTATCTCTGTCTCTGTCTCTGTCTCTGTCTCTGTCTCTGCCTCTGTCTCTGTCTCTGTCTCTGTCTCTGTCTCTGTCTCTGTATCTGTCTCTGTGTCTGTCTCTGTCTCTCTCCCTGTCTCTGTCTCTGTCTCTGTCTCTGACTTTGTATCTGTCTCTGTCTCTGTCTCTGTCTCTGTCTCTGTCTGTGTCTCTGTCTCTGTCTCTGTCTCTGTCCCTGTCTCTGTCTCTGTCTCTGTCTCTGTCTCTGTATCTGTCTCTGTGTCTGTCTCTGTCTCTCTCCCTGTCTCTGTCTCTGTCTCTGTCTCTGTCTCTGTCTCTGTCTCTGTCTCTGTCTCTGTCTCTGTCTCTGTCTCTGTCTCTGTCTCTGTCTCTGTATCGGTCTCTGTCTCCGTCTTTGTCTCCGTCTTTGTGTCCGTCTTTGTCTCCGTCTTTGTCTCCGTCTTCATCTCCCTCTTTGCTTCCGTCTTCGTCTCCGTCTTTGTCCCATGCCCCAGGGTCACCGCCTTTGTCCCCTGCCCTTCTGTCTCTGTCTCTGTCTCTGTCTCTGTCTCTGTCTCTGTCTCTGTCTCTGTCTCTGTCTCTGTCTCTGTCTCTGTCTCTGTCTCTGTCTCTGTCTCTGTCTCTGGCTCTGTCTCAGTCTCTGCGTCTGTCTCTGTCTCTGTCTCTGTCTCTGTCTCTGTCTCTATATCTGTCTCTGTCTCTGTCTCTGTCGCTGTCTCTCCCTCTGTCTCTGTCTCCATCTCTGTCCCTGGCTCTGTCTCTGCCTCTGTCTCCGTCTCTGACCCTGTCTCTGTATCTATCTCCGTCTCTGTCTCTGTCTCTGTCTCTGTCTCTGTCTCTGTCTCTGTCTCTGTCTCTGTCTCTGTCTCTGTCTCTGTCTCTGTCTCTATCTCTGTCTCTGTCTCTGTCTCTGTCTCTGTCTCTGTCTCTGTCTCTGTCTCTGTCTCTGTCTCTGTCTCTGTCTCTGTCTCTGTCTGTGTCTCTGTCTCTGTCTCTGTCTCTGTCTCTGTCTCTTTCTCTGTCTCTGTCTCTGTCTCTGTCTCTGTCTCTATCTCTGTCTCTGTCTCTGTCTCTGTCTCTGGCTCTGTCTCTGTCTCTGTCTCTGTCTCTGTCTCTGTCTGTGTCTGTGTCTCTGTCTCTGTCTCTGTCTCTGTATCTGTCTCTGTGTCTGTCTCTGTCTCTCTCCCTGTCTCTGTCTCTGTCTCTGTCTCTGTCTCTGTCTCTGTCTCTGTCTCTGTCTCTGTCTCTGTCTCTGTCTCTGTCTCTGTCTCTGTCTCTGTCTCTGTCTCTGTCTCTGTCTCTGTCTCTGTCTCTGCCTCTGTCTCAGTCTCTGCGTCTGTCTCTGTCTCTGTCTCTGTCCCTGTCTCTGTCTCTATATCTGTCTCTGTCTCTGTCTCTGTCGCTGTCTCTCCCTCTGTCTCTGTCTCCATCTCTGTCCCTGGCTCTGTCTCTGCCTCTGTCTCCGTCTCTGACACTGTCTCTGTATCTATCTCCGTCTCTGTCTCTGTCTCTGTCTCTGTCTCTGTCTCTGTCTCTGTCTCTGCCTCTATCTCTGTCTCTGTCTCTGTCTCCGTCGCTGTCTCTCCCTCTGTCTCTGTCTCCGTCTCTGTCCCTGGCTCTGTCTCTGCCTCTGTCTCCGTCTCTGTCTCTGTCTCGGTCTTTGTCTCCGTCCCCGTCTCTGTCTCTGGCTCTGTCTCTGTCTCTGTCTCTGTCTCTGTCTCTGTCTCTGTCTCTGTCTCTGTCTCTGTATCTGTCTCTGTGTCTGTCTCTGTCTCTCTCCCTGTCTCTGTCTCTGTCTCTGTCTCTGACTTTGTCTCTGTCTCTGTCTCTGTCTCTGTCTCTGTCTCTGTCTCTGTCTCTGTCTCTGTCTCTGTCTCTGTCTCTGTCTCTGTCTCTGTCTCTGTCTCTGTCTCTGTATCGGTCTCTGTCTCCGTCTTTGTCTCCGTCTTTGTGTCCGTCTTTGTCTCCGTCTTTGTCTCCGTCTTCATGTCCCTGTTTGCTTCCGTCTTCGTCCCCGTCTTTGTCCCATGCCCCAGGGTCACCGCCTTTGTCTCCTGCCCTTCTGTTTCTGTCTCTGTCTCTGTCTCTGTCTCTGTCTCTGTCTCTGTCTCTGCCTCTGTCTCAGTCTCTGCGTCTGTCTCTGTCTCTGTCTCTGTCTCTGTCTCTGTCTCTGTCTCTATATCTGTCTCTGTCTCTGTCTCTGTCGCTGTCTCTCCCTCTGTCTCTGTCTCCATCTCTGTCCCTGGCTCTGTCTCTGCCTCTGTCTCCGTCTCTGACTCTGTCTCTGTCTCTATCTTCGTCTCTGTCTCTGTCTCTGTCTCTGTCTCTGTCTCTGTCTCTGTCTCTGTCTCTGTCTCTGTCTCTGTCTCTGTCTCTGTCTCTGTTCCTGTCTCTGTCTCTGTCTCTGTCTCTGTCTCTGTCTCTGTCTCTGTCTCTGTCTCTGTCTCTGTCTCTGTCTCTGTCTCTGTCTCTGTCTCTGTCTCTGTCTCTGTCTCTGTCTCTGTCTCTGTCTCTGTCTCTGTCTCTGTCTCTGTCTCTGTCTGTGTCTGTGTCTGTGTCTCTGTCTCTGTCTCCGTCTCTGTCTCCGTCTCGGTCTTTGTCTCCGTCTCTGTCTCTGTCTCTGTCTCTGTGTCTGACTCCGTCCCTGTCCCTGGCTCTGTCTCTGCCTCTGTCTCCGTCTCTGTCTCTGTCTCGGTCTTTGTCTCCGTCTCTGTCTCTGTCTCTGTCTCTGTCTCTGTCTCTGTCTCTGTCTCTGTGTCTGTCTATGCCTGTGTCTCTGTCTCTGACTCCGTCTCTGTCTCTGCCTCTGTCTCCGTCTCTGTCTCTGTCTCTGTCTCTGCCTCTGTCTCTGTCCCCGTATCTGTCTCTGTCTCTGTTTCTGTCTCTGCCTCTGTCTCTGTCTCTGCCTCTGTCTCTGTCTCTGTCTCTGCCTCTGTCTCTGTCTCTGTCTCTGTGTCTGTCTCTGTCTCTGTCTCTGTCTCTGTCTCTGTCTCTGTCTCTGTCTCTGTCTCTGTCTCTGTCTCTGTCTCTGTCTCTGCCTCTGTCTCTGTCTCTGCCTCTGTCTCCGTCTCTGTCTCTGTCTCTGTCTCTGTCGCTGTCTCTGCCTCCGTATCCGTCTCTGTCTCTGTCTCTGTCTCTATCTCCGTCTCTGTCTCTGTCTCTGTCTCTGCCTCTGTCTGCGTCTCTGTCTCCGTCTCGGTCTTTGTCTCCGTCTCTGTCTCCGTCTCCGTCTCTGTCTCTGTCTCTATCTCCGTCTATGTCTCTGTCTCTGTCTCTGTCTCTGTCTCTGTCTCTGTCTCTGTCTCTGTCTCTGTCTCTGTCTCTGCCTCTGTCTCTGTCTCTGCCGCTATCTCTGTCTCTGTCTCTGTCGCTGTCTCTCCCTCTGTCTCTATCTCCGTCTCTGTCTCCGTCTCTGTTTCTGCCGCTGTCTCTGCCTCTGTCTCCGTCTCT
>CAMAOD020000072.1:402500-405000 GCA_945859595.2 Megachile willughbiella
CTCTGTGTCTGTCTCTGTCTCTCTCCCTGTCTCTGTCTCTGTCTCTGTCTCTGACTTTGTCTCTGTCTCTGTCTCTGTCTCTGTCTCTGTCTCTGTCTCTGTCTCTGTCTCTGTCTCTGTCTCTGTCTCTGTCTCTGTCTCTGTCTCTGTCTCTGTCTCTGTCTCTGCCTCTATCTCTGTCTCTGTCTCTGTCTCCGTCGCTGTCTCTCCCTCTGTCTCTGTCTCCGTCTCTGTCCCTGGCTCTGTCTCTGCCTCTGTCTCCGTCTCTGTCTCTGTCTCGGTCTTTGTCTCCGTCCCCGTCTCTGTCTCTGGCTCTGTCTCTGTCTCTGTCTCTGTCTCTGTCTCTGTCTCTGTCTCTGTCTCTGTCTCTGTATCTGTCTCTGTGTCTGTCTCTGTCTCTCTCCCTGTCTCTGTCTCTGTCTCTGTCTCTGACTTTGTCTCTGTCTCTGTCTCTGTCTCTGTCTCTGTCTCTGTCTCTGTCTCTGTCTCTGTCTCTGTCTCTGTCTCTGTCTCTGTATCGGTCTCTGTCTCCGTCTTTGTCTCCGTCTTTGTGTCCGTCTTTGTCTCCGTCTTTGTCTCCGTCTTCATCTCCCTGTTTGCTTCCGTCTTCGTCCCCGTCTTTGTCCCATGCCACAGGGTCACCGCCTTTGTCTCCTGCCCTTCTGTTTCTGTCTCTGTCTCTGTCTCTGTCTCTGTCTCTGTCTCTGCCTCTGTCTCAGTCTCTGCGTCTGTCTCTGTCTCTGTCTCTGTCTCTGTCTCTGTCTCTATATCTGTCTCTGTCTCTGTCTCTGTCGCTGTCTCTCCCTCTGTCTCTGTCTCCATCTCTGTCCCTGGCTCTGTCTCTGCCTCTGTCTCCGTCTCTGACTCTGTCTCTGTATCTATCTCCGTCTCTGTCTCTGTCTCTGTCTCTGTCTCTGTCTCTGTCTCTGTCTCTGTCTCTGTCTCTGCCTCTATCTCTGTCTCTGTCTCCGTCGCTGTCTCTCCCTCTGTCTCTGTCTCCGTCTCTGTCCCTGGCTCTGTCTCTGCCTCTGTCTCCGTCTCTGTCTCTGTCTCGGTCTTTGTCTCCGTCCCCGTCTCTGTCTCTGGCTCTGTTTCTGTCTCTGTCTCTGTCTCTGTCTCTGTCTCTGTCTCTGTCTCTGTCTCTGTCTCTGTCTCTGTCTCTGTATCTGTCTCTGTGTCTGTCTCTGTCTCTCTCCCTGTCTCTGTCTCTGTCTCTGTCTCTGACTTTGTCTCTGTCTCTGTCTCTGTCTCTGTCTCTGTCTCTGTCTCTGTCTCTGCCTCTATCTCTGTCTCTGTCTCTGTCTCCGTCGCTGTCTCTCCCTCTGTCTCTGTCTCCGTCTCTGTCCCTGGCTCTGTCTCTGCCTCTGTCTCCGTCTCTGTCTCTGTCTCGGTCTTTGTCTCCGTCCCCGTCTCTGTCTCTGGCACTGTCTCTGTCTCTGTCTCTGTCTCTGTCTCTGTCTCTGTCTCTGTCTCTGTCTCTGTATCTGTCTCTGTGTCTGTCTCTGTCTCTCTCCCTGTCTCTGTCTCTGTCTCTGTCTCTGACTTTGTCTCTGTCTCTGTCTCTGTCTCTGTCTCTGTCTCTGTCTCTGTTCCTGTCTCTGTCTCTGTCTCTGTCTCTGTCTCTGTCTCTGTCTCTGTCTCTGTCTCTGTCTCTGTCTCTGTCTCTGTCTCTGTCTCTGTCTCTGTCTCTGTCTCTGTCTCTGTCTCTGTCTGTGTCTGTGTCTGTGTCTCTGTCTCTGTCTCCGTCTCTGTCTCCGTCTCGGTCTTTGTCTCCGTCTCTGTCTCTGTCTCTGTCTCTGTGTCTGACTCCGTCCCTGTCCCTGGCTCTGTCTCTGCCTCTGTCTCCGTCTCTGTCTCTGTCTCGGTCTTTGTCTCCGTCTCTGTCTCTGTCTCTGTCTCTGTCTCTGTCTCTGTCTCTGTCTCTGTGTCTGTCTATGCCTGTGTCTCTGTCTCTGACTCCGTCTCTGTCTCTGCCTCTGTCTCCGTCTCTGTCTCTGTCTCTGTCTCTGCCTCTGTCTCTGTCCCCGTATCTGTCTCTGTCTCTGTTTCTGTCTCTGCCTCTGTCTCTGTCTCTGCCTCTGTCTCTGTCTCTGTCTCTGCCTCTGTCTCTGTCTCTGTCTCTGTGTCTGTCTCTGTCTCTGTCTCTGTCTCTGTCTCTGTCTCTGTCTCTGTCTCTGTCTCTGTCTCTGTCTCTGTCTCTGTCTCTGTCTCTGCCTCTGTCTCTGTCTCTGCCTCTGTCTCCGTCTCTGTCTCTGTCTCTGTCTCTGTCGCTGTCTCTGCCTCCGTATCCGTCTCTGTCTCTGTCTCTGTCTCTATCTCCGTCTCTGTCTCTGTCTCTGTCTCTGCCTCTGTCTGCGTCTCTGTCTCCGTCTCGGTCTTTGTCTCCGTCTCTGTCTCCGTCTCCGTCTCTGTCTCTGTCTCTATCTCCGTCTATGTCTCTGTCTCTGTCTCTGTCTCTGTCTCTGTCTCTGTCTCTGTCTCTGTCTCTGTCTCTGTCTCT
>CAMAOD020000072.1:410000-422500 GCA_945859595.2 Megachile willughbiella
CTCTGTCTCTGTCTCTGTCTCTGTCTCTGTCTCTGTCTCTGTCTCTGTCTCTGTCTCTGTCTCTGTCTGTGTCTCTGTCTCTGTCTGTGTCTCTGTCTCTGTCTCTGTCTCTGTCTCTGTCTCTGTCTCTGTCTCTGTCTCTGTCTCTGTCTCTGTCTCTGTCTCTGTCTCTGTCTCTGTCTCTGTCTCTGTCTCTGTCTCTGTCTGTGTCTCTGTCTCTGTCTCTGTCTCTGTATCTGTCTCTGTGTCTGTCTTTGTCTCTCTCCCTGTCTCTGTCTCTGTCTCTGTCTCTGTCTCTGTCTCTGTCTCTGTCTCTGTCTCTGTCTCTGTCTCTGTCTCTGTCTCTGTCTCTGTCTCTGTATCGGTCTCTGTCTCCGTCTTTGTCTCCGTCTTTGTGTCCGTCTTTGTCTCCGTCTTTGTCTCCGTCTTCATCTCCCTCTTTGTTTCCGTCTTCGTCTCCGTCTTTGTCCCATGCCCCAGGGTCACCGCCTTTGTCCCCTGCCCTTCTGTCTCTGTCTCTGTCTCTGTCTGTGTCTCTGTCTCTGTCTCTGTCTCTGTCTCTGTCTCTGTCTCTGTCTCTGTCTCTGTCTGTGTCTCTGTCTCTGTCTCTGTCTCTGTCTCTTTCTCTGTCTCTGTCTCAGTCTCTGTCTCTGTCTCTGTCTCTATCTCTGTCTCTGTCTCTGTCTCTGTCTCTGGCTCTGTCTCTGTCTCTGTCTCTGTCTCTGTCTCTGTCTCTGTCTCTGTCTCTGTCTGTGTCTCTGTCTCTGTCTCTGTCTCTGTATCTGTCTCTGTGTCTGTCTCTGTCTCTCACCCTGTCTCTGTCTCTGTCTCTGTCTCTGTCTCTGTCTCTGTCTCTGTCTCTGTCTCTGTCTCTGTCTCTGTATCGGTCTCTGTCTCCGTCTTTGTCTCCGTCTTTGTGTCCGTCTTTGTCTCCGTCTTTGTCTCCGTCTTCATCTCCCTCTTTGCTTCCGTCTTCGTCTCCGTCTTTGTCCCATGCCCCAGGGTCACCGCCTTTGTCCCCTGCCCTTCTGTCTCTGTCTCTGTCTCTGTCTGTGTCTCTGTCTCTGTCTCTGTCTCTGTCTCTGTCTCTGTCTCTGTCTCTGTCTCTGTCTCTGTCTCTGTCTCTGTCTGTGTCTCTGTCTCTGTCTCTGTCTCTGTCTCTTTCTCTGTCTCTGTCTCAGTCTCTGTCTCTGTCTCTGTCTCTATCTCTGTCTCTGTCTCTGTCTCTGTCCCTGGCTCTGTCTCTGTCTCTGTCTCTGTCTCTGTCTCTGTCTCTGTCTCTGTCTGTGTCTCTGTCTCTGTCTCTGTATCTGTCTCTGTGTCTGTCTCTGTCTCTCTCCCTGTCTCTGTCTCTGTCTCTGTCTCTGTCTCTGTCACTGTCTCTGTCTCTGTCTCTGTCTCTGTCTCTGTATCGGTCTCTGTCTCCGTCTTTGTCTCCGTCTTTGTGTCCGTCTTTGTCTCCGTCTTTGTCTCCGTCTTCATCTCCCTCTTTGCTTCCGTCTTCGTCTCCGTCTTTGTCCCATGCCCCAGGGTCACCGCCTTTGTCCCCTGCCCTTCTGTCTCTGTCTCTGTCTCTGTCTGTGTCTCTGTCTCTGTCTCTGTCTCTGTCTCTGTCTCTGTCTCTGTCTCTGTCTCTGTCTCTGTCTCTGTCTCTGTCTCTGTCTCTGTCTCTGTCTCTGTCTCTGTCTCTGTCTCTGTCTCTGTCTCTGTCTCTGCCTCTGTCTCAGTCTCTGCGTCTGTCTCTGTCTCTGTCTCTGTCTCTGTCTCTGTCTCTGTCTCTGTCTCTGTCTCTATATCTGTCTCTGTCTCTGTCTCTGTCGCTGTCTCTCCCTCTGTCTCTGTCTCCATCTCTGTCCCTGGCTCTGTCTCTGCCTCTGTCTCCGTCTCTGACTCTGTCTCTGTATCTATCTCCGTCTCTGTCTCTGTCTCTGTCTCTGTCTCTGTCTCTGTCTCTGTCTCTGTCTCTGCCTCTATCTCTGTCTCTGTCTCCGTCGCTGTCTCCCCCTCTGTCTCTGTCTCCGTCTCTGTCCCTGGCTCTGTCTCTGCCTCTGTCTCCGTCTCTGTCTCTGTCTCGGTCTTTGTCTCCGTCCCCGTCTCTGTCTCTGGCTCTGTTTCTGTCTCTGTCTCTGTCTCTGTCTCTGTCTCTGTCTCTGTCTCTGTCTCTGTCTCTGTCTCTGTCTGTGTCTCTGTCTCTGTCTCTGTCTCTGTCTCTGTCTCTGTCTCTGTCTCTGTCTCTGTCTCTGTCTCTGTCTCTATCTCTGTCTCTGTCTCTGTCTCTGTCTCTGTCTCTGGCTCTGTCTCTGTCTCTGTCTCTGTCTCTGTCTCTGTCTCTGTCTCTGTCTCTGTCTCTGTCTGTGTCTCTGTCTCTGTCTCTGTCTCTGTATCTGTCTCTGTGTCTGTCTTTGTCTCTCTCCCTGTCTCTGTCTCTGTCTCTGTCTCTGTCTCTGTCTCTGTTTCTGTCTCTGTCTCTGTCTCTGTCTCTGTCTCTGTATCGGTCTCTGTCTCCGTCTTTGTCTCCGTCTTTGTGTCCGTCTTTGTCTCCGTCTTTGTCTCCGTCTTCATCTCCCTCTTTGTTTCCGTCTTCGTCTCCGTCTTTGTCCCATGCCCCAGGGTCACCGCCTTTGTCCCCTGCCCTTCTGTCTCTGTCTCTGTCTCCGTCTCTGTCTCTGTCTCTGTCTCTGTCTCTGTCTCTGTCTCTGTCTCTGTCTCTGTCTCTGTCTCTGTCTCTGTCTCTGTCTCTGTCTCTGCCTCTGTCTCCGTCTCCGTCTCTGTCTCTGTCTCTGTCTCTGCCTTTGTCTCTGTCCCCGTATCTGTCTCTGTCTCTGTTTCTGTCTCTGCCTCTGTCTCTGTCTCTGCCTCTGTCTCTGTCCCTGTCCCTCTCCCTGGCCCTGTCGCTGTCTCTGTCTCTGTCTCTGTATATGCATCTGTCTCTGTCTCCGTCTCCGTCTCTGTCTCTGTCTCTGTCTGTGTCTCTGTCTCTGTCTCTGTCTCTGTCTCTGTCTCTGTCTCTGTCTCTGTCTCTGTCTCTGTCTGTGTCTCTGTCTCTGTCTCTGTCTCTGTCTCTGTCTCTGTCTCTGTCTCTGTCTCTGTCTCTGTCTCTGTCTCTGTCTCTGGCTCTGTCTCTGTCTCTGTCTCTGTCTCTGTCTCTGTCTCTGTCTCTGTCTCTGTCTCTGTCTCTGTCTCTGTCTCTGTCTCTGTCTCTGTCTCTGTCTCTGTCTCTGTCTCTGTCTCTGTCTCTGTCTCTGTCTCTGTCTCTGTCTCTGTCTGTGTCTCTGTCTCTGTCTCTGTCTCTGTCTCTGTCTCTGTCTCTGTCTCTGTCTCTGTCTCTGTCTCTGTCTCTGTCTCTGTCTCTGTCTCTGTCTCTGTCTCTGTCTCTGTCTCTGTCTCTGTCTCTGTCTCTGTCTCTGTCTCTGTCTGTGCCTCTGTCTCTGTCTCTGTCTCTGTATCTGTCTCTGTGTCTGTCTTTGTCTCTCTCCCTGTCTCTGTCTCTGTCTCTGTCTCTGTCTCTGTCTCTGTCTCTGTCTCTGTCTCTGTCTCTGTCTCTGTATCGGTCTCTGTCTCCGTCTTTGTCTCCGTCTTTGTGTCCGTCTTTGTCTCCGTCTTTGTCTCCGTCTTCATCTCCCTCTTTGTTTCCGTCTTCGTCTCCGTCTTTGTCCCATGCCCCAGGGTCACCGCCTTTGTCCCCTGCCCTTCTGTCTCTGTCTCTGTCTCTGTCTGTGTCTCTGTCTCTGTCTCTGTCTCTGTCTCTGTCTCTGTCTCTGTCTCTGTCTCTGTCTGTGTCTCTGTCTCTGTCTCTGTCTCTGTCTCTTTCTCTGTCTCTGTCTCAGTCTCTGTCTCTGTCTCTGTCTCTATCTCTGTCTCTGTCTCTGTCTCTGTCTCTGGCTCTGTCTCTGTCTCTGTCTCTGTCTCTGTCTCTGTCTCTGTCTCTGTCTCTGTCTGTGTCTCTGTCTCTGTCTCTGTCTCTGTATCTGTCTCTGTGTCTGTCTCTGTCTCTCACCCTGTCTCTGTCTCTGTCTCTGTCTCTGTCTCTGTCTCTGTCTCTGTCTCTGTCTCTGTCTCTGTCTCTGTATCGGTCTCTGTCTCCGTCTTTGTCTCCGTCTTTGTGTCCGTCTTTGTCTCCGTCTTTGTCTCCGTCTTCATCTCCCTCTTTGCTTCCGTCTTCGTCTCCGTCTTTGTCCCATGCCCCAGGGTCACCGCCTTTGTCCCCTGCCCTTCTGTCTCTGTCTCTGTCTCTGTCTGTGTCTCTGTCTCTGTCTCTGTCTCTGTCTCTGTCTCTGTCTCTGTCTCTGTCTCTGTCTCTGTCTCTGTCTGTGTCTCTGTCTCTGTCTCTGTCTCTGTCTCTTTCTCTGTCTCTGTCTCAGTCTCTGTCTCTGTCTCTGTCTCTATCTCTGTCTCTGTCTCTGTCTCTGTCTCTGGCTCTGTCTCTGTCTCTGTCTCTGTCTCTGTCTCTGTCTCTGTCTCTGTCTGTGTCTCTGTCTCTGTCTCTGTATCTGTCTCTGTGTCTGTCTCTGTCTCTCTCCCTGTCTCTGTCTCTGTCTCTGTCTCTGTCTCTGTCACTGTCTCTGTCTCTGTCTCTGTCTCTGTCTCTGTATCGGTCTCTGTCTCCGTCTTTGTCTCCGTCTTTGTGTCCGTCTTTGTCTCCGTCTTTGTCTCCGTCTTCATCTCCCTCTTTGCTTCCGTCTTCGTCTCCGTCTTTGTCCCATGCCCCAGGGTCACCGCCTTTGTCCCCTGCCCTTCTGTCTCTGTCTCTGTCTCTGTCTGTGTCTCTGTCTCTGTCTCTGTCTCTGTCTCTGTCTCTGTCTCTGTCTCTGTCTCTGTCTCTGTCTCTGTCTCTGTCTCTGTCTCTGTCTCTGTCTCTGTCTCTGTCTCTGTCTCTGTCTCTGTCTCTGTCTCTGTCTCTGCCTCTGTCTCAGTCTCTGCGTCTGTCTCTGTCTCTGTCTCTGTCTCTGTCTCTGTCTCTGTCTCTGTCTCTGTCTCTATATCTGTCTCTGTCTCTGTCTCTGTCGCTGTCTCTCCCTCTGTCTCTGTCTCCATCTCTGTCCCTGGCTCTGTCTCTGCCTCTGTCTCCGTCTCTGACTCTGTCTCTGTATCTATCTCCGTCTCTGTCTCTGTCTCTGTCTCTGTCTCTGTCTCTGTCTCTGTCTCTGTCTCTGCCTCTATCTCTGTCTCTGTCTCCGTCGCTGTCTCCCCCTCTGTCTCTGTCTCCGTCTCTGTCCCTGGCTCTGTCTCTGCCTCTGTCTCCGTCTCTGTCTCTGTCTCGGTCTTTGTCTCCGTCCCCGTCTCTGTCTCTGGCTCTGTTTCTGTCTCTGTCTCTGTCTCTGTCTCTGTCTCTGTCTCTGTCTCTGTCTCTGTCTCTGTCTGTGTCTCTGTCTCTGTCTCTGTCTCTGTCTCTGTCTCTGTCTCTGTCTCTGTCTCTGTCTCTGTCTCTGTCTCTATCTCTGTCTCTGTCTCTGTCTCTGTCTCTGTCTCTGGCTCTGTCTCTGTCTCTGTCTCTGTCTCTGTCTCTGTCTCTGTCTCTGTCTCTGTCTCTGTCTGTGTCTCTGTCTCTGTCTCTGTCTCTGTATCTGTCTCTGTGTCTGTCTTTGTCTCTCTCCCTGTCTCTGTCTCTGTCTCTGTCTCTGTCTCTGTCTCTGTTTCTGTCTCTGTCTCTGTCTCTGTCTCTGTCTCTGTATCGGTCTCTGTCTCCGTCTTTGTCTCCGTCTTTGTGTCCGTCTTTGTCTCCGTCTTTGTCTCCGTCTTCATCTCCCTCTTTGTTTCCGTCTTCGTCTCCGTCTTTGTCCCATGCCCCAGGGTCACCGCCTTTGTCCCCTGCCCTTCTGTCTCTGTCTCTGTCTCCGTCTCTGTCTCTGTCTCTGTCTCTGTCTCTGTCTCTGTCTCTGTCTCTGTCTCTGTCTCTGTCTCTGTCTCTGTCTCTGTCTCTGTCTCTGTCTCTGTCTCTGCCTCTGTCTCAGTCTCTGCGTCTGTCTCTGTCTCTGTCTCTGTCTCTGTCTCTGTCTCTGTCTCTGTCTCTATATCTGTCTCTGTCTCTGTCTCTGTCGCTGTCTCTCCCTCTGTCTCTGTCTCCATCTCTGTCCCTGGCTCTGTCTCTGCCTCTGTCTCCGTCTCTGACTCTGTCTCTGTATCTATCTCCGTCTCTGTCTCTGTCTCTGTCTCTGTCTCTGTCTCTGTCTCTGTCTCTGCCTCTATCTCTGTCTCTGTCTCCGTCGCTGTCTCTCCCTCTGTCTCTGTCTCCGTCTCTGTCCCTGGCTCTGTCTCTGCCTCTGTCTCCGTCTCTGTCTCTGTCTCGGTCTTTGTCTCCGTCCCAGGCTCTGTCTCTGGCTCTGTTTCTGTCTCTGTCTCTGTCTCTTTCTCTGTCTCTGTCTCTGTCTCTGTCTCTGTCTCTGTATCTGTCTCTGTGTCTGTCTCTGTCTCTCTCCCTGTCTCTGTCTCTGTCTCTGTCTCTGACTTTGTCTCTGTCTCTGTCTCTGTCTCTGTCTCTGTCTCTGTCTCTGTCTCTGTCTCTGTCTCTGTCTCTGTCTCTGTCTCTGTCTCTGTCTCTGTCTCTGTCTCTGTCTCTGCCTCTATCTCTGTCTCTGTCTCTGTCTCCGTCGCTGTCTCTCCCTCTGTCTCTGTCTCCGTCTCTGTCCCTGGCTCTGTCTCTGCCTCTGTCTCCGTCTCTGTCTCTGTCTCGGTCTTTGTCTCCGTCCCCGTCTCTGTCTCTGGCTCTGTCTCTGTCTCTGTCTCTGTCTCTGTCTCTGTCTCTGTCTCTGTCTCTGTCTCTGTATCTGTCTCTGTGTCTGTCTCTGTCTCTCTCCCTGTCTCTGTGTCTGTCTCTGTCTCTCTCCCTGTCTCTGTCTCTGTCTCTGTCTCTGACTTTGTCTCTGTCTCTGTCTCTGTCTCTGTCTCTGTCTCTGTCTCTGTCTCTGTCTCTGTCTCTGTCTCTGTCTCTGTATCGGTCTCTGTCTCCGTCTTTGTCTCCGTCTTTGTGTCCGTCTTTGTCTCCGTCTTTGTCTCCGTCTTCATCTCCCTGTTTGCTTCCGTCTTCGTCCCCGTCTTTGTCCCATGCCCCAGGGTCACCGCCTTTGTCTCCTGCCCTTCTGTTTCTGTCTCTGTCTCTGTCTCTGTCTCTGTCTCTGTCTCTGCCTCTGTCTCAGTCTCTGCGTCTGTCTCTGTCTCTGTCTCTGTCTCTGTCTCTGTCTCTATATCTGTCTCTGTCTCTGTCTCTGTCGCTGTCTCTCCCTCTGTCTCTGTCTCCATCTCTGTCCCTGGCTCTGTCTCTGCCTCTGTCTCCGTCTCTGACTCTGTCTCTGTATCTATCTCCGTCTCTGTCTCTGTCTCTGTCTCTGTCTCTGTCTCTGTCTCTGTCTCTGTCTCTGCCTCTATCTCTGTCTCTGTCTCCGTCGCTGTCTCTCCCTCTGTCTCTGTCTCCGTCTCTGTCCCTGGCTCTGTCTCTGCCTCTGTCTCCGTCTCTGTCTCTGTCTCGGTCTTTGTCTCCGTCCCCGTCTCTGTCTCTGGCTCTGTTTCTGTCTCTGTCTCTGTCTCTGTCTCTGTCTCTGTCTCTGTCTCTGTCTCTGTCTCTGTCTCTGTCTCTGTATCTGTCTCTGTGTCTGTCTCTGTCTCTCTCCCTGTCTCTGTCTCTGTCTCTGTCTCTGACTTTGTCTCTGTCTCTGTCTCTGTCTCTGTCTCTGTCTCTGTCTCTGTCTCTGTCTCTGTCTCTGTCTCTGTCTCTGTCTCTGTCTCTGTCTCTGTCTCTGTCTCTGTCTCTGCCTCTATCTCTGTCTCTGTCTCTGTCTCCGTCGCTGTCTCTCCCTCTGTCTCTGTCTCCGTCTCTGTCCCTGGCTCTGTCTCTGCCTCTGTCTCCGTCTCTGTCTCTGTCTCGGTCTTTGTTTCCGTCCCCGTCTCTGTCTCTGGCACTGTCTCTGTCTCTGTCTCTGTCTCTGTCTCTGTCTCTGTCTCTGTCTCTGTCTCTGTATCTGTCTCTGTGTCTGTCTCTGTCTCTCTCCCTGTCTCTGTCTCTGTCTCTGTCTCTGACTTTGTCTCTGTCTCTGTCTCTGTCTCTGTCTCTGTCTCTGTCTCTGTCTCTGTCTCTGTCTCTGTCTCTGTCTCTGTATCGGTCTCTGTCTCCGTCTTTGTCTCCGTCTTTGTGTCCGTCTTTGTCTCCGTCTTTGTCTCCGTCTTCATCTCCCTGTTTGCTTCCGTCTTCGTCCCCGTCTTTGTCCCATGCCCCAGGGTCACCGCCTTTGTCTCCTGCCCTTCTGTTTCTGTCTCTGTCTCTGTCTCTGTCTCTGTCTCTGTCTCTGCCTCTGTCTCAGTCTCTGCGTCTGTCTCTGTCTCTGTCTCTGTCTCTGTCTCTGTCTCTATATCTGTCTCTGTCTCTGTCTCTGTCGCTGTCTCTCCCTCTGTCTCTGTCTCCATCTCTGTCCCTGGCTCTGTCTCTGCCTCTGTCTCCGTCTCTGACTCTGTCTCTGTCTCTATCTTCGTCTCTGTCTCTGTCTCTGTCTCTGTCTCTGTCTCTGTCTCTGTCTCTGTCTCTGTCTCTGTCTCTGTCTCTGTCTCTGTCTCTGTCTCTGTCTCTGTCTGTGTCTCTGCCTCTGTCTCTGTCTCTGTCTCTGTCTCTGTCTGTGTCCCTGTCTCCGTCTCCGTCTCTGTCTCTGGCTCTGTCTCTGCCTCTGTCGCCGTCTCAGTCTCTGTCTCTGTCTCTGTCTCTGTCTATGTCTCTGCCTCTGTCTCTGTCTCTGTCTCTGTCTCTGTCTCTGTCTGTGTCTCCGTCTCTGTCTCCGTCTCTGTCTCTGCCGCTGTCTCTGCCTCTGTATCTGTCTCTGTCTCTGTCTCTGTCTCTGTCTCTGTCTCTGTCTCTGTCTCTGTCTCTGTCTCTGTCTCTGTCTCTGTCTCTGTCTCTGTTTCTGTCTCTGTCTCTGTCTCTGTTTCTGTCTCTGCCTCTGTCTCTGTCTCTGTCTCTGTCTGTGTCTCTGTCTCTGTCTGTGTCTCTGTCTCTGTCTCCGTCTCTGTCTCCGTCTCTGTCTCTGCCGCTGTCTCTGCCTCTGTCTCCGTCTCTGTCTCCGTCTCTGTCTCTGTCTCTGTCTCTGTCTCTGTCTCTGTCTCTGTATCTGTCTATGTCTGTGTCTCTGTCTCTGACTCTGTCTCTGTCTCTGTCTCTGCCTCTGTCTCTGTCTCTGTCTCTGCCTTTGTCTCTGTCCCCGTATCTGTCTCTGTCTCTGTTTCTGTCTCTGCCTCTGTCTCCGTCTCTGCCTCTGTCTCTGTCCCTGTCCCTCTCCCTGGCCCTGTCGCTGTCTCTGTCTCTGTCTCTGTATATGCATCTGTCTCTGTCTCCGTCTCCGTCTCTGTCTCTGGCTCTGTCTGTGTCTCTGTCTCTGTCTCTGTCTCTGTCTCTGTCTCTGTCTCTGTCTCTGTCTCTGTCTCTGTCTCTGTCGCTGTCTCTGTCTCTGTCTCTGTCTCTGTCTCTGTCTCTGTCTCTGCCTCTGTCTCTGTCTCTGTCTCTGTCTCTGTCTCTGTCTCTGTCTCTGTCCCTGTCCCTGTCTCTGTCTCTGTCTCTGTCTCTGTCTCTGTCTCTGTCTCTGTCTCTGTCTCTGTCTCTGTCTCTGTCTCTGTCTCTGTCTCTGTCTGTGTCTGTGTCTGTGTCTCTGTCTCTGTCTCCGTCTCTGTCTCCGTCTCGGTCTTTGTCTCCGTCTCTGTCTCTGTCTCTGTCTCTGTGTCTGACTCCGTCCCTGTCCCTGGCTCTGTCTCTGCCTCTGTCTCCGTCTCTGTCTCTGTCTCGGTCTTTGTCTCCGTCTCTGTCTCTGTCTCTGTCTCTGTCTCTGTCTCTGTCTCTGTGTCTGTCTATGCCTGTGTCTCTGTCTCTGACTCCGTCTCTGTCTCTGCCTCTGTCTCCGTCTCTGTCTCTGTCTCTGTCTCTGCCTCTGTCTCTGTCCCCGTATCTGTCTCTGTCTCTGTTTCTGTCTCTGCCTCTGTCTCTGTCTCTGCCTCTGTCTCTGTCTCTGTCTCTGCCTCTGTCTCTGTCTCTGTCTCTGTGTCTGTCTCTGTCTCTGTCTCTGTGTCTGTCTCTGTCTCTGTCTCTGTCTCTGTCTCTGCCTCTGTCTCAGTCTCTGCGTCTGTCTCTGTCTCTGTCTCTGTCTCTGTCTCTGTCTCTATATCTGTCTCTGTCTCTGTCTCTGTCGCTGTCTCTCCCTCTGTCTCTGTCTCCATCTCTGTCCCTGGCTCTGTCTCTGCCTCTGTCTCCGTCTCTGACTCTGTCTCTGTCTCTATCTTCGTCTCTGTCTCTGTCTCTGTCTCTGTCTCTGTCTCTGTCTCTGTCTCTGTCTCTGTCTCTGTCTCTGTCTCTGTCTCTGTCTCTGTCTCTGTCTCTGTCTGTGTCTCTGCCTCTGTCTCTGTCTCTGTCTCTGTCTCTGTCTGTGTCCCTGTCTCCGTCTCCGTCTCTGTCTCTGGCTCTGTCTCTGCCTCTGTCGCCGTCTCAGTCTCTGTCTCTGTCTCTGTCTCTGTCTATGTCTCTGCCTCTGTCTCTGTCTCTGTCTCTGTCTCTGTCTCTGTCTGTGTCTCCGTCTCTGTCTCCGTCTCTGTCTCTGCCGCTGTCTCTGCCTCTGTATCTGTCTCTGTCTCTGTCTCTGTCTCTGTCTCTGTCTCTGTCTCTGTCTCTGTCTCTGTCTCTGTCTCTGTCTCTGTCTCTGTCTCTGTTTCTGTCTCTGTCTCTGTCTCTGTTTCTGTCTCTGCCTCTGTCTCTGTCTCTGTCTCTGTCTGTGTCTCTGTCTCTGTCTGTGTCTCTGTCTCTGTCTCCGTCTCTGTCTCCGTCTCTGTCTCTGCCGCTGTCTCTGCCTCTGTCTCCGTCTCTGTCTCCGTCTCTGTCTCTGTCTCTGTCTCTGTCTCTGTCTCTGTCTCTGTATCTGTCTATGTCTGTGTCTCTGTCTCTGACTCTGTCTCTGTCTCTGTCTCTGCCTCTGTCTCTGTCTCTGTCTCTGCCTTTGTCTCTGTCCCCGTATCTGTCTCTGTCTCTGTTTCTGTCTCTGCCTCTGTCTCCGTCTCTGCCTCTGTCTCTGTCCCTGTCCCTCTCCCTGGCCCTGTCGCTGTCTCTGTCTCTGTCTCTGTATATGCATCTGTCTCTGTCTCCGTCTCCGTCTCTGTCTCTGGCTCTGTCTGTGTCTCTGTCTCTGTCTCTGTCTCTGTCTCTGTCTCTGTCTCTGTCTCTGTCTCTGTCTCTGTCTCTGTCGCTGTCTCTGTCTCTGTCTCTGTCTCTGTCTCTGTCTCTGTCTCTGCCTCTGTCTCTGTCTCTGTCTCTGTCTCTGTCTCTGTCTCTGTCTCTGTCCCTGTCCCTGTCTCTGTCTCTGTCTCTGTCTCTGTCTCTGTCTCTGTCTCTGTCTCTGTCTCTGTCTCTGTCTCTGTCTCTGTCTCTGTCTCTGTCTCTGTCTGTGTCTGTGTCTGTGTCTCTGTCTCTGTCTCCGTCTCTGTCTCCGTCTCGGTCTTTGTCTCCGTCTCTGTCTCTGTCTCTGTCTCTGTGTCTGACTCCGTCCCTGTCCCTGGCTCTGTCTCTGCCTCTGTCTCCGTCTCTGTCTCTGTCTCGGTCTTTGTCTCCGTCTCTGTCTCTGTCTCTGTCTCTGTCTCTGTCTCTGTCTCTGTGTCTGTCTATGCCTGTGTCTCTGTCTCTGACTCCGTCTCTGTCTCTGCCTCTGTCTCCGTCTCTGTCTCTGTCTCTGTCTCTGCCTCTGTCTCTGTCCCCGTATCTGTCTCTGTCTCTGTTTCTGTCTCTGCCTCTGTCTCTGTCTCTGCCTCTGTCTCTGTCTCTGTCTCTGCCTCTGTCTCTGTCTCTGTCTCTGTGTCTGTCTCTGTCTCTGTCTCTGTGTCTGTCTCTGTCTCTGTCTCTGTCTCTGTCTCTGTCTCTGTCTCTGTCTCTGTCTCTGTCTCTGTCTCTGCCTCTGTCTCCGTCTCTGTCTCTGTCTCTGTCTCTGTCGCTGTCTCTGCCTCCGTATCCGTCTCTGTCTCTGTCTCTGTCTCTATCTCCGTCTCTGTCTCTGTCTCTGTCTCTGCCTCTGTCTGCGTCTCTGTCTCCGTCTCGGTCTTTGTCTCCGTCTCTGTCTCCGTCTCCGTCTCTGTCTGTGTCTCTATCTCCGTCTATGTCTCTGTCTCTGTCTCTGTCTCTGTCTCTGTCTCTGTCTCTGTCTCTGTCTCTGTCTCTGTCTCTGCCTCTGTCTCTGTCTCTGCCGCTATCTCTGTCTCTGTCTCTGTCGCTGTCTCTCCCTCTGTCTCTATCTCCGTCTCTGTCTCTGTCTCTGCCGCTATCTCTGTCTCTGTCTCTGTCGCTGTCTCTCCCTCTGTCTCTATCTCCGTCTCTGTCTCCGTCTCTGTTTCTGCCGCTGTCTCTGCCTCTGTCTCCGTCTCTGTCTCTGTCTCGGTCTTTGTCTCCGTCTCTGTCTCTGTCTCTGTCTCTGTCTCTGTATCTGTCTATGTCTGTGTCTCTGTCTCTGTCTCTGTCTCTGCCTTTGTCTCTGTCCCCGTATCTGTCTCTGTCTCTGTTT
>CAMAOD020000072.1:427500-442500 GCA_945859595.2 Megachile willughbiella
GTCTCCGTCTCCGTCTCTGTCTCTGGCTCTGTCTCTGCCTCTGTCGCCGTCTCAGTCTCTGTCTCTGTCTCTGTCTCTGTCTATGTCTCTGCCTCTGTCTCTGTCTCTGTCTCTGTCTCTGTCTCTGTCTGTGTCTCCGTCTCTGTCTCCGTCTCTGTCTCTGCCGCTGTCTCTGCCTCTGTATCTGTCTCTGTCTCTGTCTCTGTCTCTGTCTCTGTCTCTGTCTCTGTCTCTGTCTCTGTCTCTGTCTCTGTCTCTGTCTCTGTCTCTGTCTCTGTTTCTGTCTCTGTCTCTGTCTCTGTTTCTGTCTCTGCCTCTGTCTCTTTCTCTGTCTCTGTCTCTGTCTCTGTCTCTGTCTGTGTCTCTGTCTCTGTCTGTGTCTCTGTCTCTGTCTCCGTCTCTGTCTCCGTCTCTGTCTCTGCCGCTGTCTCTGCCTCTGTCTCCGTCTCTGTCTCCGTCTCTGTCTCTGTCTCTGTCTCTGTCTCTGTCTCTGTCTCTGTATCTGTCTATGTCTGTGTCTCTGTCTCTGACTCCGTCTCTATCTCTGCCGCTGTCTCTGTCTCTGTCTCTGTCTCTGCCTCTGTCTCCGTCTCCGTCTCTGTCTCTGTCTCTGTCTCTGCCTTTGTCTCTGTCCCCGTATCTGTCTCTGTCTCTGTTTCTGTCTCTGCCTCTGTCTCCGTCTCTGCCTCTGTCTCTGTCCCTGTCCCTCTCCCTGGCCCTGTCGCTGTCTCTGTCTCTGTCTCTGTATATGCATCTGTCTCTGTCTCCGTCTCCGTCTCTGTCTCTGGCTCTGTCTGTGTCTCTGTCTCTGTCTCTGTCTCTGTCTCTGTCTCTGTCTCTGTCTCTGTCTCTGTCTCTGTCTCTGTCTCTGTCGCTGTCTCTGTCTCTGTCTCTGTCTCTGTCTCTGTCTCTGTCTCTGCCTCTGTCTCTGTCTCTGTCTCTGTCTCTGTCTCTGTCTCTGTCTCTGTCCCTGTCTCTGTCTCTGTCTCTGTCTCTGTCTCTGTCTCTGTCTCTGTCTCTGTCTCTGTCTCTGTCTCTGTCTCTGTCTCTGTCTCTGTCTCTGTCTCTGTCTCTGTCTGTGTCTGTGTCTGTGTCTCTGTCTCTGTCTCCGTCTCTGTCTCCGTCTCGGTCTTTGTCTCCGTCTCTGTCTCTGTCTCTGTCTCTGTGTCTGACTCCGTCCCTGTCCCTGGCTCTGTCTCTGCCTCTGTCTCCGTCTCTGTCTCTGTCTCGGTCTTTGTCTCCGTCTCTGTCTCTGTCTCTGTCTCTGTCTCTGTCTCTGTCTCTGTCTCTGTGTGAGACTCTGCCTCTGTCTCTGACTCTGTCTCTGTCTCTATCTTCGTCTCTGTCTCTGTCTCTGTCTCTGTCTCTGTCTCTGTCTCTGTCTCTGTCTCTGTCTCTGTCTCTGTCTCTGTCTCTGTCTCTGTCTCTGTCTCTGTCTGTGTCTCTGCCTCTGTCTCTGTCTCTGTCTCTGTCTCTGTCTGTGTCCCTGTCTCCGTCTCCGTCTCTGTCTCTGGCTCTGTCTCTGCCTCTGTCGCCGTCTCAGTCTCTGTCTCTGTCTCTGTCTCTGTCTATGTCTCTGCCTCTGTCTCTGTCTCTGTCTCTGTCTCTGTCTCTGTCTGTGTCTCCGTCTCTGTCTCCGTCTCTGTCTCTGCCGCTGTCTCTGCCTCTGTATCTGTCTCTGTCTCTGTCTCTGTCTCTGTCTCTGTCTCTGTCTCTGTCTCTGTCTCTGTCTCTGTCTCTGTCTCTGTCTCTGTCTCTGTCTCTGTTTCTGTCTCTGTCTCTGTCTCTGTTTCTGTCTCTGCCTCTGTCTCTTTCTCTGTCTCTGTCTCTGTCTCTGTCTCTGTCTGTGTCTCTGTCTCTGTCTGTGTCTCTGTCTCTGTCTCCGTCTCTGTCTCCGTCTCTGTCTCTGCCGCTGTCTCTGCCTCTGTCTCCGTCTCTGTCTCCGTCTCTGTCTCTGTCTCTGTCTCTGTCTCTGTCTCTGTCTCTGTATCTGTCTATGTCTGTGTCTCTGTCTCTGACTCCGTCTCTATCTCTGCCGCTGTCTCTGTCTCTGTCTCTGTCTCTGCCTCTGTCTCCGTCTCCGTCTCTGTCTCTGTCTCTGTCTCTGCCTTTGTCTCTGTCCCCGTATCTGTCTCTGTCTCTGTTTCTGTCTCTGCCTCTGTCTCCGTCTCTGCCTCTGTCTCTGTCCCTGTCCCTCTCCCTGGCCCTGTCGCTGTCTCTGTCTCTGTCTCTGTATATGCATCTGTCTCTGTCTCCGTCTCCGTCTCTGTCTCTGGCTCTGTCTGTGTCTCTGTCTCTGTCTCTGTCTCTGTCTCTGTCTCTGTCTCTGTCTCTGTCTCTGTCTCTGTCTCTGTCTCTGTCGCTGTCTCTGTCTCTGTCTCTGTCTCTGTCTCTGTCTCTGTCTCTGCCTCTGTCTCTGTCTCTGTCTCTGTCTCTGTCTCTGTCTCTGTCTCTGTCCCTGTCTCTGTCTCTGTCTCTGTCTCTGTCTCTGTCTCTGTCTCTGTCTCTGTCTCTGTCTCTGTCTCTGTCTCTGTCTCTGTCTCTGTCTCTGTCTCTGTCTCTGTCTGTGTCTGTGTCTGTGTCTCTGTCTCTGTCTCCGTCTCTGTCTCCGTCTCGGTCTTTGTCTCCGTCTCTGTCTCTGTCTCTGTCTCTGTGTCTGACTCCGTCCCTGTCCCTGGCTCTGTCTCTGCCTCTGTCTCCGTCTCTGTCTCTGTCTCGGTCTTTGTCTCCGTCTCTGTCTCTGTCTCTGTCTCTGTCTCTGTCTCTGTCTCTGTCTCTGTGTGAGACTCTGCCTCTGTCTCTGTCTCTGTCTCCGTCTCTGTCTCTGTCTCTGTCTCTGTCTCTATCTCCGTCTCTGTCTCTGTCTCTGTCTCTGCCTCTGTCTGCGTCTCTGTCTCCGTCTCGGTCTTTGTCTCCGTCTCTGTCTCCTTCTCCGCCTCTGTCTCTGTCTCTATCTCCGTCTATGCCTCTGTCTCTGTCTCTGTCTCTCTCTCTGTCTCTGTCTCTGTCTCTGTCACTGTCTCTGTCTCTGTCTCTGCCTCTGTCTCTGTCTCTGCCGCTATCTCTGTCTCTGTCTCTGTCGCTGTCTCTCCCTCTGTCTCTATCTCCGTCTCTGTCTCTTTCTCTGTCTCTGTCTCTGTCTCTGTCTCTGTCTCTGTCTCTGTCTCTGTATCTGCCTCTGCCTCTGCCTCTGTCTCTGTCTCTGTCTCTGTCGCTGTCTCTCCCTCTGTCTCTGACTCCGTCCCTGTCCCTGGCTCTGTCTCTGCCTCTGTCTCCGTCTCGGTCACTGTCTCGGTCTTTGTCTCCGTCTCTGTCTCTGTCTCTGTCTCCGTCTCTGTTTCTGTCTCTGTCTCTGTCTCTGTCGCTGTCTCTCCCTCTGTCTCTGACTCCGTCCCTGTCCCTGGCTCTGTCTCTGCCTCTGTCTCCGTCTCGGTCACTGTCTCGGTCTTTGTCTCCGTCTCTGTCTCTGTCTCTGTCTCCGTCTCTGTTTCTGTCTCTGGCTCTGTCTGTGTCTCTGTCTCTGTCTGTGTCTCTGTATCTGTCTCTGTCGCTGTCTCTCCCCCTGTCTCTGTCTCTGTCTATGTCTCTGTCTCTGTCTCTGGCTCTGTCTCTGCCTCTGTCTCCGCCTCTGTCTCTGTCTCTGTCTCTATCTCCGTCTCTGTCTCTGTCTCTGTCTCTGTCTCTGCCTCTGTCTCTGTCTCTGTCTCTGTCTCTGTCTGTGTCTCTGTCTCTGTCTCCGTCACGGTCTTTGTCTCTGTCTTTGTCTCTGTCTCTGTCTCTGTCTCTGTCTCTGTCTCTGTCTCTGTCTCTGTCTCTGTCTCTGTCTCTGCCTCTGTCTCTGTCTCTGCCTCTGTCTCCGTCTCTGTCTCTGTCTCTGTCTCTGTCGCTGTCTCTGCCTCCGTATCCGTCTCTGTCTCTGTCTCTGTCTCTATCTCCGTCTCTGTCTCTGTCTCTGTCTCTGTCTCTGTCTCTGTCTCTGTCTCTGTCTCTGTCTCTGTCTCTGTCTCTGTCTCTGTCTCTGTCTCTGTATCTGCCTCTGCCTCTGCCTCTGTCTCTGTCTCTGTCTCTGTCGCCGTCTCTCCCTCTGTCTCTGACTCCGTCCCTGTCCCTGGCTCTGTCTCTGCCTCTGTCTCCGTCTCGGTCACTGTCTCGGTCTTTGTCTCCGTCTCTGTCTCTGTCTCTGTCTCCGTCTCTGTTTCTGTCTCTGTCTCTGCCTCTGTCTCTGTCTCTGCCGCTATCTCTGTCTCTGTCTCTGTCGCTGTCTCTCCCTCTGTCTCTATCTCCGTCTCTGTCTCTTTCTCTGTCTCTGTCTCTGTCTCTGTCTCTGTCTCTGTCTCTGTCTCTGTCTCTGTATCTGCCTCTGCCTCTGCCTCTGTCTCTGTCTCTGTCTCTGTCGCTGTCTCTCCCTCTGTCTCTGACTCCGTCCCTGTCCCTGGCTCTGTCTCTGCCTCTGTCTCCGTCTCGGTCACTGTCTCGGTCTTTGTCTCCGTCTCTGTCTCTGTCTCTGTCTCCGTCTCTGTCTCTGTCTCTGTCGCTGTCTCTGCCTCCGTATCCGTCTCTGTCTCTGTCTCTGTCTCTATCTCCGTCTCTGTCTCTGTCTCTGTCTCTGTCTCTGTCTCTGTCTCTGTCTCTGTCTTTGTCTCTGTCTCTGTCTCTGTCTCTGTCGCTCTCTCTCCCCCTGTCTCTGTCTCTGTCTCTGTCTCTGTCTCTGGCTCTGTCTCTGTCTCTGTCTCTGTCTCTGTCTCTGTCTCCGTCTCTGTCTCTGTCTCTGTCTCTGTCTCTGTCTCTGTCTCTGTCTCTGTCTCTGTCTCTGTCTCTGTCTCTGTCTCTGTCTCTGTCTCTGTCTCTGTCTGAGACTCTGCCTCTGTCTCTGTCTCTGTCCCCGTCTCTGTCTCTGTCTCTGTCTCTGTCTCTGTCTCTGTCTCTGTCTCTGTCTCTGTCTCTGTCTCTGTCTCTGTCTCTGTCTCTGTCTCTGTCTCTGTCTCTGTCTCTGTCTCTGTCTCTGTCTCTGTTTCTGTCTCTGACTCTGCCTTTGTCTCTGTCTCTGTCTCTGTCTCTGTCTCTGTCTCTGTCTCTGTCTCTGTCTCTGTCTCTGTCTCTGTCTCTGTCTCTGTCTCTGCCTCTGTCTCTGTCTCTGCCTCTGTCTCCGTCTCTGTCTCTGTCTCTGTCTCTGTCGCTGTCTCTGCCTCCGTATCCGTCTCTGTCTCTGTCTCTGTCTCTATCTCCGTCTCTGTCTCTGTCTCTGTCTCTGTCTCTGCCTCTGTCTGCGTCTCTGTCTCCGTCTCGGTCTTTGTCTCCGTCTCTGTCTCCGTCTCCGTCTCTGTCTCTGTCTCTATCTCCGTCTATGACTCTGTCTCTGTCTCTGTCTCTGTCTCTGTCTCTGTCTCTGTCTCTGTCTCTGTCTCTGTCTCTGTCTCTGTCTCTGTCTCTGTCTCTGTCTCTGTATCTGCCTCTGCCTCTGCCTCTGTCTCTGTCTCTGTCTCTGTCGCCGTCTCTCCCTCTGTCTCTGACTCCGTCCCTGTCCCTGGCTCTGTCTCTGCCTCTGTCTCCGTCTCTGCCTCTGTCTCTGTCTCTGCCTCTGCCTCTGTCCCCGTATCTGTCTCTGTCTCTGTTTCTGTCTCTGCCTGTGTCTCTGTCTCTGCCTCTGTCCCTGTCTCTGTCCCTGTCTCTGTCTCTGTCTCTGTCTCTGTCTCTGTCTCTGTCTCTGTCGCTGTCTCTGTCTCTGTCCCTGTCTCTGTCTCTGTCTCTGTCTCTGTCTCTGTCTGTGTCTCTGTCTCTGTCTCCGTCTCCGTCTCTGTCTCTGCCGCTGTCTCTGTCTCTGTCTCAGTCTCTGTCTCTGTCTCTGTCTCCGTCTCTGTCTCTGTCTCTGTCTCTGTCTCTGTCTCTGCCTCTGTCTCTGTCCCCGTATCTGTCTCTGTCTCTGCTTCTGTCTCTGTCTCTCTCGCTGTCGCTCCCTCTGATTCTGTCTCCGTCTCTGTCCCTGGCTCTGTCTCTGCCTCTGTCTCCGTCTCTGTCTCCGTCTCCGTCTCTGTCTCGGTCTTTGTCTCCGTCTCTGTCTCCGTCTCTGTCTCTGTCTCTGTCTCAATCTCCGTCTATGTCTCTGTCTCTGCCTCTGTCTCTGTCTCTGTCTCTGTCTCTGCCTCTGTCTGTGTCTCTGACGCTGTCTCTGTCTCCGTCTCTGTCTCTGTGTCCGTCTTTGTCTCCGACCTTGTCTCCGTCTTTGTCTCCTGCCCCTCTGCCTCCGACTTTGTCTCCTGCCCTTCTGCCTCTGTCCGTGTCTCTGTCTCTCCCTCTCTCTCTGTCGCTGTCTCTTCCTCGGTCTGTGTCTCTGTCTCTGCCTCTGTCTCTGTCTCTGTCTCTGTCTCTGTCTCTGTCTCTGTCTCTGTCTCTGTCTCTGTCTCTGTCTCTGTCTCTGTCTCTGCCTCTGTCTCTGTCCCAGTGCCTCTCCCTGTGTCTGTCGCTGTCTCTGTCGCTGTTTCTCCCTCTGTCTCAGTCCCTGTCTCTGTCCCTGGCTCTCTCTCTGCCTCTGTCTCCGTCTCTGACTCTGTCTCTGTCTCTATCTCCGTCTCTGCCTCTGTCTCTGTCTCTGTCTCTGTCTCTGTCTCTATCTCTGTCTCTGTCTCTGCCTCTGTCTCCGTCTCTGTCTCTGTCTCTTTCTCTGTCTCTTCCTCTGCCTCTGTCTCTGTCTCTGTCTGTGTCTCTGCCTCTGTCTCGGTCTCTGTCTCCGTCTCTGTCTCTGTCTCTGTCTCTGTCTCTGTCTCTGTCTCTGTCTCTGTCTCTGTCTCTGTCTCTGTCACTGTCTCTGTCTCTATCTCTGTCTCTGTCTCTGTCTCTGTCTCTGTCTCTGTGTCTGTCTCTGTCTCTGTCTCTGTCTCTGTCCCTGTCTCTGTCTCTGTCTCTGTCTCCGTCTCTGTCTCTGTCTCTGTCTCTGTCTCTGTCTCTGTCTATGTCTCTGTCTCTGTCTCTGTCTGAGACTCTGCCTCTGTCTCTGTCTCTGTCTCCGTCTCTGTCTCTGTCTCTGTCTCTGTCTCTGTCTCTGTCCCAGTGCCTCTCCCTGTGTCTGTCACTGTCTCTGTCTCTGTCTCTGTCTATTTCGCTGTCTCCGTCTCTGTCCCAGTCTCTGTCTCTGCCTCCGTCTCTGTCTCTGTCTCTGTCTCTGTCTCTGTCTCTGTCTCTGTCTCTGTGTGAGACTCTGCCTCTGTCTCTGTCTCTGTCTCCGTCTCTGTCTCTGTCTCTGTCTCTGTCTCTGTCTCTGTCTCTGTCTCTGTCTCTGTCTCTGTCTCTGTCTCTGTCTCTGTCCCTGTCTCTGTCTGAGACTCTGCCTCTGTCTCTGTCTCTGTCTCTGTCTCTGTCTATGTCTCTGTCTCTGTCTATGTCTCTGTCTCTGTCTCTGTCTCTGTCTCTGTCTCTGTCTCTGTCTCTGTCTCTGTGTCTGCCTCTGTCTCTGTCTCTGTCTCTGTCCCTGTCTCTGTCTCTGTCTCTGTCTCTGTCTCCGTCTCTGTCTCTGTCTCTGTCTCTGTCTCTGTCTATGTCTCTGTCTCTGTCTCTGTCTGAGACTCTGCCTCTGTCTCTGTCTCTGTCTCCGTCTCTGTCTCTGTCTCTGTCTCTGTCTCTGTCTCTGTCTCTGTCTCTGTCCCAGTGCCTCTCCCTGTGTCTGTCACTGTCTCTGTCTCTGTCTCTGTCTATTTCGCTGTCTCCGTCTCTGACCCAGTCTCTGTCTCTGCCTCCGTCTCTGTCTCTGTCTCTGTCTCTGTCTCTGTCTCTGTCTCTGTCTCTGTCTCTGTGTGAGACTCTGCCTCTGTCTCTGTCTCTGTCTCCGTCTCTGTCTCTGTCTCTGTCTCTGTCTCTGTCTCTGTCACTGTCTCTGTGTCTGTCTGTGTCTCTGTCTCTGTCTCCGTCTCGGTCTTTGTCTCTGTCTCTGTCTCTGTCTCTGTCTCTGTCTCTGTCTCTGTCTCTGTCTCTGTCTCTGTCTCTGTCTCTGTCTCTGTCTCTGTCTCTGTCTCTGTCTCTGTCTCTGTCTCTGTCTCTGTCTCTGTCTCTGTCTCTGTCTCTGCCTCTGTCTCTGTCTCTGCCTCTGTCTCCGTCTCTGTCTCTGTCTCTGTCTCTGTCGCTGTCTCTGCCTCCGTATCCGTCTCTGTCTCTGTCTCTGTCTCTATCTCCGTCTCTGTCTCTGTCTCTGTCTCTGTCTCTGCCTCTGTCTGCGTCTCTGTCTCCGTCTCGGTCTTTGTCTCCGTCTCTGTCTCCGTCTCCGTCTCTGTCTCTGTCTCTATCTCCGTCTATGACTCTGTCTCTGTCTCTGTCTCTGTCTCTGTCTCTGTCTCTGTCTCTGTCTCTGTCTCTGTCTCTGTCTCTGTCTCTGTCTCTGTATCTGCCTCTGCCTCTGCCTCTGTCTCTGTCTCTGTCTCTGTCGCTGTCTCTCCCTCTGTCTCTGACTCCGTCCCTGTCCCTGGCTCTGTCTCTGCCTCTGTCTCCGTCTCGGTCACTGTCTCGGTCTTTGTCTCCGTCTCTGTCTCTGTCTCTGTCTCCGTCTCTGTTTCTGTCTCTGTCTCTGTCTCTGTCGCTGTCTCTCCCTCTGTCTCTGACTCCGTCCCTGTCCCTGGCTCTGTCTCTGCCTCTGTCTCCGTCTCGGTCACTGTCTCGGTCTTTGTCTCCGTCTCTGTCTCTGTCTCTGTCTCCGTCCCTGTTTCTGTCTCTGGCTCTGTCTGTGTCTCTGTCTCTGTCTGTGTCTCTGTATCTGTCTCTGTCGCTGTCTCTCCCCCTGTCTCTGTCTCTGTCTCTGTCTCTGTCTCTGTCTCTGTCTCTGTCTCTGTCTCTGGCTCTGTCTCTGCCTCTGTCTCCGCCTCTGTCTCTGTCTCTGTCTCTATCTCCGTCTCTGTCTCTGTCTCTGTCTCTGTCTCTGCCTCTGTCTCTGTCTCTGTCTCTGTCTCTGTCTGTGTCTCTGTCTCTGTCTCCGTCACGGTCTTTGTCTCTGTCTCTGTCTCTGTCTCTGTCTCTGTCTCTGTCTCTGTCTCTGTCTCTGTCTCTGTCTCTGTCTCTGTCTCTGCCTCTGTCTCTGTCTCTGCCTCTGTCTCCGTCTCTGTCTCTGTCTCTGTCTCTGTCGCTGTCTCTGCCTCCGTATCCGTCTCTGTCTCTGTCTCTGTCTCTATCTCCGTCTCTGTCTCTGTCTCTGTCTCTGTCTCTGTCTCTGTCTCTGTCTCTGTCTCTGTCTCTGTCTCTGTCTCTGTCTCTGTCTCTGTCTCTGTATCTGCCTCTGCCTCTGCCTCTGTCTCTGTCTCTGTCTCTGTCGCCGTCTCTCCCTCTGTCTCTGACTCCGTCCCTGTCCCTGGCTCTGTCTCTGCCTCTGTCTCCGTCTCGGTCACTGTCTCGGTCTTTGTCTCCGTCTCTGTCTCTGTCTCTGTCTCCGTCTCTGTTTCTGTCTCTGTCTCTGCCTCTGTCTCTGTCTCTGCCGCTATCTCTGTCTCTGTCTCTGTCGCTGTCTCTCCCTCTGTCTCTATCTCCGTCTCTGTCTCTTTCTCTGTCTCTGTCTCTGTCTCTGTCTCTGTCTCTGTCTCTGTCTCTGTATCTGCCTCTGCCTCTGCCTCTGTCTCTGTCTCTGTCTCTGTCGCTGTCTCTCCCTCTGTCTCTGACTCCGTCCCTGTCCCTGGCTCTGTCTCTGCCTCTGTCTCCGTCTCGGTCACTGTCTCGGTCTTTGTCTCCGTCTCTGTCTCTGTCTCTGTCTCCGTCTCTGTTTCTGTCTCTGCCTCTGTCTCTGTCTCTGTCTCTGTCTCTGTCTCTGTCTCTGTCTCTGTCTCTGTCTCTGTCTCTGTCTCTGTCCCAGTGCCTCTCCCTGTGTCTGTCGCTGTCTCTGTCGCTGTTTCTCCCTCTGTCTCTGTCCCTGTCTCTGTCCCTGGCTCTCTCTCTGCCTCTGTCTCCGTCTCTGACTCTGTCTCTGTCTCTACCTCCGTCTCTGCCTCTGTCTCTGTCTCTGTCTCTGTCTCTGTCTCTATCTCTGTCTCTGTCTCTGCCTCTGTCTCCGTCTCTGTCTCTGTCTCTTTCTCTGTCTCTTCCTCTGCCTCTGTCTCTGTCTCTGTCTGTGTCTCTGCCTCTGTCTCGGTCTCTGTCTCCGTCTCTGTCGCAGCCTCTGTCTCTGTCTCCGTCTCTGTCCCTGGCTCTGTCTCTGTCTTTGTCTCCGTCTCTGTCTCTGTCTCTGTCTCTGTCTCTGTCTCTGTCTCTGTCTCTGTCTCTGTCTCTGTCTCTGTCTCTGTCTCTGTCTCTGTCTCTGTCTCTGTCTCTGTCACTGTCTCTGTCTCTATCTCTGTCTCTGTCTCTGTCTCTGTCTCTGTCTCTGTGTCTGTCTCTGTCTCTGTCTCTGTCTCTGTCCCTGTCTCTGTCTCTGTCTCTGTCTCCGTCTCTGTCTCTGTCTCTGTCTCTGTCTCTGTCTCTGTCTCTGTCTATGTCTCTGTCTCTGTCTCTGTCTGAGACTCTGCCTCTGTCTCTGTCTCTGTCTCCGTCTCTGTCTCTGTCTCTGTCTCTGTCTCTGTCTCTGTCTCTGTCCCAGTGCCTCTCCCTGTGTCTGTCACTGTCTCTGTCTCTGTCTCTGTCTATTTCGCTGTCTCCGTCTCTGTCCCAGTCTCTGTCTCTGCCTCCGTCTCTGTCTCAGTCTCTGTCTCTGTCTCTGTCTCTGTCTCTGTGTGAGACACTGCCTCTGTCTCTGTGTGAGACACTGCCTCTGTCTCTGTCTCTGTCTCCGTCTCTGTCTCTGTCTCTGTCTCTGTCTCTGTCTCTGTCTCTGTCTCTGTCTCTGTCTCTGTCTCTGTCTCTGTCTCTGTCTCTGTCTCTGTCTGAGACTCTGCCTCTGTCTCTGTCTCTGTCTCTGTCTCTGTCTATGTCTCTGTCTCTGTCTATGTCTCTGTCTCTGTCTCTGTCTCTGTCTCTGTCTCTGTCTCTGTCTCTGTTTCTGTCTCTGTGTCTGTCTCTGCCTGTGTCTCTGTCTCTGTCCCTGTCTCTGTCTCTGTCTCTGTCTCCGTCTCTGTCTCTGTCTCCGTCTCTGTCTCTGTCTCTGTCTCTGTCTCTGTCTCTGTCTCTGTCTCTGTCTCTGTCTCTGTCTCTGTCTCTGTCTCTGTCTCTGTCTGATACTCTGCCTCTGTCTCTGTCTCTGTCTCTGTCTCTGTCTATGTCTCTGTCTCTGTCTATGTCTCTGTCTCTGTCTCTGTCTCTGTCTCTGTCTCTGTCTCTGTCTCTGTCTCTGTCGCTGTTTCTCCCTCTGTCTCTGTCCCTGTCTCTGTCCCTGGCTCTCTCTCTGCCTCTGTCTCCGTCTCTGACTCTGTCTCTGTCTCTATCTCCGTCTCTGCCTCTGTCTCTGTATCTGTCTATGTCTCTGTCTCTGTCTATGTCTCTGTCTCTGTCTCTGTCTCTGTCTCTGTCTCTGTCTCTGTCGCTGTTTCTCCCTCTGTCTCTGTCCCTGTCTCTGTCCCTGGCTCTCTCTCTGCCTCTGTCTCCGTCTCTGACTCTGTCTCTGTCTCTGTCTCTGTCTATTTCGCTGTCTCCGTCTCTGTCCCAGTCTCTGTCTCTGTCTCTGTCTCTGTCTCTGTCTCTGTGTGAGACTCTGCCTCTGTCTCGGTCTCTGTCTCCGTCTCTGTCTCTGTCTCTGTCTCTGTCTCTGTCTATTTCGCTGTCTCCGTCTCTGTCCCAGTCTCTGTCTCTGCCTCCGTCTCTGTCTCTGTCTCTGTCTCTGTCTCTGTCTCTGTCTCTGTCTCTGTGTGAGACTCTGCCTCTGTCTCTGTCTCTGTCTCCGTCTCTGTCTCTGTCTCTGTCCCAGTGCCTCTCCCTGTGTCTGTCACTGTCTCTGTCTCTGTCTCTGTCTATTTCGCTGTCTCCGTCTCTGTCCCAGTCTCTGTCTCTGTCTCTGTCTCTGTCTCTGTCTCTGTCTCTGTCTCTGTGTGAGACTCTGCCTCTGTCTCTGTCTCTGTCTCCGTGTCTGTCTCTGTCTCTGTCTCTGTCTCTGTCTCTGTCTCTGTCTCTGTCTCTGTCTCTGTCTGATACTCTTCCTCTGTCTCTGTCTCTGTCTCTGTCTCTGTCTCTGTCTATGTCTCTGTCTCTGTCTATGTCTCTGTCTCTGTCTCTGTCTCTGTCTCTGTCTCTGTCTCTGTCGCTGTTTCTCCCTCTGTCTCTGTCCCTGTCTGTCCTTGGCTCTCTCTCTGCCTCTGTCTCCGTCTCTGACTCTGTCTCTGTCTCTATCTCCGTCTCTGCCTCTGTCTCTGTCTCTGTCTATGTCTCTGTCTCTTTCTATGTCTCTGTCTCTGTCTCTGTCTCTGTCTCTGTCTCTGTCTCTGTCGCTGTTTCTCCCTCTGTCTCTGTCCCTGTCTCTGTCCCTGGCTCTCTCTCTGCCTCTGTCTCCGTCTCTGACTCTGTCTCTGTCTCTATCTCCGTCTCTGCCTCTGTCTCTGTCTCTGTCTCTGTCTCTGTCTCTGTCTCTGTCTCTGTCTCTGTCTCTGTCTCTGTCTCTGTCTGTCTCTGTCTCTGTCTCTGTCTCTGTCTCTGTCTCTGTCTCTGTCTCTGTCTCTGTCTCTGTCTCTGTCTCTGTCTCTGTCTCTGTCTCTGTCTCTGTCTCTGTCTCTGTCTCTGTGTCTGTCTCTGTCTCTGTCTCTGTCTCTGTCTCTGTCTCTGTCTCTGTCTCTGTGTGAGACTCTGCCTCTGTCTCTGTCTCTGTCTCCGTGTCTGTCTCTGTCTCTGTCTCTGTCTCTGTCTCTGTCTCTGTCTCTGTCTCTGTCTGATACTCTTCCTCTGTCTCTGTCTCTGTCTCTGTCTCTGTCTCTGTCTATGTCTCTGTCTCTGTCTATGTCTCTGTCTCTGTCTCTGTCTCTGTCTCTGTCTCTGTCTCTGTCGCTGTTTCTCCCTCTGTCTCTGTCCCTGTCTGTCCTTGGCTCTCTCTCTGCCTCTGTCTCCGTCTCTGACTCTGTCTCTGTCTCTATCTCCGTCTCTGCCTCTGTCTCTGTCTCTGTCTATGTCTCTGTCTCTTTCTATGTCTCTGTCTCTGTCTCTGTCTCTGTCTCTGTCTCTGTCTCTGTCGCTGTTTCTCCCTCTGTCTCTGTCCCTGTCTCTGTCCCTGGCTCTCTCTCTGCCTCTGTCTCCGTCTCTGACTCTGTCTCTGTCTCTATCTCCGTCTCTGCCTCTGTCTCTGTCTCTGTCTCTGTCTCTGTCTCTGTCTCTGTCTCTGTCTCTGTCTCTGTCTCTGTCTCTGTCTGTCTCTGTCTCTGTCTCTGTCTCTGTCTCTGTCTCTGTCTCTGTCTCTGTCTCTGTCTCTGTCTCTGTCTCTGTCTCTGTCTCTGTCTCTGTCTCTGTCTCTGTCTCTGTCTCTGTCTCTGTGTCTGTCTCTGTCTCTGTCTCTGTCTCTGTCTCTGTCTCTGTCTCTGTCTCTGTCTCCGTCTCTGTCTCTGTCTCTGTCTCTGCCTCTGTCTCTGTCTCTGTCTCTGTCTGAGACACTGCCTCTGTCTCTGTGTCTGTCTCCGTCTCTGTCTCTGTCTCTGTCTCTGTCTCTGTCTCTGTCTCTGTCTCTGTCTCTGTCCCAGTGCCTCTCCCTGTGTCTGTCACTGTCTCTGTCTCTGTCTCTGTCTATTTCGCTGTCTCCGTCTCTGTCCCAGTCTCTGTCTCTGTCTCCGTCTCTGTCTCTGTCTCTGTCTCTGTCTCTGTCTCTGTCTGAGACTCTGCCTCTGTCTCTGTCTCTGTCTCTGTCTCTGTCTCTGTCCCTGTCTCTGTCTCTGTCTCTGTCTCTGTCTCCGTCTCTGTCTCTGTCTCCGTCTCTGTCTCTGTCTCTGTCTCTGTCTCTGTCTCTGTCTCTGTCTCTGTCTCTGTCCCCGTATCTGTCTCTGTCTCTGCTTCTGTTTCTGTCTCTCTCGCTGTCTCTCCCTCTGTCTCTGTCTCTGTCTCTGTCTCTGTCTCTGTCTCTGTCTGTGTCTCTGCCTCTGTCTCGGTCTCTGTCTCCGTCTCTGTCGCAGCCTCTGTCTCTGTCTCCGTCTCTGTCCCTGGCTCTGTCTCTGTCTTTGTCTCCGTCTCTGTCTCTGTCTCTGTCTCTGTCTCTGTATCTGTCTATGTCTGTGTCTCTGTCTCTGACTCCGTCTCTGTCTATGCCTCTGTCTCCGTCTCTGTCTCTGTCTCTGCCTCTGTCTCTGTCCCCGTATCTGTCTCTGTCTCTGTTTCTGCCTCTGCCTCTGTCTCTGTCTCTGCCTCTGTCTCTGTCTATGTCTCTGTCTCTGTCGCTGTCTCTCCCCCTGTCTCTGTCTCTGTCTCTGTCTCTGTCTCTGGCTCTGTCTCTGCCTCTGTCTCCGTCTCTGTCTCTGTCTCTGTCTCTATCTCCGTCTCTGTCTCTGTCTCTGTCTCTGCCTCTGCCTCTGTCTCTGTCTCCGTCTCTGTCTCTGTCTCTGTCTCTGTCTCTGCCTCTGTCTCTGTCTCTGTCTCTGTCTCTGTCTCTGTCTCTGTCTCTGTCTCTGTCTCTGTCTCTGCCTCTGTCTCTGTCTCTGTCTCTGTCTCTGTCTCTGTCTCTGTCTCTGTCGCTGTCTCTCCCCCTGTCTCTGTCTCTGTCTCTGTCTCTGTCTCTGCCTCTGTCTCTGTCTCTGTCTCTGTCTCTGTCTCTGTCTCTGTCTCTGTCTCTGTCTCTGTCTCTGTCTCTGTCTCTGTCGCTGTCTCTGTCTCTGTCTCTGTCTCTGTCTCTGTCTGTGTCTCTGTCTCTGTCTCCGTCTCTGTCTCCGTCTCGGTCTTTGTCTCCGTCTCTGTCTCTGTCTCTGTCTCTGTCTCTGTCTCTGTCTCTGTCTCTGTCTGTGTTTCTGTCTCTGTCTCTGTCTCTGTCTCTGTCTCTGTCTCTGTCTCTGTCGCTGTCTCTCCCCCTGTCTCTGTCTCTGTCTCTGTCTCTGTCTCTGGCTCTGTCTCTGCCTCTGTCTCCGTCTCTGTCTCTGTCTCTGTCTCTATCTCCGTCTCTGTCTCTGTCTCTGTCTCTGCCTCTGTCTCTGTCTCTGTCTCCGACTCTGT
>CAMAOD020000072.1:447500-450000 GCA_945859595.2 Megachile willughbiella
CTGTCTCTGTCTCTGTCTCTGTCTCTGTCTCTGTCTCTGTCTCTGTCCCTGTCACTGTCTCTGTCTCTGTCTCTGTCTCTGTCCCTGCCTCTGTCTCTGTCTCTGTCTCTGTCTCTGTCTCTGTCTCTGTCTCTGTCGCTGTCTCTCCCCCTGTCTCTGTCTCTGTCTCTGGCTCTGTCTCTGCCTCTGTCTCCGTCTCTGTATCTGTCTCTGTCTCTATCTCCGTCTCTGTCTCTGTCACTGTCTCTGTCTCTGTCTCTGGCTCTGGCTCTGCCTCTGTCTCTGTCTCTGTCTCCGTCTCTGTCTCTGTCTCTGTCTCTGCCTCTGTCTCTGTCTCCGTATCTGTCTCTGTCTCCGTTTCTGTCTCTGTCTCTCTCGCTGTCTCCCCCTCTGTCTCTGTCTCCGTCTCTGTCCCTGGCTCTGTCTCTGCCTCTGTCTCTGGCCCCGTATCTGTCTCTGTCTCCGTTTCTGTCTCTGTCTCTCTCGCTGTCTCTCCCTCTGTCGCTGTCTCTGTCTGTGTCTATGCCTCTGTCTCGGTCTCTGTCTCCGTCTCTGTCGCAGCCTCTGTCTCTGTCTCTGTCTCTGTCTCTGCCTCTGTCTCTGTCTCTGCCTCTGTCTCCGTCTCTGGCTCTGTCTCTGTCTCTGTCGCTGTCTCCGCCTCCGTCTCCGTCTCCGTCTCTGTCTCTGTCTCTATCTCCGTCTCTGCCTCTGTCTCTGTCTCTGCCTCTGTCTCCGTCTCTGGCTCTGTCTCTGTCTCTGTCGCTGTCTCCGCCTCCGTCTCCGTCTCCGTCTCTGTCTCTGTCTCTATCTCCGTCTCTGTCTCTGTCTCTATCTCCGTCTCTGTCTCTGTCTCTGTCTCTGTCTCTGTCTCTGCCTCTGCCTCTGTCTCTGTCTCCGTCTCTGTCTCTGTCTCTGTCTCTGTCTCTGTCTCTGTCTCTGTCTCTGTCTCTGTCTCTGTCTCTGTCTCTGTCTCTGTCTCTGTCTCTGTCGCTGTCTCTCCCCCTGTCTCTGTCTCTGTCTCTGTCTCTGTCTCTGTCGCTGTCTCTCCCCATGTTTCTGTCTCTGTCTCTGTCTCTGGCTCTGTCTCTGCCTCTGTCTCCGTCTCTGTCTCTGCCTCTGCCTCTGGCTCTGTCTCCGTCTCTGTCTCTGTCTCTGTCTCTGTCTCTGCCTCTGTCTCTGTCTCAGTCTCTGTCTCTGTCTCTGTCTCTGTCTCTGTCTCTGTCTCTGTCTCTGTCTCTGTCTCTGTCTCTGCCTCTGTCTCTGTCTCTGCCTCCGTCTCCGTCTCTGTCTCTGTCTCTGTCTCTGTCGCTGTCTCTGCCTCCGTCTCCGTCTCCGTCTCTGTCTCTGTCTCTATCTCCGTCTCTGTCTCTGTCTCTGTCTCTGTCTCTGTCTCTGTCTCTGTCTGTGTCTCTGTCTCTGTCTCCGTCTCTGTCTCCGTCTCTGTCTCTGCCTCTGTCTCTGTCTCTGTCTCTGTCTCTGTCGCTGTCTCTCCCCCTGTCTCTGTCTCTGTCTCTGTCTCTGTCTCTGGCTCTGTCTCTGCCTCTGTCTCCGTCTCTGTATCTGTCTCTGTCTCTATCTCCGTCTCTGTCTCTGTCTCTGTCTCTGTCTCCGTCTCTGTCTCTGTCTCTGTCTCTGTCTCTGTCTCTGTCTCTGTCTCTGTCCCCGTACCTGTCTCTGTCTCTGCTTCTGTTTCTGTCTCTCTCGCTGTCTCTCCCTCTGTCTCTGTCTCTGTCTCTGTCTCTGTCTCTGTCTCTGTCTATGTCTCTGTCTCGGTCTCTGTCTCCGTCTCTGTCGCAGCCTCTGTCTCTGTCTCCGTCTCTGTCCCTGGCTCTGTCTCTGTCTTTGTCTCCGTCTCTGTCTCTGTCTCTGTCTCTGTCTCTGTCTCTGTCTCTGTCTCTGTCTCTGTCTCTGTCTCTGTCTCTGTCTCTGTCTCTGTCTCTGTCTCTGTCTCTGTCTCTGTCTGTGTCTCTGTCTCTGTCTCCGTCTCTGTCTCCGTCTCTGTCTCCGTCTCGGTCTTTGTCTCCGTCTCTGTCTCTGTCCCTGTCTCTGTCTCTGTCTCTGTCTCTGTCTCTGTCTCTGTCTGTGTCTCTGTCTCTGTCTCTGTCTCTGTCTCTGTCTCTGTCTCTGTCGCTGTCTCTCCCCCTGTCTCTGTCTCTGTCTCTGTCTCTGTCTCTGGCTCTGTCTCTGCCTCTGTCTCCGTCTCTGTCTCTGTCTCTGTCTCTATCTCCGTCTCTGTCTCTGTCTCTGTCTCTGCCTCTGCCTCTGTCTCTGTCTCCGTCTCTGTCTCTGTCTCTGTCTCTGTCCCTGCCTCTGTCTCCGTCTCAGTCTCTGTCTCTGTCTCTGTCTCTGTCTCTGTCTCTGTCTCTGTCTCTGTCTCTGTCTCTGTCCCTGTCACTGTCTCTGTCTCTGTCTCTGTCTCTGTCCCTGTCTCTGTCTCTGTCTCTGTCTCTGTCTCTGTCTCTGTCTCTGTCGCTGTCTCTCCGCCTGTCTCTGTCTCTGT
>CAMAOD020000072.1:452500-460000 GCA_945859595.2 Megachile willughbiella
GTCTCTGTCTCTGTCTCTGTCTCTGCCTCTGTCTCTGTCTCCGTATCTGTCTCTGTCTCCGTTTCTGTCTCTGTCTCTCTCGCTGTCTCTCCCTCTGTCGCTGTCTCTGTCTCCGTCTCTGTCTCTGTCTCTGTCTCTGTCTCTGTCTCTTTCTCTGTCTCTGTCTCTGTCTCTGACTCCGTCTCTGTCTCTGCCGCTGTCTCTGTCTCTGTCTCTGTCTCTGTCTCTGCCTCTGTCTCCGTCTCTGTCTCTGTCTCTCCCTCTGTCTCTGCCTCTGTCTCTGTCTCGGTCTCTGTCTCCATCTCTGTCTCTGTCTCCGTCCCTGTCTCTGTCTCTGTCTCTGTCTCTGTCTCTGGCTCTGTCTCTGCCTCTGTCTCTGTCTCCGTCTCTGTCTCTGTCTCTGTCTCTGTCTCTGTCTCTGTCGCTGTCTCTCCCCCTGTCTCTGTCTCTGTCTCTGTCTCTGGCTCTGTCTCTGCCTCTGTCTCCGTCTCTGTATCTGTCTCTGTCTCTATCTCCGTCTCTGTCTCTGTCTCTGTCTCTGTCTCCGTCTCTGTCTCCGTCTCTGTCTCTGTCTCTGTCTCTGTCTCTGTCTCTGTCTCTGTCTCTGTCCCCGTACCTGTCTCTGTCTCTGCTTCTGTTTCTGTCTCTCTCGCTGTCCCTCCCTCTGTCTCTGTCTCTGTCTCTGTCTCTGTCTCTGTCTCCGTCTCTGTCCCTGGCTCTGTCTCTGCCTCTGTCTCAGTCCCCGTATCTGTCTCTGTCCCTGTTTCTGTCTCTGCCTCTGTCTCTGTCTCTGCCTCTGTCTCTGTCCCTGTCCCTGTCCCTCTCCCTGGCCCTGTCGCTGTCTCTGTCTCTGTCTCTGTATATGCATCTGTCTCTGTCTCTGTCTCTGTCTCCGTCTCTGTCTCTGTCTCTGTCTCTGTCTCTGTCTCTGTCTCTGTCTCTGTCGCTGTCTCTCCCCATGTTTCTGTCTCTGTCTCTGTCTCTGGCTCTGTCTCTGCCTCTGTCTCCGTCTCTGTCTCTGCCTCTGCCTCTGGCTCTGTCTCCGTCTCTGTCTCTGTCTCTGTCTCTGTCTCTGCCTCTGTCTCTGTCTCAGTCTCTGTCTCTGTCTCTGTCTCTGTCTCTGTCTCTGTCTCTGTCTCTGTCTCTGTCTCTGTCTCTGCCTCTGTCTCTGTCTCTGCCTCCGTCTCCGTCTCTGTCTCTGTCTCTGTCTCTGTCGCTGTCTCTGCCTCCGTCTCCGTCTCCGTCTCTGTCTCTGTCTCTATCTCCGTCTCTGTCTCTGTCTCTGTCTCTGTCTCTGTCTCTGTCTCTGTCTGTGTCTCTGTCTCTGTCTCCGTCTCTGTCTCCGTCTCTGTCTCTGCCTCTGTCTCTGTCTCTGTCTCTGTCTCTGTCTCTGTCGCTGTCTCTCCCCCTGTCTCTGTCTCTGTCTCTGTCTCTGGCTCTGTCTCTGCCTCTGTCTCCGTCTCTGTATCTGTCTCTGTCTCTATCTCCGTCTCTGTCTCTGTCTCTGTCTCTGTCTCTGTCTCTGTCTCTGTCTCCGTCTCTGTCTCTGTCTCTGTCTCTGTCTCTGTCTCTGTCTCTGTCTCTGTCCCCGTACCTGTCTCTGTCTCTGCTTCTGTTTCTGTCTCTCTCGCTGTCTCTCCCTCTGTCTCTGTCTCTGTCTCTGTCTCTGTCTCTGTCTGTGTCTATGCCTCTGTCTCGGTCTCTGTCTCCGTCTCTGTCGCAGCCTCTGTCTCTGTCTCCGTCTCTGTCCCTGGCTCTGTCTCTGTCTTTGTCTCCGTCTCTGTCTCTGTCTCTGTCTCTGTCTCTGTCTCTGTCTCTGTCTCTGTCTCTGTCTCTGTCTCTGTCTCTGTCTCTGTCTCTGTCTCTGTCTCTGTCTCTGTCTCTGTCTGTGTCTCTGTCTCTGTCTCCGTCTCTGTCTCCGTCTCTGTCTCCGTCTCGGTCTTTGTCTCCGTCTCTGTCTCTGTCCCTGTCTCTGTCTCTGTCTCTGTCTCTGTCTCTGTCTCTGTCTGTGTCTCTGTCTCTGTCTCTGTCTCTGTCTCTGTCTCTGTCTCTGTCTCTGTCGCTGTCTCTCCCCCTGTCTCTGTCTCTGTCTCTGTCTCTGTCTCTGGCTCTGTCTCTGCCTCTGTCTCCGTCTCTGTCTCTGTCTCTGTCTCTATCTCCGTCTCTGTCTCTGTCTCTGTCTCTGCCTCTGCCTCTGTCTCTGTCTCCGTCTCTGTCTCTGTCTCTGTCTCTGTCCCTGCCTCTGTCTCCGTCTCAGTCTCTGTCTCTGTCTCTGTCTCTGTCTCTGTCTCTGTCTCTGTCTCTGTCTCTGTCTCTGTCCCTGTCACTGTCTCTGTCTCTGTCTCTGGCTCTGGCTCTGCCTCTGTCTCTGTCTCTGTCTCCGTCTCTGTCTCTGTCTCTGTCTCTGCCTCTGTCTCTGTCTCCGTATCTGTCTCTGTCTCCGTTTCTGTCTCTGTCTCTCTCGCTGTCTCCCCCTCTGTCTCTGTCTCCGTCTCTGTCCCTGGCTCTGTCTCTGCCTCTGTCTCTGGCCCCGTATCTGTCTCTGTCTCCGTTTCTGTCTCTGTCTCTCTCGCTGTCTCTCCCTCTGTCGCTGTCTCTGTCTCTGTCTCTATCTCCGTCTCTGTCTCTGTCTCTGTCTCTGCCTCTGCCTCTGTCTCTGTCTCCGTCTCTGTCTCTGTCTCTGTCTCTGTCCCTGCCTCTGTCTCCGTCTCAGTCTCTGTCTCTGTCTCTGTCTCTGTCTCTGTCTCTGTCTCTGTCTCTGTCTCTGTCTCTGTCTCTGTCTCTGTCTCTGTCTCTGTCTCTGTCTCTGTCTCTGTCTCTGTCTCTGTCTCTGTCTCTGTCTCTGTCTCTGTCTCTGTCTCTGTCTCTGTCTATGTCTCTGTCTCTGTCTCCGTCTCTGTCTCCGTCTCGGTCTTTGTCTCCGTCTCTGTCTCTGTCTCTGTCTCTGTCTCTGTCTCTGTCTCTGTCTCTGTCTCTGTCTGTGTCTCTGTCTCTGTCTCTGTCTCTGTCTCTGTCTCTGTCTCTGTCTCTGTCTCTGTCGCTGTCTCTCCCCCTGTCTCTGTCTCTGTCTCTGTCTCTGTCTCTGGCTCTGTCTCTGCCTCTGTCTCTGTCTCCGTCTCTGTCTCTGTCTCTGTCTCTATCTCCGTCTCTGTCTCTGTCTCTGTCTCTGCCTCTGCCTCTGGCTCTGTCTCCGTCTCTGTCTCTGTCTCTGTCTCTGTCTCTGCCTCTGTCTCTGTCTCAGTCTCTGTCTCTGTCTCTGTCTCTGTCTCTGTCTCTGTCTCTGTCTCTGTCTCTGTCTCTGCCTCTGTCTCTGTCTCTGCCTCCGTCTCCGTCTCTGTCTCTGTCTCTGTCTCTGTCGCTGTCTCTGCCTCCGTCTCCGTCTCCGTCTCTGTCTCTGTCTCTATCTCCGTCTCTGTCTCTGTCTCTGTCTCTGTCTCTGTCTCTGTCTTTGTCTCTGTCTGTGTCTCTGTCTCTGTCTCCGTCTCTGTCTCCGTCTCTGTCTCTGCCTCTGTCTCTGTCTCTGTCTCTGTCTCTGTCTCTGTCGCTGCCTCTCCCCCTGTCTCTGTCTCTGTCTCTGTCTCTGGCTCTGTCTCTGCCTCTGTCTCCGTCTCTGTATCTGTCTCTGTCTCTATCTCCATCTCTGTCTCTGTCTCTGTCTCTGTCTCTGTCTCTGTCTCCGTCTCTGTCTCTGTCTCTGTCTCTGTCTCTGTCCCCGTACCTGTCTCTGTCTCTGCTTCTGTTTCTGTCTCTCTCGCTGTCTCTCCCTCTGTCTCTGTCTCTGTCTCTGTCTCTGTCTCTGTCTGTGTCTATGCCTCTGTCTCGGTCTCTGTCTCCGTCTCTGTCGCAGCCTCTGTCTCTGTCTCCGTCTCTGTCCCTGGCTCTGTCTCTGTCTTTGTCTCCGTCTCTGTCTCTGTCTCTGTCTCTGTCTCTGTCTCTGTCTCTGTCTCTGTCTCTGTCTCTGTCTCTGTCTCTGTCTCTGTCTCTGTCTCTGTCTCTGTCTCTGTCTCTGTCTCTGTCTCTGTCTCTGTCTGTGTCTCTGTCTCTGTCTCCGTCTCTGTCTCCGTCTCTGTCTCCGTCTCGGTCTTTGTCTCCGTCTCTGTCTCTGTCTCTGTCTCTGTCTCTGTCTCTGTCTCTGTCTCTGTCTCTGTCTGTGTCTCTGTCTCTGTCTCTGTCTCTGTCTCTGTCTCTGTCTCTGTCGCTGTCTCTCCCCCTGTCTCTGTCTCTGTCTCTGTCTCTGTCTCTGGCTCTGTCTCTGCCTCTGTCTCCGTCTCTGTCTCTGTCTCTGTCTCTATCTCCGTCTCTGTCTCTGTCTCTGTCTCTGCCTCTGCCTCTGTCTCTGTCTCCGTCTCTGTCTCTGTCTCTGTCTCTGTCTCTGCCTCTGTCTCCGTCTCAGTCTCTGTCTCTGTCTCTGTCTCTGTCTCTGTCTCTGTCTCTGTCTCTGTCTCTGTCTCTGTCTCTGTCTCTGTCTCTGTCTCTGTCTCTGCCTCTGTCTCTGTCTCTGCCTCCGTCTCCGTCTCTGTCTCTGTCTCTGTCTCTGTCTCTGTCTCTGTCTCTGTCTCTGTCTCTGTCTCTGTCTCTGTCTCTGCCTCTGTCTCTGTCTCTGCCTCCGTCTCCGTCTCTGTCTCTGTCTCTGTCTCTGTCGCTGTCTCTGCCTCCGTCTCCGTCTCCGTCTCTGTCTCTGTCTCTATCTCCGTCTCTGTCTCTGTCTCTGTCTCTGTCTCTGTCTCTGTCTCTGTCTCTGTCTGTGTCTCTGTCTCTGTCTCCGTCTCTGTCTCCGTCTCTGTCTCTGCCTCTGTCTCTGTCTCTGTCTCTGTCTCTGTCCCTGTCACTGTCTCTGTCTCTGTCTCTGTCTCTGTCCCTGTCTCTGTCTCTGTCTCTGTCTCTGTCTCTGTCTCTGTCTCTGTCTCTGTCGCTGTCCCTCCCCCTGTCTCTGTCTCTGTCTCTGTCTCTGTCTCTGTCTCTGTCGCTGTCTCTCCCCATGTTTCTGTCTCTGTCTCTGTCTCTGGCTCTGTCTCTGCCTCTGTCTCCGTCTCTGTATCTGTCTCTGTCTCTGTCTCCGTCTCTGTCTCTGTCACTGTCTCTGTCTCTGTCTCTGGCTCTGGCTCTGCCTCCGTCTCCGTCTCTGTCTCTGTCTCTGTCTCTATCTCCATCTCTGTCTCTGTCTCTGTCTCTGTCTCTGTCTCTGTCTCTGTCTCTGTCTCTGTCTCTGTCTCTGTCTCTGTCTCTGTCTCTGTCTCTGTCTCTGTCTCTGTCTCTGTCTCTGTCTCTGTCTCTGCCTCTGTCTCTGTCTCTGTCTCTGTCTCTGTCTCTGTCTCTGTCTCTGTCTCTGTCTCTGTCTCTGCCTCTGTCTCTGTCTCCGTCTCCGTCTCTGTCTCTGTCTCTGACTCTGTCTCTGTCTCTGTCTCTGTCTCTGTCTCTGTCTCTGTCTCTGTCTCTGTCTCTGTCTCTGTCTCTGTCTCTGTCTCTGTCGCTGTCTCTCCCCCTGTCTCTGTCTCTGTCTCTGTCTCTGTCTCTGTCTCTGTCTCTGCCTCTGTCTCTGTCTCTGGCTCTGTCTCTGTCTCTGTCTCTGTCCCTGTCTCTGTCTCTGTCTCTGTCTCTGTCTCTGTCTCTGTCTCTGTCTCTGTCTCTGTCTCTGTCTCTGTCTCTGCCTCTGTCTCTGTCTCTGTCTCTGTCTCTGTCTCTGTCTCTGTCTCTGTCTCTGTCTCTGTCTCTGCCTCTGTCTCTGTCTCTGTCTCTGTCTCTGTCTCTGTCTCTGTCTCTGTCTCTGTCTCTGTCTCTGCCTCTGCCTCTGTCTCCGTCTCTGTCTCTGTCTCTGCCTCTGTCTCTGCCTCTGTCTCTGTTTCTGTCTCTGCCTCTGTCTCTGTCTCTGCCTCTGCCTCTGTCTCCGTCCCTGTCACTCTCCCTGGCCCTGTCGCTGTCTCTGTCTCTGTCTCTGTATATGCATCTGTCTCTGTCTCTGTCTCCGTCTCTGTCTCTGTCTCCGTCTCTGTCTCTGTCTCTGTCTCTGTCTCTGTCTCTGTCTCTGTCTCTGTCTCTGTCTCTGTCTCTGCCTCTGTCTCTGTCTCTGCCTCCGTCTCCGTCTCTGTCTCTGTCTCTGTCTCTGTCTCTGTCTCTGTCTCTGTCTCTGTCTCTGTCTCTGTCTCTGTCTCTGCCTCTGTCTCTGTCTCTGCCTCCGTCTCCGTCTCTGTCTCTGTCTCTGTCTCTGTCGCTGTCTCTGCCTCCGTCTCCGTCTCCGTCTCTGTCTCTGTCTCTATCTCCGTCTCTGTCTCTGTCTCTGTCTCTGTCTCTGTCTCTGTCTGTGTCTCTGTCTCTGTCTCCGTCTCTGTCTCCGTCTCTGTCTCTGCCTCTGTCTCTGTCTCTGTCTCTGTCTCTGTCCCTGTCACTGTCTCTGTCTCTGTCTCTGTCTCTGTCCCTGTCTCTGTCTCTGTCTCTGTCTCTGTCTCTGTCTCTGTCTCTGTCTCTGTCGCTGTCCCTCCCCCTGTCTCTGTCTCTGTCTCTGTCTCTGTCTCTGTCTCTGTCGCTGTCTCTCCCCATGTTTCTGTCTCTGTCTCTGTCTCTGGCTCTGTCTCTGCCTCTGTCTCCGTCTCTGTATCTGTCTCTGTCTCTGTCTCCGTCTCTGTCTCTGTCACTGTCTCTGTCTCTGTCTCTGGCTCTGGCTCTGCCTCCGTCTCCGTCTCTGTCTCTGTCTCTGTCTCTATCTCCATCTTTGTCTCTGTCTCTGTCTCTGTCTCTGTCTCTGTCTCTGTCTCTGTCTCTGTCTCTGTCTCTGTCTCTGTCTCTGTCTCTGTCTCTGTCTCTGTCTCTGTCTCTGTCTCTGTCTCTGTCTCTGCCTCTGTCTCTGTCTCTGTCTCTGTCTCTGTCTCTGTCTCTGTCTCTGTCTCTGTCTCTGTCTCTGCCTCTGTCTCTGTCTCCGTCTCCGTCTCTGTCTCTGTCTCTGACTCTGTCTCTGTCTCTGTCTCTGTCTCTGTCTCTGTCTCTGTCTCTGTCTCTGTCTCTGTCTCTGTCTCTGTCTCTGTCTCTGTCGCTGTCTCTCCCCCTGTCTCTGTCTCTGTCTCTGTCTCTGTCTCTGTCTCTGTCTCTGCCTCTGTCTCTGTCTCTGGCTCTGTCTCTGTCTCTGTCTCTGTCCCTGTCTCTGTCTCTGTCTCTGTCTCTGTCTCTGTCTCTGTCTCTGTCTCTGTCTCTGTCTCTGTCTCTGTCTCTGCCTCTGTCTCTGTCTCTGTCTCTGTCTCTGTCTCTGTCTCTGTCTCTGTCTCTGTCTCTGTCTCTGTCTCTGCCTCTGTCTCTGTCTCTGTCTCTGTCTCTGTCTCTGTCTCTGTCTCTGTCTCTGTCTCTGTCTCTGCCTCTGCCTCTGTCTCCGTCTCTGTCTCTGTCTCTGCCTCTGTCTCTGCCTCTGTCTCTGTTTCTGTCTCTGCCTCTGTCTCTGTCTCTGCCTCTGCCTCTGTCTCCGTCCCTGTCACTCTCCCTGGCCCTGTCGCTGTCTCTGTCTCTGTCTCTGTATAT
>CAMAOD020000072.1:462500-485000 GCA_945859595.2 Megachile willughbiella
CTGTCGCTGTCTCTCCCCATGTTTCTGTCTCTGTCTCTGTCTCTGGCTCTGTCTCTGCCTCTGTCTCCGTCTCTGTATCTGTCTCTGTCTCTGTCTCCGTCTCTGTCTCTGTCACTGTCTCTGTCTCTGTCTCTGGCTCTGGCTCTGCCTCTGTCTCCGTCTCTGTCTCTGTCTCTGTCTCTATCTCCATCTCTGTCTCTGTCTCTGTCTCTGTCTCTGTCTCTGTCTCTGTCTCTGTCTCTGTCTCTGTCTCTGTCTCTGTCTCTGTCTCTGTCTCTGTCTCTGTCTCTGTCTCTGTCTCTGTCTCTGCCTCTGTCTCTGTCTCTGTCTCTGTCTCTGTCTCTGTCTCTGTCTCTGTCTCTGTCTCTGTCTCTGCCTCTGTCTCTGTCTCCGTCTCCGTCTCTGTCTCTGTCTCTGACTCTGTCTCTGTCTCTGTCTCTGTCTCTGTCTCTGTCTCTGTCTCTGTCTCTGTCTCTGTCTCTGTCTCTGTCTCTGTCTCTGTCGCTGTCTCTCCCCCTGTCTCTGTCTCTGTCTCTGTCTCTGTCTCTGTCTCTGTCTCTGCCTCTGTCTCTGTCTCTGTCTCTGTCTCTGTCTCTGTCTCTGTCTCTGTCTCTGTCTCTGTCTCTGTCGCTGTCTCTCCCCCTGTCTCTGTCTCTGTCTCTGTCTCTGTCTCCGTCTCTGTCTCTGTCACTGTCTCTGTCTCTGTCTCTGGCTCTGGCTCTGCCTCTGTCTCTGTCTCTGTCTCCGTCTCTGTCTCTGTCTCTGTCTCTGCCTCTGTCTCTGTCTCCGTATCTGTCTCTGTCTCCGTTTCTGTCTCTGTCTCTCTCGCTGTCTCCCCCTCTGTCTCTGTCTCCGTCTCTGTCCCTGGCTCTGTCTCTGCCTCTGTCTCTGGCCCCGTATCTGTCTCTGTCTCCGTTTCTGTCTCTGTCTCTCTCGCTGTCTCTCCCTCTGTCGCTGTCTCTGTCTCTGTCTCTGTATCTGTCTCTGCCTCTGTCTCTGTCTCCGTATCTGTCTCTGTCTCCGTTTCTGTCTCTGTCTCTCTCGCTGTCTCTCCCTCTGTCGCTGTCTCTGTCTCCGTCTCTGTCTCTGTCTCTGTCTCTGTCTCTGTCTCTTTCTCTGTCTCTGTCTCTGTCTCTGACTCCGTCTCTGTCTCTGCCGCTGTCTCTGTCTCTGTCTCTGTCTCTGTCTCTGCCTCTGTCTCCGTCTCTGTCTCTGTCTCTCCCTCTGTCTCTGCCTCTGTCTCTGTCTCGGTCTCTGTCTCCATCTCTGTCTCTGTCTCCGTCCCTGTCTCTGTCTCTGTCTCTGTCTCTGTCTCTGGCTCTGTCTCTGCCTCTGTCTCTGTCTCCGTCTCTGTCTCTGTCTCTGTCTCTGTCTCTGTCTCTGTCTCTGTCGCTGTCTCTCCCCCTGTCTCTGTCTCTGTCTCTGTCTCTGGCTCTGTCTCTGCCTCTGTCTCCGTCTCTGTATCTGTCTCTGTCTCTATCTCCGTCTCTGTCTCTGTCTCTGTCTCTGTCTCTGTCTCTGTCTCCGTCTCTGTCTCTGTCTCTGTCTCTGTCTCTGTCTCTGTCTCTGTCTCTGTCCCCGTACCTGTCTCTGTCTCTGCTTCTGTTTCTGTCTCTCTCGCTGTCTCTCCCTCTGTCTCTGTCTCTGTCTCTGTCTCTGTCTCTGTCTCCATCTCTGTCCCTGGCTCTGTCTCTGCCTCTGTCTCTGTCCCCGTATCTGTCTCTGTCCCTGTTTCTGTCTCTGCCTCTGTCTCTGTCTCTGCCTCTGTCTCTGTCCCTGTCCCTGTCCCTCTCCCTGGCCCTGTCGCTGTCTCTGTCTCTGTCTCTGTATATGCATCTGTCTCTGTCTCTGTCTCTGTCTCCGTCTCTGTCTCTGTCTCTGTCTCTGTCTCTGTCTCTGTCTCTGTCCCTGGCTCTGTCTCTGTCTTTGTCTCCGTCTCTGTCTCTGTCTCTGTCTCTGTCTCTGTCTCTGTCTCTGTCTCTGTCTCTGTCTCTGTCTCTGTCTCTGTCTCTGTCTCTGTCTGAGACTCTGCCTCTGTCTCTGTCTCTGTCTCCGTCTCTGTCTCTGTCTCTGTCTCTGTCTCTGTCTCTGTCTCTGTCTCTGTCTCTGTCTGTGTCTCTGTCTCTGTCCCAGTGCCTCTCCCTGTGTCTGTCACTGTCTCTGTCTCTGTCTCTGTCTATTTCGCTGTCTCCGTCTCTGTCCCAGTCTCTGTCTCTGTCTCCGTCTCTGTCTCTGTCTCTTTCTCTGTCTCTGTCTCTGTCTGAGACTCTGCCTCTGTCTCTGTCTCTGTCTCTGTCTCTGTCTCTGTCTCTGTCTCTGTCTCTGTCTCTGTCCCTGTCTCTGTCTCCGTCTCAGTCTCTGTCTCTGTCTCTGTCTCTGTCTCTGTCTCTGTCTCTGTCTCTGTCTCTGTCTCTGTCCCTGTCACTGTCTCTGTCTCTGTCTCTGTCTCTGTCCCTGTCTCTGTCTCTGTCTCTGTCTCTGTCTCTGTCTCTGTCTCTGTCGCTGTCTCTCCCCCTGTCTCTGTCTCTGTCTCTGTCTCTGTCTCTGTCTCTGTCGCTGTCTCTCCCCATGTTTCTGTCTCTGTCTCTGTCTCTGGCTGTGTCTCTGCCTCTGTCTCCGTCTCTGTATCTGTCTCTGTCTCTATCTCCGTCTCTGTCTCTGTCACTGTCTCTGTCTCTGTCTCTGGCTCTGGCTCTGCCTCTGTCTCTGTCTCTGTCTCCGTCTCTGTCTCTGTCTCTGTCTCTGCCTCTGTCTCTGTCTCCGTATCTGTCTCTGTCTCCGTTTCTGTCTCTGTCTCTCTCGCTGTCTCCCCCTCTGTCTCTGTCTCCGTCTCTGTCCCTGGCTCTGTCTCTGCCTCTGTCTCTGGCCCCGTATCTGTCTCTGTCTCCGTTTCTGTCTCTGTCTCTCTCGCTGTCTCTCCCTCTGTCGCTGTCTCTGTCTCTGTCTCTGTCTCTGTCTCTGCCTCTGTCTCTGTCTCTGCCTCCGTCTCCGTCTCTGTCTCTGTCTCTGTCTCTGTCGCTGTCTCTGCCTCCGTCTCCGTCTCCGTCTCTGTCTCTGTCTCTATCTCCGTCTCTGTCTCTGTCTCTGTCTCTGTCTCTGTCTCTGTCTCTGTCTCTGTCTGTGTCTCTGTCTCTGTCTCCGTCTCTGTCTCCGTCTCTGTCTCTGCCTCTGTCTCTGTCTCTGTCTCTGTCTCTGTCTCTGTCGCTGTCTCTCCCCCTGTCTCTGTCTCTGTCTCTGTCTCTGGCTCTGTCTCTGCCTCTGTCTCCGTCTCTGTATCTGTCTCTGTCTCTATCTCCGTCTCTGTCTCTGTCTCTGTCTCTGTCTCTGTCTCTGTCTCCGTCTCTGTCTCTGTCTCTGTCTCTGTCTCTGTCTCTGTCTCTGTCTCTGTCCCCGTACCTGTCTCTGTCTCTGCTTCTGTTTCTGTCTCTCTCGCTGTCTCTCCCTCTGTCTCTGTCTCTGTCTCTGTCTCTGTCTCTGTCTGTGTCTATGCCTCTGTCTCGGTCTCTGTCTCCGTCTCTGTCGCAGCCTCTGTCTCTGTCTCCGTCTCTGTCCCTGGCTCTGTCTCTGTCTTTGTCTCCGTCTCTGTCTCTGTCTCTGTCTCTGTCTCTGTCTCTGTCTCTGTCTGTGTCTCTGTCTCTGTCTCCGTCTCTGTCTCCGTCTCTGTCTCCGTCTCGGTCTTTGTCTCCGTCTCTGTCTCTGTCTCTGTCTCTGTCTCTGTCTCTGTCTCTGTCTCTGTCTCTGTCTCTGTCTGTGTCTCTGTCTCTGTCTCTGTCTCTGTCTCTGTCTCTGTCTCTGTCGCTGTCTCTCCCCCTGTCTCTGTCTCTGTCTCTGTCTCTGTCTCTGGCTCTGTCTCTGCCTCTGTCTCTGTCTCTGTCTCCGTCTCTGTCTCTGTCTCTGTCTCTGTCTCTGTCTCTGTCTCTGTCTCTGCCTCTGTCTCTGTCTCTGCCTCCGTCTCCGTCTCTGTCTCTGTCTCTGTCTCTGTCTCTGTCTCTGTCTCTGTCTCTGTCTCTGTCTCTGTCTCTGCCTCTGTCTCTGTCTCTGCCTCCGTCTCCGTCTCTGTCTCTGTCTCTGTCTCTGTCGCTGTCTCTGCCTCCGTCTCCGTCTCCGTCTCTGTCTCTGTCTCTATCTCCGTCTGTGTCTCTGTCTCTGTCTCTGTCTCTGTCTCTGTCTCTGTCTCTGTCTCTGTCTGTGTCTCTGTCTCTGTCTCCGTCTCTGTCTCTGCCTCTGTCTCTGTCTCTGTCTCTGTCTCTGTCCCTGTCACTGTCTCTGTCTCTGTCTCTGTCTCTGTCCCTGTCTCTGTCTCTGTCTCTGTCTCTGTCTCTGTCTCTGTCTCTGTCTCTGTCGCTGTCCCTCCCCCTGTCTCTGTCTCTGTCTCTGTCTCTGTCTCTGTCTCTGTCGCTGTCTCTCCCCATGTTTCTGTCTCTGTCTCTGTCTCTGGCTCTGTCTCTGCCTCTGTCTCCGTCTCTGTATCTGTCTCTGTCTCTGTCTCCATCTCTGTCTCTGTCACTGTCTCTGTCTCTGTCTCTGGCTCTGGCTCTGCCTCTGTCTCCGTCTCTGTCTCTGTCTCTGTCTCTATCTCCATCTCTGTCTCTGTCTCTGTCTCTGTCTCTGTCTCTGTCTCTGTCTCTGTCTCTGTCTCTGTCTCTGTCTCTGTCTCTGTCTCTGTCTCTGTCTCTGTCTCTGTCTCTGTCTCTGTCTCTGCCTCTGTCTCTGTCTCTGTCTCTGTCTCTGTCTCTGTCTCTGTCTCTGTCTCTGTCTCTGTCTCTGCCTCTGTCTCTGTCTCCGTCTCCGTCTCTGTCTCTGTCTCTGACTCTGTCTCTGTCTCTGTCTCTGTCTCTGTCTCTGTCTCTGTCTCTGTCTCTGTCTCTGTCTCTGTCTCTGTCTCTGTCTCTGTCTCTGTCGCTGTCTCTCCCCCTGTCTCTGTCTCTGTCTCTGTCTCTGTCTCTGTCTCTGTCTCTGCCTCTGTCTCTGTCTCTGGCTCTGTCTCTGTCTCTGTCTCTGTCCCTGTCTCTGTCTCTGTCTCTGTCTCTGTCTCTGTCTCTGTCTCTGTCTCTGTCTCTGTCTCTGTCTCTGTCTCTGCCTCTGTCTCTGTCTCTGTCTCTGTCTCTGTCTCTGTCTCTGTCTCTGTCTCTGTCTCTGTCTCTGCCTCTGTCTCTGTCTCTGTCTCTGTCTCTGTCTCTGTCTCTGTCTCTGTCTCTGTCTCTGCCTCTGCCTCTGTCTCCGTCTCTGTCTCTGTCTCTGCCTCTGTCTCTGCCTCTGTCTCTGTTTCTGTCTCTGCCTCTGTCTCTGTCTCTGCCTCTGCCTCTGTCTCCGTCCCTGTCACTCTCCCTGGCCCTGTCGCTGTCTCTGTCTCTGTCTCTGTATATGCATCTGTCTCTGTCTCTGTCTCCGTCTCTGTCTCTGTCTCTGTCTGTGTCTCTGTCTCTGTCTCTGTCTCTGTCTCTGTCTCTGTCTCTGTCTCTGTCTCTGTCTCTGTTTCTGTCTCTGTCTCTGTCTCTGTCTCTGTCCCTGTCGCTGTCTCTGTCTCTGTCTCTGTCCTGTCCCTGTCTCTGTCTCTGTCTCTGTCTCTGTCTCTGTCTCTGTCTCTGTCTCTGTCTCTGTCTCTGTCTCTGTCTCTGTCTCTGTCTCTGTCTCTGTCTCTGTCTCTGTCTCTGTCTCCGTCTCTGTCTCTGTCTCTGTCTCTGCCTCTGTCTCTGTCTCCGTATCTGTCTCTGTCTCCGTTTCTGTCTCTGTCTCTCTCGCTGTCTTTCCCTCTGTCTCTGGCGCCGTCTCTGTCCCTGGCTCTGTCTCTGCCTCTGTCTCTGTCCCCGTATCTGTCTCTGTCTCTGCTTCTGTCTCTGTCTCTCTCGCTGTCGCTCCCTCTGCCTCTGTCTCCGTCTCTGTCCCTGGCTCTGTCTCTGCCTCAGTGTCCGTCTCTGTCTCTGTCTCGGTCTTTGTCTCCGTCTCTATCTCCGTCTATGTCTCTGTCTCTGCCTCTGTCTCTGTCTCTGTCTCTGCCTCTGTCTCTGTCTCTGACGCTGTCTCTGTCGCCGTCTCTGTCTCTGTGTCCGTCTTTGTCTCCGACCTTGTCTCCGTCTTTGTCTCCTGCCCCTCTGCCTCCGACTTTGTCTCCTGCCCTTCTGTCTCTGTCCGTGTCTCCGTCTCTGTCTCTGTGTCCGTCTTTGTCTCCGACCTTGTCTCCGTCTTTGTCTCCTGCCCCTCTGCCTCCGACTTTGTCTCCTGCCCTTCTGTCTCTGTCCGTGTCTCTGTCTCTCCCTCTGTCTCTGTCTCTGCCTCTTCATCGGTCTGTGTCTCTGTCTCTGCCTCTGTCTCTGTCTCTGTCTCTGTCTCTGTCTATTTCTCTGTCTCTGTCTCTGTCTCGGTCTTTGTCTCCGTCTCTGTCTCCGTCTCTGTCTCTGCCTCTGTCTCTGTCTCTGACGCTGTCTCTCCCCCTGTCTCTGTTTCTGTCTCTGTCTCTGTCTCTGTCTCTGTCTCTGTCTCTGTCTCTGTCTCTGTCTCTGTCTCTGTCTCTGTCTCTGTCTCTGTCTCTGTCTCTGTCTCTGTCTCTGTCTCTGCCTCTGTCTCTGTCTCTGTCTCTGTCTGTGTCTCTGGCTCTGTCTCGGTCTTTGTCTGCGTCTCTGTCTCCGTCTCTGTCTCTGTCTCGGTCTGTGTCTCCGTCTCTGTCTCCGTCTCTGTCTCTGTCTCTGTCTCTATCTCCGTCTATGTCTCTGTCTCTGCCTCTGTCTCTGTCTCTGTCTCTGTCTCTGTCTCTGTCTCTGTCTCTGTCTCTGTCTCTGTCTCTGTCTCTGTCTCTGTCTCTGTCTCTGTCTCTGTCTCTGTCTCTGTCTCTGTCTCTGCCTCTGTCTCTGTCTCCGTCTCCGTCTCTGTCTCTGTCTCTGACTCTGTCTCTGTCTCTGTCTCTGTCTCTGTCTCTGTCTCTGTCTCTGTCTCTGTCTCTGTCTCTGTCTCTGTCTCTGTCTCTGTCTCTGTCTCTGTCTCTGTCTCTGTCTCTGTCTCTGTCTCTGTCTCTGTCTCTGTCTCTGTCTCTGTCTCTGTCTCTGTCTCTGTCGCTGTCTCTCCCCCTGTCTCTGTCTCTGTCTCTGTCTCTGTCTCTGTCTCTGTCTCTGCCTCTGTCTCCGTCTCTGTCTCTGTCTCTGTCTCTATCTCCGTCTATGTCTCTATCTCTGCCTCTGTCTCTGTCTCTGTCTCTGTCTCTGTCTCTGTCTCTGTCCCTGTCTCTGTCTCTGTCTCTGTCTCTGTCTCCGTCTCTGTCTCTGTCTCTGTTTCTGTCTCTGTCTCTGTCTCTGTCTGTGTCTCTGCCTCTGTCTCGGTCTTTGTCTCCGTCTCTGTCTCTATCTCTGTCTCTGTCTCTGTCTCTGTCTCTGTCTCTGTCTCTGTCTCTGTCTCTGTCTCTGTCTCTGTCTCTGTCTCTGTCTCTGTCTCTGTCTCTGTCTCTGTCTCTGTCTCTGTCTCTGTCTCTGTCTCTGTCTCTGTCTCTGTCTGTGTCTCCGTCTCTGTCTCCGTCTCTGTCTCTGTCTCTGTCTCTATCTCCGTCTATGTCTCTGTCTCTGCCTCTGTCTCTGTCTCTGTCTCTGTCTCTGTCTCTGTCTCTGTCTCTGTCTCTGTCTCTGTCTCTGTCTCTGTCTCTGTCTCTGTCTCTGTCTCTGTCTCTGTCTCTGCCTCTGTCTCTGTCTCCGTCTCCGTCTCTGTCTCTGTCTCCGTCTCCGTCTCTGTCTCTGTCTCTGACTCTGTCTCTGTCTCTGTCTCTGTCTCTGTCTCTGTCTCTGTCTCTGTCTCTGTCTCTGTCTCTGTCTCTGTCTCTGTCTCTGTCTCTGTCTCTGTCTTTGTCTCTGTCTCTGTCGCTGTCTCTCCCCCTGTCTCTGTCTCTGTCTCTGTCTCTGTCTCTGTCTCTGCCTCTGTCTCCGTCTCTGTCTCTGTCTCTGTCTCTATCTCCGTCTCTGTCTCTGTCTGTGTCTCTGTCTCCGTCTCTGTCTCTGTCTCTGTCTCTGTCTCTGTCTGTGTCTCTGTCTCTGTCTCCGTCTCTGTCTCCGTCTCTGTCTCTGCCTCTGTCTCTGTCTCTGTCTCTGTCTCTGTCTCTGTCGCTGTCTCTCCCCCTGTCTCTGTCTCTGTCTCTGTCTCTGGCTCTGTCTCTGCCTCTGTCTCCGTCTCTGTATCTGTCTCTGTCTCTATCTCCGTCTCTGTCTCTGTCTCTGTCTCTGTCTCTGTCTCTGTCTCTGTCTCCGTCTCTGTCTCTGTCTCTGTCTCTGTCTCTGTCTCTGTCTCTGTCTCTGTCCCCGTACCTGTCTCTGTCTCTGCTTCTGTTTCTGTCTCTCTCGCTGTGTCTCCCTCTGTCTCTGTCTCTGTCTCTGTCTCTGTCTCTGTCTCTGTCTCTGTCTGTGTCTATGCCTCTGTCTCGGTCTCTGTCTCCGTCTCTGTCGCAGCCTCTGTCTCTGTCTCCGTCTCTGTCCCTGGCTCTGTCTCTGTCTTTGTCTCCGTCTCTGTCTCTGTCTCTGTCTCTGTCTCTGTCTCTGTCTCTGTCTCTGTCTCTGTCTCTGTCTCTGTCTCTGTCTCTGTCTCTGTCCCTGTCTCTGTCTGTGTCTCTGTCTCTGTCTCCGTCTCTGTCTCCGTCTCTGTCTCCGTCTCGGTCTTTGTCTCCGTCTCTGTCTCTGTCCCTGTCTCTGTCTCTGTCTCTGTCTCTGTCTCTGTCTTTGTCTGTGTCTCTGTCTCTGTCTCTGTCTCTGTCTCTGTCTCTGTCTCTGTCGCTGTCTCTCCCCCTGTCTCTGTCTCTGTCTCTGTCTCTGTCTCTGGCTCTGTCTCTGCCTCTGTCTCCGTCTCTGTCTCTGTCTCTGTCTCTATCTCCGTCTCTGTCTCTGTCTCTGTCTCTGCCTCTGCCTCTGTCTCTGTCTCCGTCTCTGTCTCTGTCTCTGTCTCTGTCCCTGCCTCTGTCTCCGTCTCAGTCTCTGTCTCTGTCTCTGTCTCTGTCTCTGTCTCTGTCTCTGTCTCTGTCTCTGTCTCTGTCCCTGTCACTGTCTCTGTCTCTGTCTCTGTCTCTGTCCCTGTCTCTGTCTCTGTCTCTGTCTCTGTCTCTGTCTCTGTCTCTGTCGCTGTCTCTCCCCCTGTCTCTGTCTCTGTCTCTGTCTCTGTCTCTGTCTCTGTCGCTGTCTCTCCCCATGTTTCTGTCTCTGTCTCTGTCTCTGGCTCTGTCTCTGCCTCTGTCTCCGTCTCTGTATCTGTCTCTGTCTCTATCTCCGTCTCTGTCTCTGTCACTGTCTCTGTCTCTGTCTCTGGCTCTGGCTCTGCCTCTGTCTCTGTCTCTGTCTCCGTCTCTGTCTCTGTCTCTGTCTCTGCCTCTGTCTCTGTCTCCGTATCTGTCTCTGTCTCCGTTTCTGTCTCTGTCTCTCTCGCTGTCTCCCCCTCTGTCTCTGTCTCCGTCTCTGTCCCTGGCTCTGTCTCTGCCTCTGTCTCTGGCCCCGTATCTGTCTCTGTCTCCGTTTCTGTCTCTGTCTCTCTCGCTGTCTCTCCCTCTGTCGCTGTCTCTGTCTCTGTCTCTGTCTCTGTCTCTGCCTCTGTCTCTGTCTCCGTATCTGTCTCTGTCTCCGTTTCTGTCTCTGTCTCTCTCGCTGTCTCTCCCTCTGTCGCTGTCTCTGTCTCCGTCTCTGTCTCTGTCTCTGTCTCTGTCTCTGTCTCTTTCTCTGTCTCTGTCTCTGTCTCTGACTCCGTCTCTGTCTCTGCCGCTGTCTCTGTCTCTGTCTCTGTCTCTGCCTCTGTCTCCGTCTCTGTCTCTGTCTCTCCCTCTGTCTCTGCCTCTGTCTCTGTCTCGGTCTCTGTCTCCATCTCTGTCTCTCTCTCCGTCCCTGTCTCTGTCTCTGTCTCTGTCTCTGTCTCTGGCTCTGTCTCTGCCTCTGTCTCTGTCTCCGTCTCTGTCTCTGTCTCTGTCTCTGTCTCTGTCTCTGTCGCTGTCTCTCCCCCTGTCTCTGTCTCTGTCTCTGTCTCTGGCTCTGTCTCTGCCTCTGTCTCCGTCTCTGTATCTGTCTCTGTCTCTATCTCCGTCTCTGTCTCTGTCTCTGTCTCTGTCTCTGTCTCTGTCTCCGTCTCTGTCTCTGTCTCTGTCTCTGTCTCTGTCTCTGTCTCTGTCTCTGTCCCCGTACCTGTCTCTGTCTCTGCTTCTGTTTCTGTCTCTCTCGCTGTCTCTCCCTCTGTCTCTGTCTCTGTCTCTGTCTCTGTCTCCGTCTCTGTCCCTGGCTCTGTCTCTGCCTCTGTCTCTGTCCCCGTATCTGTCTCTGTCCCTGTTTCTGTCTCTGCCTCTGTCTCTGTCTCTGCCTCTGTCTCTGTCCCTGTCCCTGTCCCTCTCCCTGGCCCTGTCGCTGTCTCTGTCTCTGTCTCTGTATATGCATCTGTCTCTGTCTCTGTCTCTGTCTCCGTCTCTGTCTCTGTCTCTGTCTCTGTCTCTGTCTCTGTCTCTGTCCCTGGCTCTGTCTCTGTCTTTGTCTCCGTCTCTGTCTCTGTCTCTGTCTCTGTCTCTGTCTCTGTCTCTGTCTCTGTCTCTGTCTCTGTCTCTGTCTCTGTCTCTGTCTCTGTCTCTGTCTCTGTCTCTGTCTCTGTCTGTGTCTCTGTCTCTGTCCCAGTGCCTCTCCCTGTGTCTGTCACTGTCTCTGTCTCTGTCTCTGTCTATTTCGCTGTCTCCGTCTCTGTCCCAGTCTCTGTCTCTGTCTCCGTCTCTGTCTCTGTCTCTTTCTCTGTCTCTGTCTCTGTCTGAGACTCTGCCTCTGTCTCTGTCTCTGTCTCTGTCTCTGTCTCTGTCTCTGTCTCTGTCTCTGTCTCTGTCCCTGTCTCTGTCTCTGTCTCTGTCTCTGTCTCTGTCTCCGTCTCTGTCTCTGTCTCTGTCTCTGTCTCTGTCTCTGTCTCTGTCTCTGTCTCTGTCCCCGTACCTGTCTCTGTCTCTGCTTCTGTTTCTGTCTCTCTCGCTGTCTCTCCCTCTGTCTCTGTCTCTGTCTGTGTCTATGCCTCTGTCTCGGTCTCTGTCTCCGTCTCTGTCGCAGCCTCTGTCTCTGTCTCCGTCTCTGTCCCTGGCTCTGTCTCTGTCTTTGTCTCCGTCTCTGTCTCTGTCTCTGTCTCTGTCTCTGTCTCTGTCTCTGTCTCTGTCTCTGTCTCTGTCTCTGTCTCTGTCTCTGTCTCTGTCTCTGTCTCTGTCTATGTCTCTGTCTCTGTCTCCGTCTCTGTCTCCGTCTCGGTCTTTGTCTCCGTCTCTGTCTCTGTCTCTGTCTCTGTCTCTGTCTCTGTCTCTGTCTCTGTCTCTGTCTGTGTCTCTGTCTCTGTCTCTGTCTCTGTCTCTGTCTCTGTCTCTGTCTCTGTCGCTGTCTCTCCCCCTGTCTCTGTCTCTGTCTCTGTCTCTGTCTCTGTCTCTGGCTCTGTCTCTGCCTCTGTCTCTGTCTCCGTCTCTGTCTCTGTCTCTGTCTCTATCTCCGTCTCTGTCTCTGTCTCTGTCTCTGCCTCTGCCTCTGGCTCTGTCTCCGTCTCTGTCTCTGTCTCTGTCTCTGTCTCTGCCTCTGTCTCTGTCTCAGTCTCTGTCTCTGCCTCTGTCTCTGTCTCTGCCTCCGTCTCCGTCTCTGTCTCTGTCTCTGTCTCTGTCGCTGTCTCTGCCTCCGTCTCCGTCTCCGTCTCTGTCTCTGTCTCTATCTCCGTCTCTGTCTCTGTCTCTGTCTCTGTCTCTGTCTCTGTCTCTGTCTCTGTCTCTGTCTCTGTCTGTGTCTCTGTCTCTGTCTCCGTCTCTGTCTCCGTCTCTGTCTCTGCCTCTGTCTCTGTCTCTGTCTCTGTCTCTGTCTCTGTCGCTGTCTCTCCCCCTGTCTCTGTCTCTGTCTCTGTCTCTGGCTCTGTCTCTGCCTCTGTCTCCGTCTCTGTATCTGTCTCTGTCTCTATCTCCGTCTCTGTCTCTGTCTCTGTCTCTGTCTCTGTCTCTGTCTCCGTCTCTGTCTCTGTCTCTGTCTCTGTCTCTGTCTCTGTCTCTGTCTCTGTCCCCGTACCTGTCTCTGTCTCTGCTTCTGTTTCTGTCTCTCTCGCTGTCTCTCCCTCTGTCTCTGTCTCTGTCTCTGTCTCTGTCTCTGTCTGTGTCTATGCCTCTGTCTCGGTCTCTGTCTCCGTCTCTGTCTCCGTCTCTGTCTCTGTCTCTGTCTCTGTCTCTGTCTCTGTCTCTGTCTCTGTCTCTGTCTCTGTCGCTGTCTCTCCCCCTGTCTCTGTCTCTGTCTCTGTCTCTGGCTCTGTCTCTGCCTCTGTCTCCGTCTCTGTATCTGTCTCTGTCTCTATCTCCGTCTCTGTCTCTGTCACTGTCTCTGTCTCTGTCTCTGGCTCTGTCTCTGCCTCTGTCTCCGTCTCTGTCTCTGTCTCTGTCTCTATCTCCATCTCTGTCTCTTCTCTGTCTCTGTCTCTGTCTCTGTCTCTGTCTGTGTCTCTGTCTCTGTCTCCGTCTCTGTCTCTGTCTCCGTCTCTGTCTCTGTCTCTGTCTCTATCTCCGTCTCTGTCTCTGTCTCTGTCTCTGTCTCTGCCTCTGCCTCTGTCTCTGTCTCCGTCTCTGTCTCTGTCTCTGCCTCTGTCTCTGTCTCTGTCTCTGTCTCTGTCTCTGTCTCTGTCTCTGTCTCTGTCTCTGTCTCTGTCTCTGTTTCTGTCTCTGTCTCTGTCTCTGTCTCTGTCCCTGTCACTGTCTCTGTCTCTGTCTCTGTCTCTGTCCCTGTCTCTGTCTCTGTCTCTGTCTCTGTCTCTGTCTCTGTCGCTGTCTCTCCTCCTGTCTCTGTCTCTATCTCCGTCTCTGTCTCTGTCTCTGTCTCTGTCTCTGCCTCTGTCTCTGTCTCTTTCTCTGTCTCTGTCTCTGTCTCTGTCTCTGTCTCTGTCTCTGTCTCTGTCTCTGTCTCTGTCTCTGTCTCTGTCTCTGTCTCTGTCTCTGTCTCTGTCTCTGTCTCTGTCGCTGTCTCTCCCCATGTTTCTGTCTCTGTCTCTGTCTCTGGCTCTGTCTCTGCCTCTGTCTCCGTCTCTGTATCTGTCTCTGTCTCTATCTCCGTCTCTGTCTCTGTCAGTGTCTCTGTCTCTGTCTCTGGCTCTGGCTCTGCCTCTGTCTCCGTCTCTGTCTCTGTCTCTGTCTCTATCTCCATCTCTGTCTCTGTCTCTGTCTCTGTCTCTGTCTCTGTCTCTGTCTCTGTCTCTGTCTCTGTCTCTGTCTCTGTCTCTGTCTCTGTCTCAGTCTCTGTCTCTGTCTCTGTCTCTGTCTCTGTCTCTGTCTCCGTCTCTGTCTCTGTCTCTGTCTCTGCCTCTGTCTCTGTCTCCGTATCTGTCTCTGTCTCCGTTTCTGTCTCTGTCTCTCTCGCTGTCTCCCCCTCTGTCTCTGTCTCCGTCTCTGTCCCTGGCTCTGTCTCTGCCTCTGTCTCTGTCCCCGTATCTGTCTCTGTCTCTGTTTCTGTCTCTGCCTCTGCCTCTGTCTCTGTCTCTGCCTCTGTCTCTGTCCCTGTCCCTGTCCCTCTCCCTGGCCCTGTCGCTGTCTCTGTCTCTGTCTCAGTCTCTGTCTCTGTCTCCGTCTCTGTCTCTGTCTCTGTCTCTGTCTCTGTCTCTGTCTCTGTCTCCGTCTCTGTCTCTGTCTCTGTCTCTGTCTCTGTCTCAGTCTCTGTCTCTGTCTCTGTCTCTGTCTCTGTCTCTGTCTCTGCCTCCGTCTCTGTCTCTGCCTCTGTCTCTGCCTCTGTCTCTGTCTCCGTATCTGTCTCTGTCTCCGTATCTGCCTCTGTCTCTGTCTCTGTCTCTGTCTCTGTCTCTGTCTCTGTCCCTGTCTCTGTCTCTGTCTCTGTCTCTGTCTCTGTCTCTGTCTCTGTCTCTGTCTCTGTCTCCGTCTCTGTCGCTGTCTCTCCCCCTGTCTCTGTCTCTGTCTCTGTCTCTGTCTCTGTCTCTGTCTCTGCCTCTGTCTCCGTCTCTGTCTCTGTCTCTGTCTCTATCTCCGTCTATGTCTCTATCTCTGCCTCTGTCTCTGTCTCTGTCTCTGTCTCTGTCTCTGTCTCTGTCCCTGTCTCTGTCTCTGTCTCTGTCTCTGTCTCCGTCTCTGTCTCTGTCTCTGTTTCTGTCTCTGTCTCTGTCTCTGTCTGTGTCTCTGCCTCTGTCTCGGTCTTTGTATCCGTCTCTGTCTCTATCTCTGTCTCTGTCTCTGTCTCTGTCTCTGTCTCTGTCTCTGTCTCTGTCTCTGTCTCTGTCTCTGTCTCTGTCTCTGTCTCTGTCTCTGTCTCTGTCTCTGTCTCTGTCTCTGTCTCTGTCTCTGTCTCTGTCTCTGTCTCTGTCTGTGTCTCCGTCTCTGTCTCCGTCTCTGTCTCTGTCTCTGTCTCTATCTCCGTCTATGTCTCTGTCTCTGCCTCTGTCTCTGTCTCTGTCTCTGTCTCTGTCTCTGTCTCTGTCTCTGTCTCTGTCTCTGTCTCTGTCTCTGTCTCTGTCTCTGTCTCTGCCTCTGTCTCTGTCTCCGTCTCCGTCTCTGTCTCTGTCTCTGACTCTGTCTCTGTCTCTGTCTCTGTCTCTGTCTCTGTCTCTGTCTCTGTCTCTGTCTCTGTCTCTGTCTCTGTCTCTGTCTCTGTCTTTGTCTCTGTCTCTGTCGCTGTCTCTCCACCTGTCTCTGTCTCTGTCTCTGTCTCTGTCTCTGTCTCTGCCTCTGTCTCCGTCTCTGTCTCTGTCTCTGTCTCTATCTCCGTCTCTGTCTCTGTCTGTGTCTCTGTCTCCGTCTCTGTCTCTGTCTCTGGCTCTGTCTCTGTCTCTGTCTCTGTCCCTGTCTCTGTCTCTGTCTCTGTCTCTGTCTCTGTCTCTGTCTCTGTCTCTGTCTCTGTCTCTGTCTCTGTCTCTGCCTCTGTCTCTGTCTCTGTCTCTGTCTCTGTCTCTGTCTCTGTCTCTGTCTCTGTCTCTGTCTCTGTCTCTGTCTCTGTCTCTGTCTCTGTCTCTGTCTCTGTCTCTGTCTCTGCCTCTGTCTCCGTCTCTGTCTCTGTCTCTGCCTCTGTCTCTGCCTCTGTCTCTGTTTCTGTCTCTGCCTCTGTCTCTGTCTCTGCCTCTGCCTCTGTCTCCGTCCCTGTCACTCTCCCTGGCCCTGTCGCTGTCTCTGTCTCTGTCTCTGTATATGCATCTGTCTCTGTCTCTGTCTCCGTCTCTGTCTCTGTCTCTGTCTGTGTCTCTGTCTCTGTCTCTGTCTCTGTCTCTGTCTCTGTCTCTGTCTCTGTCTCTGTCTCTGTCTCTGTCTCTGTCTCTGTCTCTGTTTCTGTCTCTGTCTCTGTCTTTGTCTCTGTCCCTGTCGCTGTCTCTGTCTCTGTCTCTGTCCTGTCCCTGTCTCTGCCTCTGTCTCTGTCTCTGTCTCTGTCTCTGTCTCTGTCTCTGTCTCTGTCTCTGTCTCTGTCTCTGTCTCTGTCTCTGTCTCTGTCTCTGTCTCTCTCTCTGTCTCTGTCTCTGTCTCTGTCTCTGTCTCTGTCTCTGTCTCTGTCGCTGTCTCTGTCTCTGTCTCTGTCTCTGTCTGTGTCTCTGTCTCTGTCTCCGTCTCTGTCTCCGTCTCGGTCTTTGTCTCCGTCTCTGTCTCTGTCTCTGTCTCTGTCTCTGTCTCTGTCTCTGTCTCTGTCTCTGTCGCTGTCTCTCCCCCTGTCTCTGTCTCTGTCTCTGTCCCTGTCTCTGTCTCTGGCTCTGTCTCTGCCTCTGTCTCCGTCTCTGTCTCTGTCTCTGTCTCTATCTCCGTCTCTGTCTCTGTCTCTGTCTCTGCCTCTGCCTCTGTCTCTGTCTCTGTCTCTGTCCCTGTCTCTGTCTCTGTCTCTGTCTCTGTCTCTGTCTCTGTCTCTGCCTCTGTCTCTGTCTCTGCCTCCGTCTCCGTCTCTGTCTCTGTCTCTGTCTCTGTCGCTGTCTCTGCCTCCGTCTCCGTCTCCGTCTCTGTCTCTGTCTCTATCTCCGTCTCTGTCTCTGTCTCTGTCTCTGTCTCTGTCTCTGTCTCTGTCTCTGTCTCTGTCTCTGTCTGTGTCTCTGTCTCTGTCTCCGTCTCTGTCTCCGTCTCTGTCTCTGTCTCTGTCTCTGTCTCTGTCTCTGTCTCTGTCTCTGTCTCTGTCTCTGTCTCTGTCGCTGTCTCTCCCCCTGTCTCTGTCTCTGTCTCTGTCTCTGGCTCTGTCTCTGCCTCTGTCTCCGTCTCTGTATCTGTCTCTGTCTCTATCTCCGTCTCTGTCTCTGTCACTGTCTCTGTCTCTGTCTCTGGCTCTGTCTCTGCCTCTGTCTCCGTCTCTGTCTCTGTCTCTGTCTCTATCTCCATCTCTGTCTCTTCTCTGTCTCTGTCTCTGTCTCTGTCTCTGTCTGTGTCTCTGTCTCTGTCTCCGTCTCTGTCTCTGTCTCCGTCTCTGTCTCTGTCTCTGTCTCTATCTCCGTCTCTGTCTCTGTCTCTGTCTCTGTCTCTGCCTCTGCCTCTGTCTCTGTCTCCGTCTCTGTCTCTGTCTCTGTCTCTGTCTCTGTCTCTGTCTCTGTCTCTGTCTCTGTCTCTGTCTCTGTCTCTGTCTCTGTCTCTGTCTCTGTTTCTGTCTCTGTCTCTGTCTCTGTCTCTGTCCCTGTCACTGTCTCTGTCTCTGTCTCTGTCTCTGTCCCTGTCTCTGTCTCTGTCTCTGTCTCTGTCTCTGTCGCTGTCTCTCCTCCTGTCTCTGTCTCTATCTCCGTCTCTGTCTCTGTCTCTGTCTCTGTCTCTGCCTCTGTATCTGTCTCTTTCTCTGTCTCTGTCTCTGTCTCTGTCTCTGTCTCTGTCTCTGTCTCTGTCTCTGTCTCTGTCTCTGTCTCTGTCTCTGTCTCTGTCTCTGTCTCTGTCTCTGTCTCTGTCGCTGTCTCTCCCCATGTTTCTGTCTCTGTCTCTGTCTCTGGCTCTGTCTCTGCCTCTGTCTCCGTCTCTGTATCTGTCTCTGTCTCTATCTCCGTCTCTGTCTCTGTCACTGTCTCTGTCTCTGTCTCTGGCTCTGGCTCTGCCTCTGTCTCCGTCTCTGTCTCTGTCTCTGTCTCTATCTCCATCTCTGTCTCTGTCTCTGTCTCTGTCTCTGTCTCTGTCTCTGTCTCTGTCTCTGTCTCTGTCTCTGTCTCTGTCTCTGTCTCAGTCTCTGTCTCTGTCTCTGTCTCTGTCTCTGTCTCCGTCTCTGTCTCTGTCTCTGTCTCTGCCTCTGTCTCTGTCTCCGTATCTGTCTCTGTCTCCGTTTCTGTCTCTGTCTCTCTCGCTGTCTCCCCCTCTGTCTCTGTCTCCGTCTCTGTCCCTGGCTCTGTCTCTGCCTCTGTCTCTGTCCCCGTATCTGTCTCTGTCTCTGTTTCTGTCTCTGCCTCTGCCTCTGTCTCTGTCTCTGCCTCTGTCTCTGTCCCTGTCCCTGTCCCTCTCCCTGGCCCTGTCGCTGTCTCTGTCTCTGTCTCAGTCTCTGTCTCTGTCTCCGTCTCTGTCTCTGTCTCTGTCTCTGTCTCTGTCTCTGTCTCTGTCTCCGTCTCCGTCTCTGTCTCTGTCTCTGTCTCTGTCTCAGTCTCTGTCTCTGTCTCTGTCTCTGTCTCTGTCTCTGTCTCTGTCTCCGTCTCTGTCTCTGCCTCTGTCTCTGCCTCTGTCTCTGTCTCCGTATCTGTCTCTGTCTCCGTATCTGCCTCTGTCTCTGTCTCTGTCTCTGTCTCTGTCTCTGTCTCTGTCCCTGTCTCTGTCTCTGTCTCTGTCTCTGTCACTGCCTCTGTCTCTGTCTCTGCCTCCGTCTCCGTCTCTGTCTCTGTCTCTGTCTCTGTCTCTGTCTCTGTCTCTGTCTCTGTCTCTGTCGCTGTCTCTGCCTCCGTCTCCGTCTCCGTCTCTGTCTCTGTCTCTATCTCCGTCTCTGTCTCTGTCTCTGTCTCTGTCTCTGTCTCTGTCTCTGTCTCTGTCTCTGCCTCTGTCTCTGTTTCTGTCTCTGTCTCTGTCTCTGTCTCTGTCTCTGTCTCTGTCTCTGTCTCCGTCTCTGTCTCTGTCTCTGTCTCTGCCTCTGTCTCTGTCTCCGTATCTGTCTCTGTCTCCGTTTCTGTCTCTGTCTCTCTCGCTGTCTCCCCCTCTGTCTCTGTCTCCGTCTCTGTCCCTGGCTCTGTCTCTGCCTCTGTCTCTGTCCCCGTATCTGTCTCTGTCTCCGTTTCTGTCTCTGTCTCTCTCGCTGTCTCTCCCTTTGTCGCTGTCTCTGTCTCTGTCTCTGTCTCTGTCTCTGTCTCTGCCTCTGTCTCTGTCTCTGACGCTGTCTCTGTCTCCGTCTCTGTCTCTGTGTCCGTCTTTGTCTCCGACCTTGTCTCCGTCTTTGTCTCCTGCCCCTCTGCCTCCGACTTTGTCTCCTGCACTTCTGTCTCTGTCCGTGTCTCTGTCTCTCCCTCTGTCTCTGTCGCTGTCTCTTCCTCGGTCTGTGTCTCTGTCTCTGCCTCTGTCTCTGTCTCTGTCTCTGTCTCTGTCTCTGTCTTTGTCTCTGTCTCTGTTTCTGTCTCTGTCTCTGTCTCTGTCTCTGTCCCAGTGCCTCTCCCTGTGTCTGTCTCTGTCTCTGTCTCTGTCTCCGTCTCTGTCTCTGTCTCTGTCTCTGTCTCTGCCTCTGTTTCTGTCTCCGTATCTGTCTCTGTCTCCGTTTCTGTCTCTGTCTCTCTCGCTGTCTCTCCCTCTGTCTCTGTCTCCGTCTCTGTCCCTGGCTCTGCCTCTGCCTCTGTCTCTGTCCCCGTATCTGTCTCTGTCCCTGTTTCTGTCTCTGCCTCTGTCTCTGTCTCTTCCTCTGTCTCTGTCCCTGTCCCTGTCCCTCTCCCTGGCCCTGTCGCTGTCTCTGTCTCTGTCTCTGTATATGCATCTGTCTCTGTCTCTGTCTCTGTCTCCGTCTCTGTCTCTGTCTCTGTCTCTGTCTCTGTCTCTGTCTCTGTCTCTGTCTCTGTCTCTGTCTCTGCCTCTGTCTCAGTCTCTGTCTCTGTCTCTGTCTCTGTCTCTGTCTCTGTCTCTGTCTCCGTCTCTGTCTCTGTCTCTGTCTCTGCCTCTGTCTCTGTCTCCGTATCTGTCTCTGTCTCCGTTTCTGTCTCTGTCTCTCTCGCTGTCTCTCCCTCTGTCTCTGTCTCCGTCTCTGTCCCTGGCTCTGTCTCTGCCTCTGTCTCTGTCCCCGTATCTGTCTCTGTCCCTGTTTCTGTCTCTGCCTCTGTCTCTGTCTCTGCCTCTGTCTCTGTCCCTGTCCCTGTCCCTCTCCCTGGCCCTGTCGCTGTCTCTGTCTCTGTCTCTGTATATGCATCTGTCTCTGTCTCTGTCTCTGTCTCCGTCTCTGTCTCTGTCTCTGTCTCTGTCTCTGTCTCTGTCTCTGTCTCCGTCTCTGTCTCTGTCTCTGTCCCCGTATCTGTCTCTGTCTCTGTTTCTGTCTCTGCCTCTGCCTCTGTCTCTGTCTCTGCCTCTGTCTCTGTCCCTGTCCCTGTCCCTCTCCCTGGCCCTGTCGCTGTCTCTGTCTCTGTCTCAGTCTCTGTCTCTGTCTCCGTCTCTGTCTCTGTCTCTGTCTCTGTCTCTGTCTCTGTCTCTGTCTCTGTCTCCGTCTCTGTCTCTGTCTCTGTCTCTGTCTCTGTCTCAGTCTCTGTCTCTGTCTCTGTCTCTGTCTCTGTCTCTGTCTCTGTCTCCGTCTCTGTCTCTGCCTCTGTCTCTGCCTCTGTCTCTGTCTCCGTATCTGTCTCTGTCTCCGTATCTGCCTCTGTCTCTGTCTCTGTCTCTGTCTCTGTCTCTGTCTCTGTCCCTGTCTCTGTCTCTGTCTCTGTCTCTGTCACTGCCTCTGTCTCTGTCTCTGCCTCCGTCTCCGTCTCTGTCTCTGTCTCTGTCTCTGTCTCTGTCTCTGTCTCTGTCTCTGTCTCTGTCTCTATCTCTGTCGCTGTCTCTGCCTCCGTCTCCGTCTCCGTCTCTGTCTCTGTCTCTATCTCCGTCTCTGTCTCTGTCTCTGTCTCTGTCTCTGTCTCTGTCTCTGTCTCTGTCTCTGCCTCTGTCTCTGTTTCTGTCTCTGTCTCTGTCTCTGTCTCTGTCTCTGTCTCTGTCTCCGTCTCTGTCTCTGTCTCTGTCTCTGCCTCTGTCTCTGTCTCCGTATCTGTCTCTGTCTCCGTTTCTGTCTCTGTCTCTCTCGCTGTCTCCCCCTCTGTCTCTGTCTCCGTCTCTGTCCCTGGCTCTGTCTCTGCCTCTGTCTCTGTCCCCGTATCTGTCTCTGTCTCCGTTTCTGTCTCTGTCTCTCTCGCTGTCTCTCCCTTTGTCGCTGTCTCTGTCTCTGTCTCTGTCTCTGTCTCTGTCTCTGCCTCTGTCTCTGTCTCTGACGCTGTCTCTGTCTCCGTCTCTGTCTCTGTGTCCGTCTTTGTCTCCGACCTTGTCTCCGTCTTTGTCTCCTGCCCCTCTGCCTCCGACTTTGTCTCCTGCACTTCTGTCTCTGTCCGTGTCTCTGTCTCTCCCTCTGTCTCTGTCGCTGTCTCTTCCTCGGTCTGTGTCTCTGTCTCTGCCTCTGTCTCTGTCTCTGTCTCTGTCTCTGTCTCTGTCTTTGTCTCTGTCTCTGTTTCTGTCTCTGTCTCTGTCTCTGTCTCTGTCCCAGTGCCTCTCCCTGTGTCTGTCTCTGTCTCTGTCTCTGTCTCCGTCTCTGTCTCTGTCTCTGTCTCTGTCTCTGCCTCTGTTTCTGTCTCCGTATCTGTCTCTGTCTCCGTTTCTGTCTCTGTCTCTCTCGCTGTCTCTCCCTCTGTCTCTGTCTCCGTCTCTGTCCCTGGCTCTGCCTCTGCCTCTGTCTCTGTCCCCGTATCTGTCTCTGTCCCTGTTTCTGTCTCTGCCTCTGTCTCTGTCTCTTCCTCTGTCTCTGTCCCTGTCCCTGTCCCTCTCCCTGGCCCTGTCGCTGTCTCTGTCTCTGTCTCTGTATATGCATCTGTCTCTGTCTCTGTCTCTGTCTCCGTCTCTGTCTCTGTCTCTGTCTCTGTCTCTGTCTCTGTCTCTGTCTCTGTCTCTGTCTCTGTCTCTGTCTCTGTCTCTGCCTCTGTCTCAGTCTCTGTCTCTGTCTCTGTCTCTGTCTCTGTCTCTGTCTCCGTCTCTGTCTCTGTCTCTGTCTCTGCCTCTGTCTCTGTCTCCGTATCTGTCTCTGTCTCCGTTTCTGTCTCTGTCTCTCTCGCTGTCTCTCCCTCTGTCTCTGTCTCCGTCTCTGTCCCTGGCTCTGTCTCTGCCTCTGTCTCTGTCCCCGTATCTGTCTCTGTCCCTGTTTCTGTCTCTGCCTCTGTCTCTGTCTCTGCCTCTGTCTCTGTCCCTGTCCCTGTCCCTCTCCCTGGCCCTGTCGCTGTCTCTGTCTCTGTCTCTGTATATGCATCTGTCTCTGTCTCTGTCTCTGTCTCCGTCTCTGTCTCTGTCTCTGTCTCTGTCTCTGTCTCTGTCTCTGTCTCCGTCTCTGTCTCTGTCTCTGTCTCTGTCTCTGTCTCTGTCTCTGTCTCTGTCTCTGTCTCTGTCTCTGTATCTGTCTATGTCTGTGTCTCTGTCTCTGACTCCGTCTCTGTCTCTGCCGCTGTCTCTGTCTCTGTCTCTGTCTCTGTCTCTGCCTTTGTCTCCGTCTCTGTCTCTGTCTCTGCCTCTGTCTCTGCCTCTGTCTCTGTCTCGGTCTCTGTCTCCATCTCTGTCTCTGTCTCTGTCCATGTCTCTGTCTCTGTCTCTGTCTCTGTCTCTGTCTCTGTCTCTGTCTCTGTCTCTGTCTCTGTCTCTGTCTCTGTCTCTGTCCCTATCTCTGTCTCTGTCTCTGTCTCTGTCTCTGTCTCTGTCTGTGTCTGTGTCTCTGTCTCTGTCTCCGTCTCTGTCTCTGCCGCTGTCTCTGTCTCTGTCTCAGTCTCTGTCTCTGTCTCTGTCTCCGTCTCTGTCTCTGTCTCTGTCTCTGACTCTGTCTCTGCCTCTGTCTCTGTCCCCGTATCTGTCTCTGTCTCTGCTTCTGTCTCTGTCTCTCTCGCTGTCGCTCCCTCTGATTCTGTCTCCGTCTCTGTCCCTGGCTCTGTCTCTGCCTCTGTCTCCGTCTCTGTCTCCGTCTCTGTCTCTGTCTCGGTCTTTGTCTCCGTCTCTGTCTCTGTCTCGGTCTCTGTCTCTGTCTCTATCTCCGTCTATGTCTCTGTCTCTGCCTCTGTCTCTGTATCTGTCTCTGTCTCTGCCTCTGCCTCTGTCTCTGTCTCTGACTCTGTCTCTGTCTCCGTCTCTGTCTCTGTGTCCGTCTTTGTCTCCGACCTTGTCTCCGTCTTTGTCTCCTGCCCCTCTGCCTCCGACTTTGTCTCCTGCACTTCTGTCTCTGTCCGTGTCTCTGTCTCTCCCTCTGTCTCTGTCGCTGTCTCTTCCTCGGTCTGTGTCTCTGTCTCTGCCTCTGTCTCTGTCTCTGTCTCTGTCTCTGTCTCTGTCTCTGTCTCGGTCTTTGTCTCCGTCTCTGTCTCCGTCTCTGTCTCTGCCTCTGTCTCTGTCTCTGACGCTGTCTCTCCCCCTGTCTCTGTTTCTGTCTCTGTCTCTGTCTCTGTCTCTGTCTCTGTATATGCATCTGTCTCTGTCTCTGT
>CAMAOD020000072.1:487500-525000 GCA_945859595.2 Megachile willughbiella
GTCTCTGTCTCTGTCTCCGTCTCTGTCTCTGTCTCTGTCTCTGACTCTGTCTCTGCCTCTGTCTCTGTCCCCGTATCTGTCTCTGTCTCTGCTTCTGTCTCTGTCTCTCTCGCTGTCGCTCCCTCTGATTCTGTCTCCGTCTCTGTCCCTGGCTCTGTCTCTGCCTCTGTCTCCGTCTCTGTCTCCGTCTCTGTCTCTGTCTCGGTCTTTGTCTCCGTCTCTGTCTCTGTCTCGGTCTCTGTCTCTGTCTCCATCTCCGTCTATGTCTCTGTCTCTGCCTCTGTCTCTGTATCTGTCTCTGTCTCTGCCTCTGTCTCTGTCTCTGACTCTGTCTCTGTCTCCGTCTCTGTCTCTGTGTCCGTCTTTGTCTCCGACCTTGTCTCCGTCTTTGTCTCCTGCCCCTCTGCCTCCGACTTTGTCTCCTGCACTTCTGTCTCTGTCCGTGTCTCTGTCTCTCCCTCTGTCTCTGTCGCTGTCTCTTCCTCGGTCTGTGTCTCTGTCTCTGCCTCTGTCTCTGTCTCTGTCTCTGTCTCTGTCTCTGTCTCTGTCTCGGTCTTTGTCTCCGTCTCTGTCTCCGTCTCTGTCTCTGCCTCTGTCTCTGTCTCTGACGCTGTCTCTCCCCCTGTCTCTGTTTCTGTCTCTGTCTCTGTCTCTGTCTCTGTCTCTGTATATGCATCTGTCTCTGTCTCTGTCTCCGTCTCTGTCTCTGTCTCTATCTCCGTCTCTGTCTCTGTCTCTGTCTCTGCCTCTGCCTCTGTCTCTGTCTCCGTCTCTGTCTCTGTCTCTGTCTCTGTCTCTGCCTCTGTCTCTGTCTCTGTCTCTGTCTCTGTCTCTGTCTCTGTCTCTGTCTCTGTCCCTGTCTCTGTCTCTGTCTCTGTCTCTGTCTCTGTCTCTGCCTCTGTCTCTGTCTCTGCCTCCGTCTCCGTCTCTGTCTCTGTCTCTGTCTCTGTCGCTGTCTCTGCCTCCGTCTCCGTCTCCGTCTCTGTCTCTGTCTCTATCTCCGTCTCTGTCTCTGTCTCTATCTCTGTCTCTGTCTCTGTCTCTGACTCTGTCTCTGTCTGTGTCTCTGTCTCTGTCTCCGTCTCTGTCTCCGTCTCTGTCTCTGTCTCTGTCTCTGTCTCTGTCTCTGTCTCTGTCTCTGTCTCTATCTCCATCTCTGTCTCTGTCTCTGTCTCTGTCTCTGTCTCTGTCTCTGTCTCTGTCTCTGTCTCTGTCTCTGTCTCTGTCTCTGTCTCTGTCTCTGTCTCAGTCTCTGTCTCTGTCTCTGTCTCTGTCTCTGTCTCTGTCTCCGTCTCTGTCTCTGTCTCTGTCTCTGTCTCTGCCTCTGTCTCTGTCCCCGTATCTGTCTCTGTCTCTGTTTCTGTCTCTGCCTCTGCCTCTGTCTCTGCCTCTGTCTCTGTCCCTGTCCCTGTCCCTCTCCCTGGCCCTGTCGCTGTCTCTGTCTCTGTCTCAGTGTCTGTCTCTGTCTCCGTCTCTGTCTCTGTCTCTGTCTCTGTCTCTGTCTCTGTCTCTGTCTCCGTCTCTGTCTCTGTCTCTGTCTCTGTCTCTGTCTCAGTCTCTGTCTCTGTCTCTGTCTCTGTCTCTGTCTCTGTCTCTGTCTCTGTCTCGGTCTCTGTCTCTGTCTCTGTCTCTGCCTCTGTCTCTGTCCCTGTCCCTGTCCCTCTCCCTGGCCCTGTCGCTGTCTCTGTCTCTGTCTCAGTGTCTGTCTCTGTCTCCGTCTCTGTCTCTGTCTCTGTCTCTGTCTCTGTCTCTGTCTCTGTCTCTGTCTCTGTCTCTGTCTCTGTCTCTGTCTCAGTCTCTGTCTCTGTCTCTGTCTCTGTCTCTGTCTCTGTCTCTGTCTCTGTCTCTGTCTCTGTCTCGGTCTCTGTCTCTGCCTCTGTCTCTGCCTCTGTCTCTGTCTCCGTATCTGTCTCTGTCTCCGTATCTGCCTCTGTCTCTGTCTCTGTCTCTGTCTCTGTCTCTGTCTCTGTCCCTGTCTCTGTCTCTGTCTCTGTCTCTGTCACTGCCTCTGTCTCTGTCTCTGCCTCCGTCTCCGTCTCTGTCTCTGTCTCTGTCTCTGTCTCTGTCGCTGTCTCTGCCTCCGTCTCCGTCTCCGTCTCTGTCTCTGTCTCTATCTCCGTCTCTGTCTCTGTCTCTGTCTCTGTCTCTGTCTCTGTCTCTGTCTCTGTCTGTGTCTCTGTCTCTGTCTCCGTCTCTGTCTCCGTCTCTGTCTCTGTCTCTGTCTCTGTCTCTGTCTCTGTCTCTGTCTCTGCCTCTGTTTCTGTCTCCGTATCTGTCTCTGTCTCCGTTTCTGTCTCTGTCTCTCTCGCTGTCTCTCCCTCTGTCTCTGTCTCCGTCTCTGTCCCTGGCTCTGCCTCTGCCTCTGTCTCTGTCCCCGTATCTGTCTCTGTCCCTGTTTCTGTCTCTGCCTCTGTCTCTGTCTCTTCCTCTGTCTCTGTCCCTGTCCCTGTCCCTCTCCCTGGCCCTGTCGCTGTCTCTGTCTCTGTCTCTGTATATGCATCTGTCTCTGTCTCTGTCTCTGTCTCCGTCTCTGTCTCTGTCTCTGTCTCTGTCTCTGTCTCTGTCTCTGTCTCTGTCTCTGTCTCTGTCTCTGTCTCTGTCTCTGCCTCTGTCTCAGTCTCTGTCTCTGTCTCTGTCTCTGTCTCTGTCTCTGTCTCCGTCTCTGTCTCTGTCTCTGTCTCTGCCTCTGTCTCTGTCCCCGTATCTGTCTCTGTCCCTGTTTCTGTCTCTGCCTCTGTCTCTGTCTCTGCCTCTGTCTCTGTCCCTGTCCCTGTCCCTCTCCCTGGCCCTGTCGCTGTCTCTGTCTCTGTCTCTGTATATGCATCTGTCTCTGTCTCTGTCTCTGTCTCCGTCTCTGTCTCTGTCTCTGTCTCTGTCTCTGTCTCTGTCTCTGTCTCCGTCTCTGTCTCTGTCTCTGTCTCTGTCTCTGTCTCTGTCTCTGTCTCTGTCTCTGTCTCTGTATCTGTCTATGTCTGTGTCTCTGTCTCTGACTCCGTCTCTGTCTCTGCCGCTGTCTCTGTCTCTGTCTCTGTCTCTGTCTCTGCCTTTGTCTCCGTCTCTGTCTCTGTCTCTGCCTCTGTCTCTGCCTCTGTCTCTGTCTCGGTCTCTGTCTCCATCTCTGTCTCTGTCTCTGTCCATGTCTCTGTCTCTGTCTCTGTCTCTGTCTCTGTCTCTGTCTCTGTCTCTGTCTCTGTCTCTGTCTCTGTCTCTGTCCCTATCTCTGTCTCTGTCTCTGTCTCTGTCTCTGTCTCTGTCTGTGTCTGTGTCTCTGTCTCTGTCTCCGTCTCTGTCTCTGCCGCTGTCTCTGTCTCTGTCTCAGTCTCTGTCTCTGTCTCTGTCTCCGTCTCTGTCTCTGTCTCTGTCTCTGACTCTGTCTCTGCCTCTGTCTCTGTCCCCGTATCTGTCTCTGTCTCTGCTTCTGTCTCTGTCTCTCTCGCTGTCGCTCCCTCTGATTCTGTCTCCGTCTCTGTCCCTGGCTCTGTCTCTGCCTCTGTCTCCGTCTCTGTCTCCGTCTCTGTCTCTGTCTCGGTCTTTGTCTCCGTCTCTGTCTCTGTCTCGGTCTCTGTCTCTGTCTCTATCTCCGTCTATGTCTCTGTCTCTGCCTCTGTCTCTGTATCTGTCTCTGTCTCTGCCTCTGTCTCTGTCTCTGACTCTGTCTCTGTCTCCGTCTCTGTCTCTGTGTCCGTCTTTGTCTCCGACCTTGTCTCCGTCTTTGTCTCCTGCCCCTCTGCCTCCGACTTTGTCTCCTGCACTTCTGTCTCTGTCCGTGTCTCTGTCTCTCCCTCTGTCTCTGTCGCTGTCTCTTCCTCGGTCTGTGTCTCTGTCTCTGCCTCTGTCTCTGTCTCTGTCTCTGTCTCTGTCTCTGTCTCTGTCTCGGTCTTTGTCTCCGTCTCTGTCTCTGTCTCTGTCTCTGTCTCTGTCTCTGTCTCTGTCTCTGTCTCTGTCTCTGTCTCTGTCTCTATATCTGTCTCTGTCTCTGTCTCTGTCTCTGTCTCTCTCTCTGTCTCTGTCTCTATCTCCATCTCTGTCTCTGTCTCTGTCTCTGTCTCTGTCTCTGTCTCTGTCTCTGTCTCTGTCTCTGTCTCTGTCTCTGTCTCTGTCTCTGTCTCTGTCTCTGTCTCAGTCTCTGTCTCTGTCTCTGTCTCTGTCTCTGTCTCTGTCTCTGTCTCCGTCTCTGTCTCTGTCTCTGTCTCTGTCTCTGCCTCTGTCTCTGTCTCCGTATCTGTCTCTGTCTCCGTTTCTGTCTCTGTCTCTCTCGCTGTCTCCCCCTCTGTCTCTGTCTCCGTCTCTGTCCCTGGCTCTGTCTCTGCCTCTGTCTCTGTCCCCGTATCTGTCTCTGTCTCTGTTTCTGTCTCTGCCTCTGCCTCTGTCTCTGCCTCTGTCTCTGTCCCTGTCCCTGTCCCTCTCCCTGGCCCTGTCGCTGTCTCTGTCTCTGTCTCAGTGTCTGTCTCTGTCTCCGTCTCTGTCTCTGTCTCTGTCTCTGTCTCTGTCTCTGTCTCTGTCTCCGTCTCTGTCTCTGTCTCTGTCTCTGTCTCTGTCTCAGTCTCTGTCTCTGTCTCTGTCTCTGTCTCTGTCTCTGTCTCTGTCTCGGTCTCTGTCTCTGCCTCTGTCTCTGCCTCTGTCTCTGTCTCCGTATCTGTCTCTGTCTCCGTATCTGCCTCTGTCTCCGTATCTGCCTCTGTCTCTGTCTCTGTCTCTGTCTCTGTCTCTGTCTCTGTCCCTGTCTCTGTCTCTGTCTCTGTCTCTGTCACTGCCTCTGTCTCTGTCTCTGCCTCCGTCTCCGTCTCTGCCTCTGTCTCAGTCTCTGTCTCTGTCTCTGTCTCTGTCTCTGTCTCTGTCTCCGTCTCTGTCTCTGTCTCTGTCTCTGCCTCTGTCTCTGTCTCCGTATCTGTCTCTGTCTCCGTTTCTGTCTCTGTCTCTCTCGCTGTCTCTCCCTCTGTCTCTGTCTCCGTCTCTGTCCCTGGCTCTGTCTCTGCCTCTGTCTCTGTCCCCGTATCTGTCTCTGTCCCTGTTTCTGTCTCTGCCTCTGTCTCTGTCTCTGCCTCTGTCTCTGTCCCTGTCCCTGTCCCTCTCCCTGGCCCTGTCGCTGTCTCTGTCTCTGTCTCTGTATATGCATCTGTCTCTGTCTCTGTCTCTGTCTCCGTCTCTGTCTCTGTCTCTGTCTCTGTCTCTGTCTCTGTCTCTGTCTCCGTCTCTGTCTCTGTCTCTGTCTCTGTCTCTGTCTCTGTCTCTGTCTCTGTCTCTGTATCTGTCTATGTCTGTGTCTCTGTCTCTGACTCCGTCTCTGTCTCTGCCGCTGTCTCTGTCTCTGTCTCTGTCTCTGTCTCTGCCTTTGTCTCCGTCTCTGTCTCTGTCTCTGCCTCTGTCTCTGCCTCTGTCTCTGTCTCGGTCTCTGTCTCCATCTCTGTCTCTGTCTCTGTCCATGTCTCTGTCTCTGTCTCTGTCTCTGTCTCTGTCTCTGTCTCTGTCTCTGTCTCTGTCTCTGTCTCTGTCTCTGTCTCTGTCCCTATCTCTGTCTCTGTCTCTGTCTCTGTCTCTGTCTCTGTCTGTGTCTGTGTCTCTGTCTCTGTCTCCGTCTCTGTCTCTGCCGCTGTCTCTGTCTCTGTCTCAGTCTCTGTCTCTGTCTCTGTCTCCGTCTCTGTCTCTGTCTCTGTCTCTGACTCTGTCTCTGCCTCTGTCTCTGTCCCCGTATCTGTCTCTGTCTCTGCTTCTGTCTCTGTCTCTCTCGCTGTCGCTCCCTCTGATTCTGTCTCCGTCTCTGTCCCTGGCTCTGTCTCTGCCTCTGTCTCCGTCTCTGTCTCCGTCTCTGTCTCTGTCTCGGTCTTTGTCTCCGTCTCTGTCTCTGTCTCGGTCTCTGTCTCTGTCTCTATCTCCGTCTATGTCTCTGTCTCTGCCTCTGTCTCTGTATCTGTCTCTGTCTCTGCCTCTGTCTCTGTCTCTGACTCTGTCTCTGTCTCCGTCTCTGTCTCTGTGTCCGTCTTTGTCTCTGTCTCTGTCTCTGTCTCTGTCTCTGTCTCTGTCTCTGTCTGTGTCTCTGTCTCTGTCTCTGTCTCTGTCTCGGTCTTTGTCTCCGTCTCTGTCTCCGTCTCTGTCTCTGCCTCTGTCTCTGTCTCTGACGCTGTCTCTCCCCCTGTCTCTGTTTCTGTCTCTGTCTCTGTCTCTGTCTCTGTCTCTGTATATGCATCTGTCTCTGTCTCTGTCTCTGTCTCCGTCTCTGTCTCTGTCTCTATCTCCGTCTCTGTCTCTGTCTCTGTCTCTGCCTCTGCCTCTGTCTCTGTCTCCGTCTCTGTCTCTGTCTCTGTCTCTGTCTCTGCCTCTGTCTCTGTCTCTGTCTCTGTCTCTGTCTCTGTCTCTGTCTCTGTCCCTGTCTCTGTCTCTGTCTCTGTCTCTGTCTCTGTCTCTGCCTCTGTCTCTGTCTCTGCCTCCGTCTCCGTCTCTGTCTCTGTCTCTGTCTCTGTCGCTGTCTCTGCCTCCGTCTCCGTCTCCGTCTCTGTCTCTGTCTCTATCTCCGTCTCTGTCTCTGTCTCTGTCTCTGTCTCTGTCTCTGTCTCTGACTCTGTCTCTGTCTGTGTCTCTGTCTCTGTCTCCGTCTCTGTCTCCGTCTCTGTCTCTGTCTCTGTCTCTGTCTCTGTCTCTGTCTCTGTCTCTGTCTCTATCTCCATCTCTGTCTCTGTCTCTGTCTCTGTCTCTGTCTCTGTCTCTGTCTCTGTCTCTGTCTCTGTCTCTGTCTCTGTCTCTGTCTCAGTCTCTGTCTCTGTCTCTGTCTCTGTCTCTGTCTCTGTCTCCGTCTCTGTCTCTGTCTCTGTCTCTGTCTCTGTCTCTGCCTCTGTCTCTGTCTCCGTATCTGTCTCTGTCTCCGTTTCTGTCTCTGTCTCTCTCGCTGTCTCCCCCTCTGTCTCTGTCTCCGTCTCTGTCCCTGGCTCTGTCTCTGCCTCTGTCTCTGTCCCCGTATCTGTCTCTGTCTCTGTTTCTGTCTCTGCCTCTGCCTCTGTCTCTGTCTCTGCCTCTGTCTCTGTCCCTGTCCCTGTCCCTCTCCCTGGCCCTGTCGCTGTCTCTGTCTCTGTCTCAGTGTCTGTCTCTGTCTCCGTCTCTGTCTCTGTCTCTGTCTCTGTCTCTGTCTCTGTCTCTGTCTCCGTCTCTGTCTCTGTCTCTGTCTCTGTCTCTGTCTCAGTCTCTGTCTCTGTCTCTGTCTCTGTCTCTGTCTCTGTCTCTGTCTCGGTCTCTGTCTCTGCCTCTGTCTCTGCCTCTGTCTCTGTCTCCGTATCTGTCTCTGTCTCCGTATCTGCCTCTGTCTCTGTCTCTGTCTCTGTCTCTGTCTCTGTCTCTGTCCCTGTCTCTGTCTCTGTCTCTGTCTCTGTCACTGCCTCTGTCCCTGTCTCTGCCTCCGTCTCCGTCTCTGTCTCTGTCTCTGTCTCTGTCTCTGTCGCTGTCTCTGCCTCCGTCTCCGTCTCCGTCTCTGTCTCTGTCTCTATCTCCGTCTCTGTCTCTGTCTCTGTCTCTGTCTCTGTCTCTGTCTCTGTCTCTGTCTGTGTCTCTGTCTCTGTCTCCGTCTCTGTCTCCGTCTCTGTCTCTGTCTCTGTCTCTGTCTCTGTCTCTGTCTCTGTCTCAGTCTCTGTCGCTGTCTCTCCCCCTGTCTCTGTCTCTGTCTCTGTCTCTGGCTCTGTCTCGGCCTCTGTCTCCGTCTCTGTATCTGTCTCTGTCTCTATCTCCGTCTCTGTCTCTGTCACTGTCACTGTCTCTGTCTCTGTCTCTGGCTCTGTCTCTGCCTCTGTCTCCGTCTCTGTCTCTGTCTCTGTCTCTATCTCCATCTCTGTCTCTGTCTCTGTCTCTGTCTCTGTCTCTGTCTCTGTCTGTGTCTCTGTCTCTGTCTCCGTCTCTGTCTCTGTCTCCGTCTCTGTCTCTGTCTCTGTCTCTATTTCCGTCTCTGTCTCTGTCTCTGTCTCTGTCTCTGTCTCTGCCTCTGTCTCTGTCTCCGTCTCTGTCTCTGTCTCTGTCTCTGTCTCTGTCTCTGTCTCTGTCTCTGTCTCTGTCTCTGTCTCTGTCTCTGTCTCTGTTTCTGTCTCTGTCTCTGTCTCTGTCTCTGTCCCTGTCACTGTCTCTGTCTCTGTCTCTGTCTCTGTCCCTGTCTCTGTCTCTGTCTCTGTCTCTGTCTCTGGCTCTGGCTCTGCCTCTGTCTCCGTCTCTGTCTCTGTCTCTGTCTCTATCTCCATCTCTGTCTCTGTCTCTGTCTCTGTCTCTGTCTCTGTCTCTGTCTCTGTCTCAGTCTCTGTCTCTGTCTCTGTCTCTGTCTCTGTCTCCGTCTCTGTCTCTGTCTCTGTCTCTGCCTCTGTCTCTGTCTCCGTATCTGTCTCTGTCTCCGTTTCTGTCTCTGTCTCTCTCGCAGTCTCCCCCTCTGTCTCTGTCTCCGTCTCTGTCCCTGGCTCTGTCTCTGCCTCTGTCTCTGTCCCCGTATCTGTCTCTGTCTCTGTCTCTGTCTCTGTCTCTGTCTCTGTCTCTGTCTCTGTCTCTGTCTCTGCCTCTGTCTCTGTCTCTGTCTCTGTCTCTGTCTCTGTCTCTGTCTCTGTCTCTGTCTCAGTCTCTGTCTCTGTCTCTGTATATGCATCTGTCTCTGTCTCTGTCTCTGTCTCCGTCTCCGTCTCTGTCTCTGCCTCTGTCTCTGTCTCTGTTTCTCTCTCTGCCTCTGTCTCTGTCTCTGCCTCTGTCTCTGTCTATGTCTCTGCCTCTGTCTCTGTCTCTGTCTCTGTCTCTGTCTCTGTCTCTGCCTCTGTCTCTGTTTCTGTCTCTGTCTCTGTCTCTGTCTCTGTCTCTGTCTCTGTCTCCGTCTCTGTCTCTGTCTCTGTCTCTGCCTCTGTCTCTGTCTCCGTATCTGTCTCTGTCTCCGTTTCTGTCTCTGTCTCTCTCGCTGTCTCCCCCTCTGTCTCTGTCTCCGTCTCTGTCCCTGGCTCTGTCTCTGCCTCTGTCTCTGTCCCCGTATCTGTCTCTGTCTCCGTTTCTGTCTCTGTCTCTCTCGCTGTCTCTCCCTTTGTCGCTGTCTCTGTCTCTGTCTCTGTCTCTGTCTCTGTCTCTGCCTCTGTCTCTGTCTCTGACGCTGTCTCTGTCTCCGTCTCTGTCTCTGTGTCCGTCTTTGTCTCCGACCTTGTCTCCGTCTTTGTCTCCTGCCCCTCTGCCTCCGACTTTGTCTCCTGCACTTCTGTCTCTGTCCGTGTCTCTGTCTCTCCCTCTGTCTCTGTCGCTGTCTCTTCCTCGGTCTGTGTCTCTGTCTCTGCCTCTGTCTCTGTCTCTGTCTCTGTCTCTGTCTCTGTCTTTGTCTCTGTCTCTGTTTCTGTCTCTGTCTCTGTCTCTGTCTCTGTCCCAGTGCCTCTCCCTGTGTCTGTCTCTGTCTCTGTCTCTGTCTCCGTCTCTGTCTCTGTCTCTGTCTCTGCCTCTGTTTCTGTCTCCGTATCTGTCTCTGTCTCCGTTTCTGTCTCTGTCTCTCTCGCTGTCTCTCCCTCTGTCTCTGTCTCCGTCTCTGTCCCTGGCTCTGCCTCTGCCTCTGTCTCTGTCCCCGTATCTGTCTCTGTCCCTGTTTCTGTCTCTGCCTCTGTCTCTGTCTCTTCCTCTGTCTCTGTCCCTGTCCCTGTCCCTCTCCCTGGCCCTGTCGCTGTCTCTGTCTCTGTCTCTGTATATGCATCTGTCTCTGTCTCTGTCTCTGTCTCCGTCTCTGTCTCTGTCTCTGTCTCTGTCTCTGTCTCTGTCTCTGTCTCTGTATCTGTCTATGTCTGTGTCTCTGTCTCTGACTCCGTCTCTGTCTCTGTCTCTGTCTCTGTCTCTGTCTCTGTCTCTGTCTCTGTCTCCGTCTCTGTCTCTGTCTCTGTCTCTGCCTCTGTTTCTGTCTCCGTATCAGTCTCTGTCTCCGTTTCTGTCTCTGTCTCTCTCGCTGTCTCTCCCTCTGTCTCTGTCTCCGTCTCTGTCCCTGGCTCTGCCTCTGCCTCTGTCTCTGTCCCCGTATCTATCTCTGTCCCTGTTTCTGTCTCTGCCTCTGTCTCTGTCTCTTCCTCTGTCTCTGTCCCTGTCCCTGTCCCTCTCCCTGGCCCTGTCGCTGTCTCTGTCTCTGTCTCTGTATATGCATCTGTCTCTGTCTCTGTCTCTGTCTCCGTCTCTGTCTCTGTCTCTGTCTCTGTCTCTGTCTCTGTCTCTGTCTCTGTCTCTGTCTCTGTCTCTGTCTCTGTCTCTGTCTCTGCCTCTGTCTCAGTCTCTGTCTCTGTCTCTGTCTCTGTCTCTGTCTCTGTCTCTGTCTCCGTCTCTGTCTCTGTCTCTGTCTCTGCCTCTGTCTCTGTCTCCGTATCTGTCTCTGTCTCCGTTTCTGTCTTTGTCTCTCTCGCTGTCTCTCCCTCTGTCTCTGTCTCCGTCTCTGTCCCTGGCTCTGTCTCTGCCTCTGTCTCTGTCCCCGTATCTGTCTCTGTCCCTGTTTCTGTCTCTGCCTCTGTCTCTGTCTCTGCCTCTGTCTCTGTCCCTGTCCCTGTCCCTCTCCCTGGCCCTGTCGCTGTCTCTGTCTCTGTCTCTGTATATGCATCTGTCTCTGTCTCTGTCTCTGTCTCCGTCTCTGTCTCTGTCTCTGTCTCTGTCTCTGTCTCTGTCTCTGTCTCCGTCTCTGTCTCTGTCTCTGTCTCTGTCTCTGTCTCTGTCTCTGTCTCTGTCTCTGTCTCTGTATCTGTCTATGTCTGTGTCTCTGTCTCTGACTCCGTCTCTGTCTCTGCCGCTGTCTCTGCCTCTGTCTCTGTCTCTGTCTCTGCCTTTGTCTCCGTCTCTGTCTCGGTCTCTGCCTCTGTCTCTGCCTCTGTCTCTGTCTCGGTCTCTGTCTCCATCTCTGTCTCTGTCTCTGTCCATGTCTCTGTCTCTGTCTCTGTCTCTGTCTCCGTCTCTGTCTCTGTCTCTGTCTCTGTCTCTGTCTCTGTCTCTGTCTCTGTCTCTGTCCCTATCTCTGTCTCTGTCTCTGTCTCTGTCTCTGTCTCTGTCTGTGTCTGTGTCTCTGTCTCTGTCTCCGTCTCTGTCTCTGCCGCTGTCTCTGTCTCTGTCTCAGTCTCTGTCTCTGTCTCTGTCTCCGTCTCTGGCTCTGTCTCTGTCTCTGACTCTGTCTCTGCCTCTGTCTCTGTCCCCGTATCTGTCTCTGTCTCTGCTTCTGTCTCTGTCTCTCTCGCTGTCGCTCCCTCTGATTCTGTCTCCGTCTCTGTCCCTGGCTCTGTCTCTGCCTCTGTCTCCGTCTCTGTCTCCGTCTCTGTCTCTGTCTCGGTCGTTGTCTCCGTCTCTGTCTCCGTCTCTGTCTCTGTCTCTGTCTCTATCTCCGTCTATGTCTCTGTCTCTGCCTCTGTCTCTGTCTCTGTCTCTGTCTCTGCCTCTGTCTCTGTCTCTGACTCTGTCTCTGTCTCCGTCTCTATCTCTGTGTCCGTCTTTGTCTCCGACCTTGTCTCCGTCTTTGTCTCCTGCCCCTCTGCCTCCGACTTTGTCTCCTGCACTTCTGTCTCTGTCCGTGTCTCTGTCTCTCCCTCTGTCTCTGTCGCTGTCTCTTCCTCGGTCTGTGTCTCTGTCTCTGCCTCTGTCTCTGTCTCTGTCTCTGTCTCTGTCTCTGTCTTTGTCTCTGTCTCTGTTTCTGTCTCTGTCTCTGTCTCTGTCTCTGTCCCAGTGCCTCTCCCTGTGTCTGTCTCTGTCTCTGTCTCTGTCTCCGTCTCTGTCTCTGTCTCTGTCTCTGCCTCTGTTTCTGTCTCCGTATCTGTCTCTGTCTCCGTTTCTGTCTCTGTCTCTCTCGCTGTCTCTCCCTCTGTCTCTGTCTCCGTCTCTGTCCCTGGCTCTGCCTCTGCCTCTGTCTCTGTCCCCGTATCTGTCTCTGTCCCTGTTTCTGTCTCTGCCTCTGTCTCTGTCTCTGCCTCTGTCTCTGTCCCTGTCCCTGTCCCTCTCCCTGGCCCTGTCGCTGTCTCTGTCTCTGTCTGTGTCTGTGTCTCTGTCTCTGTCTCCGTCTCTGTCTCTGCCGCTGTCTCTGTCTCTGTCTCAGTCTCTGTCTCTGTCTCTGTCTCCGTCTCTGGCTCTGTCTCTGTCTCTGACTCTGTCTCTGCCTCTGTCTCTGTCCCCGTATCTGTCTCTGTCTCTGCTTCTGTCTCTGTCTCTCTCGCTGTCGCTCCCTCTGATTCTGTCTCCGTCTCTGTCCCTGGCTCTGTCTCTGCCTCTGTCTCCGTCTCTGTCTCCGTCTCTGTCTCTGTCTCGGTCGTTGTCTCCGTCTCTGTCTCCGTCTCTGTCTCTGTCTCTGTCTCTATCTCCGTCTATGTCTCTGTCTCTGCCTCTGTCTCTGTCTCTGTCTCTGTCTCTGCCTCTGTCTCTGTCTCTGACTCTGTCTCTGTCTCCGTCTCTATCTCTGTGTCCGTCTTTGTCTCCGACCTTGTCTCCGTCTTTGTCTCCTGCCCCTCTGCCTCCGACTTTGTCTCCTGCACTTCTGTCTCTGTCCGTGTCTCTGTCTCTCCCTCTGTCTCTGTCGCTGTCTCTTCCTCGGTCTGTGTCTCTGTCTCTGCCTCTGTCTCTGTCTCTGTCTCTGTCTCTGTCTCTGTCTTTGTCTCTGTCTCTGTTTCTGTCTCTGTCTCTGTCTCTGTCTCTGTCCCAGTGCCTCTCCCTGTGTCTGTCTCTGTCTCTGTCTCTGTCTCCGTCTCTGTCTCTGTCTCTGTCTCTGCCTCTGTTTCTGTCTCCGTATCTGTCTCTGTCTCCGTTTCTGTCTCTGTCTCTCTCGCTGTCTCTCCCTCTGTCTCTGTCTCCGTCTCTGTCCCTGGCTCTGCCTCTGCCTCTGTCTCTGTCCCCGTATCTGTCTCTGTCCCTGTTTCTGTCTCTGCCTCTGTCTCTGTCTCTGCCTCTGTCTCTGTCCCTGTCCCTGTCCCTCTCCCTGGCCCTGTCGCTGTCTCTGTCTCTGTCTCTGTATATGCATCTGTCTCTGTCTCTGTCTCTGTCTCCGTCTCTGTCTCTGTCTCTGGCTCTGTCTCTGTCTCTGTCTCTGTCTCTGTCTCTGTCTCTGTCTCTGTCTCTGTCTCTGTCTCAGTCTCTGTCTCTGTCTCTGTCTCTGTCTCTGTCTCTGTCTCTGTCTCCGTCTCTGTCTCTGTCTCTGTCTCTGCCTCTGTCTCTGTCTCCGTATCTGTCTCTGTCTCCGTTTCTGTCTCTGTCTCTCTCGCTGTCTCTCCCTCTGTCTCTGTCTCCGTCTCTGTCCCTGGCTCTGTCTCTGCCTCTGTCTCTGTCCCCGTATCTGTCTCTGTCCCTGTTTCTGTCTCTGCCTCTGTCTCTGTCTCTGCCTCTGTCTCTGTCCCTGTCCCTGTCCCTCTCCCTGGCCCTGTCGCTGTCTCTGTCTCTGTCTCTGTATATGCATCTGTCTCTGTCTCTGTCTCTGTCTCCGTCTCTGTCTCTGTCTCTGTCTCTATCTCCGTCTATGTCTCTGTCTCTGCCTCTGTCTCTGTCTCTGTCTCTGTCTCTGCCTCTGTCTCTGTCTCTGACTCTGTCTCTGTCTCCGTCTCTGTCTCTGTGTCCGTCTTTGTCTCCGACCTTGTCTCCGTCTTTGTCTCCTGCCCCTCTGCCTCCGACTTTGTCTCCTGCACTTCTGTCTCTGTCCGTGTCTCTGTCTCTCCCTCTGTCTCTGTCGCTGTCTCTTCCTCGGTCTGTGTCTCTGTCTCTGCCTCTGTCTCTGTCTCTGTCTCTGTCTCTGTCTCTGTCTTTGTCTCTGTCTCTGTTTCTGTCTCTGTCTCTGTCTCTGTCTCTGTCCCAGTGCCTCTCCCTGTGTCTGTCTCTGTCTCTGTCTCTGTCTCTGCCTCTGTTTCTGTCTCCGTATCTGTCTCCGTCTCCGTTTCTGTCTCTGTCTCTCTCGCTGTCTCTCCCTCTGTCTCTGTCTCCGTCTCTGTCCCTGGCTCTGCCTCTGCCTCTGTCTCTGTCCCCGTATCTGTCTCTGTCCCTGTTTCTGTCTCTGCCTCTGTCTCTGTCTCTGCCTCTGTCTCTGTCCCTGTCCCTGTCCCTCTCCCTGGCCCTGTCGCTGTCTCTGTCTCTGTCTCTGTCTCTGTATATGCATCTGTCTCTGTCTCTGTCTCTGTCTCCGTCTCTGTCTCTGTCTCTGTCTCTGTCTCTGTCTCTGTCTCTGTCTCTGTCTCTGTCTCTGTCTCTGTCTCTGTCTCTGTCTCTGTCTCTGTCCCTGTCCCTGTCCCTCTCCCTGGCCCTGTCGCTGTCTCTGTCTCTGTCTCTGTATATGCATCTGTCTCTGTCTCTGTCTCTGTCTCCGTCTCTGTCTCTGTCTCTGTCTCTATCTCCGTCTATGTCTCTGTCTCTGCCTCTGTCTCTGTCTCTGTCTCTGTCTCTGTCTCTGCCTCTGTCTCTGTCTCTGACGCTGTCTCTGTCTCCGTCTCTGTCTCTGTGTCCGTCTTTGTCTCCGACCTTGTCTCCGTCTTTGTCTCCTGCCCCTCTGCCTCCGACTTTGTCTCCTGCACTTCTGTCTCTGTCCGTGTCTCTGTCTCTCCCTCTGTCTCTGTCGCTGTCTCTTCCTCGGTCTGTGTCTCTGTCTCTGTCTCTGTCTCTGTCTCTGTCTCTGTCTCTGTCTCTGTCCCTATCTCTGTCTCTGTCTCTGTCTCTGTCTCTGTCTCTGTCTGTGTCTGTGTCTCTGTCTCTGTCTCTGCCTCTGTCTCTGTCCCCGTATCTGACTCTGTCTCTGCTTCTGTCTCTGTCTCTCTCGCTGTCGCTCCCTCTGATTCTGTCTCCGTCTCTGTCCCTGGCTCTGTCTCTGCCTCTGTCTCCGTCTCTGTCTCCGTCTCTGTCTCTGTCTCGGTCTTTGTCTCCGTCTCTGTCTCTGTCTCTGTCTCTATCTCCGTCTATGTCTCTGTCTCTGCCTCTGTCTCTGTCTCTGTCTCTATCGAGGTATATGCATCTGTCTCTGTCTCTGTCTCTGTCTCTGCTTCTGTTTCTGTCTCTCTCGCTGTCTCTCCCTCTGTCTCTGCCTCTGTCTCCGTCTCTGTCTCCGTCTCTGTCTCTGTCTCGGTCTTTGTCTTCCTCTCTGTCTCCGTCTCTGTCTCTGTCTCTGTCTCTGTATCTGTCTATGTCTGTGTCTCTGTCTCTGACTCCGTCTCTGCCTCTGTCTCTGTCTCTGCCTCTGTCTCTGTCCCTGTCCCTGTCCCTCTCCCTGGCTCTGTCGCTGTCTCTGTCTCTGTCTCTTTATATGCATCTGTCTCTGTCTCTGTCTCTGTCTCCGTCTCTGTCTCTGTCTCTGTCTCTGTCTCTGTCTCTGTCTCTGTCTCTGTCTCTGTCTCTGCCTCTGTCTCTGTCTCTGTCTCTGTCTCTGTCTCTGTCTCAGTCTCTGGCTCTGTCTCTGCCTCTGTCTCTGTCTCTGTCTCCGTCTCTGTCTCTGTCTCTGTCTCTGTCTCTGCCTCTGTCTCTGTCTCCGTATCTGTCTCTGTCTCCGTTTCTGTCTCTGTCTCTCTCGCTGTCTCTCCCTCTGTCTCTGTCTCCGTCTCTGTCCCTGGCTCTGTCTCTGCCTCTGTCTCTGTCCCCGTATCTGTCTCTGTCCCTGTTTCTGTCTCTGCCTCTGTCTCTGTCTCTGCCTCCGTCTCTGTCCCTGTCCCTGTCGCTCTCCCTGGCCCTGTCGCTGTCTCTGTCTCTGTCTCTGTATATGCATCTGTCTCTGTCTCTGTCTCTGTCTCCGTCTCTGTCTCTGTCTCTGTCTCTGTCTCTGTCTCTGTCTCTGTCTCTGTCTCTGTCTCTGTCTCTGTCTCTGTCTCTGTCTCTGTCTCTGTCTCTGTCTCTGTCTCTGTCCCTATCCCTGTCTCTGTCTCTGTCTCTGTCTCTGTCTCTGTCTCTGTCTCTGTCTCTGTCTCTGTCTCTGTCTCTGTCTCTGTCTCTGTCTCTGTCTCTGTCTCTGTCTCTGTCTCTGTCTCTGTCTCTGTCTCTGTCTCTGTCTCTGTCTCTGTCTCTGTCTCTGTCTCTGTCTCTGTCTCTGTCTCAGTCTCTGCCTCTGACTCTGTCGCTGTCTCTGTCTATGTCTCTGTCTCAGTCTCTGCCTCTGACTCCGTTTCTGTCTCTGTCTCTGTCTCTGTCTCTGTGTCTGTCTCTGTCTCGGTCTCTGTCTCTGTCTCTGTCTCTGTCTCTGTCTCAGTCTCTGTCTCTGTCTCTGTCTCTGTCTCTGTCTCTGTCTCCGTCTCTGTCTCTGTCTCTGTCTCTGTCTCTGTCTCTGTCTCTGCCTCCGTCTCTGTCCCCGTATCTGTCTCTGTCTCTGCTTCTGTCTCTGTCTCTCTCGCTGTCGCTCCCTCTGATTCTGTCTCCGTCTCTGTCCCTGGCTCTGTCTCTGCCTCTGTCTCCGTCTCTGTCTCCGTCTCTGTCTCTGTCTCGGTCTTTGTCTCCGTCTCTGTCTCCGTCTCTGTCTCTGTCTCTGTCTCTATCTCCGTCTATGTCTCTGTCTCTGCCTCTGTCTCTGTCTCTGTCTCTGCCTCTGTCTCTGTCTCTGACGCTGTCTCTGTCTCCGTCTCTGTCTCTGTGTCCGTCTTTGTCTCCGACCTTGTCTCCGTCTTTGTCTCCTGCCCCTCTGCCTCCGACTTTGTCTCCTGCACTTCTGTCTCTGTCCGTGTCTCTGTCTCTCCCTCTGTCTCTGTCGCTGTCTCTTCCTCGGTCTGTGTCTCTGTCTCTGCCTCTGTCTCTGTCCCTGTCCCTGTCTCTGTCTCTGTCTCTGTCTCTGTTTCTGTCTCTGTCTCTGTCTCTGTCGCTGTCCCAGTGCCTCTCCCTGTGTCTGTCTCTGTCTCTGTCTCTGTCTCCGTCTCTGTCACTGTCTCTGTCTCTGCCTCTGTTTCTGTCTCCGTATCTGTCTCTGTCTCCGTTTCTGTCTCTGTCTCTCTCGCTGTCTCTCCCTCTGTGTCTGTCTCCGTCTCTGTCCCTGGCTCTGTCTCTGCCTCTGTCTCTGTCCCCGTATCTGTCTCTGTCCCTGTTTCTGTCTCTGCCTCTGTCTCTGTCTCTGCCTCTGTCTCTGTCCCTGTCCCTGTCCCTCTCCCTGGCCCTGTTGCTGTCTCTGTCTCTGTCTCTGTATATGCATCTGTCTCTGTCTCTGTCTCTGCCTCCGTCTCTGTCTCTGTCTCTGTCTCTGTCTCTGTCTCTGTCTCTGTCTCTGTCTCTGTCTCCGTATCTGTCTCTGTCTCCGTTTCTGTCTCTGTCTCTCTCGCTGTCTTTCCCTCTGTCTCTGTCTCCGTCTCTGTCCCTGGCTCTGTCTCTGCCTCTGTCTCTGTCCCCGTATCTGTCTCTGTCTCTGTTTCTGCCTCTGCCTCTGTCTCTGTCTCTGCCTCTGTCTCTGACCCTGTCCCTGTACCTCTCCCTGGCCCTGTCGCTGTCTCTGTCTATGTCTCTGCCTCTGCCTCCGTCTGCGTCTCTGTCTCTGTCTCCGTCTCTGTCTCTGTCTCTGTTTCTGTCTCTGTCTCTGTGTCTGTCTCTCTGTCTGTCTCTGTCTCGGTCTCTGTCTCCGTCTCTGTCTCTGTCTCTGTCTCTGTCTCTGTCTCTGTCTCTGTCTCTGTCTCTGTCTCAGTCTCTGTCTCTGTCTCTGTCTCTGTCTCTGTCTCTGTCTCCGTCTCTGTCTCTGTCTCTGTCTCTGCCTCTGTCTCTGTCTCCGTATCTGTCTCTGTCTCTGACTCTGTCTCTGCCTCTGTCTCTGTCCCCGTATCTGTCTCTGTCTCTGCTTCTGTCTCTGTCTCTCTCGCTGTCGCTCCCTCTGATTCTGTCTCCGTCTCTGTCCCTGGCTCTGTCTCTGCCTCTGTCTCCGTCTCTGTCTCCGTCTCTGTCTCTGTCTCGGTCGTTGTCTCCGTCTCTGTCTCCGTCTCTGTCTCTGTCTCTGTCTCTATCTCCGTCTATGTCTCTGTCTCTGCCTCTGTCTCTGTCTCTGTCTCTGTCTCTGCCTCTGTCTCTGTCTCTGACTCTGTCTCTGTCTCCGTCTCTATCTCTGTGTCCGTCTTTGTCTCCGACCTTGTCTCCGTCTTTGTCTCCTGCCCCTCTGCCTCCGACTTTGTCTCCTGCACTTCTGTCTCTGTCCGTGTCTCTGTCTCTCCCTCTGTCTCTGTCGCTGTCTCTTCCTCGGTCTGTGTCTCTGTCTCTGCCTCTGTCTCTGTCTCTGTCTCTGTCTCTGTCTCTGTCTTTGTCTCTGTCTCTGTTTCTGTCTCTGTCTCTGTCTCTGTCTCTGTCCCAGTGCCTCTCCCTGTGTCTGTCTCTGTCACTGTCTCTGCCTCCGTCTCTGTCTCTGTCTCTGTCTCTGCCTCTGTTTCTGTCTCCGTATCTGTCTCTGTCTCCGTTTCTGTCTCTGTCTCTCTCGCTGTCTCTCCCTCTGTCTCTGTCTCCGTCTCTGTCCCTGGCTCTGCCTCTGCCTCTGTCTCTGTCCCCGTATCTGTCTCTGTCCCTGTTTCTGTCTCTGCCTCTGTCTCTGTCTCTGCCTCTGCCTCTGTCTCTGTCCCTGTCCCTGTCCCTCTCCCTGGCCCTGTCGCTGTCTCTGTCTCTGTCTCTGTATATGCATCTGTCTCTGTCTCTGTCTCTGTCTCCGTCTCTGTCTCTGTCTCTGTCTCTGTCTCTGTCTCTGTCTCTGTCTCTGTCTCTGTCTCAGTCTCTGTCTCTGTCTCTGTCTCTGTCTCTGTCTCTGTCTCTGTCTCCGTCTCTGTCTCTGTCTCTGTCTCTGCCTCTGTCTCTGTCTCCGTATCTGTCTCTGTCTCCGTTTCTGTCTCTGTCTCTCTCGCTGTCTCTCCCTCTGTCTCTGTCTCCGTCTCTGTCCCTGGCTCTGTCTCTGCCTCTGTCTCTGTCCCCGTATCTGTCTCTGTCCCTGTTTCTGTCTCTGCCTCTGTCTCTGTCTCTGCCTCTGTCTCTGTCCCTGTCCCTGTCCCTCTCCCTGGCCCTGTCGCTGTCTCTGTCTCTGTCTCTGTATATGCATCTGTCTCTGTCTCTGTCTCTGTCTCCGTCTCTGTCTCTGTCTCTGTCTCTATCTCCGTCTATGTCTCTGTCTCTGCCTCTGTCTCTGTCTCTGTCTCTGTCTCTGCCTCTGTCTCTGTCTCTGACTCTGTCTCTGTCTCCGTCTCTGTCTCTGTGTCCGTCTTTGTCTCCGACCTTGTCTCCGTCTTTGTCTCCTGCCCCTCTGCCTCCGACTTTGTCTCCTGCACTTCTGTCTCTGTCCGTGTCTCTGTCTCTCCCTCTGTCTCTGTCGCTGTCTCTTCCTCGGTCTGTGTCTCTGTCTCTGCCTCTGTCTCTGTCTCTGTCTCTGTCTCTGTCTCTGTCTTTGTCTCTGTCTCTGTTTCTGTCTCTGTCTCTGTCTCTGTCTCTGTCCCAGTGCCTCTCCCTGTGTCTGTCTCTGTCTCTGTCTCTGTCTCTGCCTCTGTTTCTGTCTCCGTATCTGTCTCCGTCTCCGTTTCTGTCTCTGTCTCTCTCGCTGTCTCTCCCTCTGTCTCTGTCTCCGTCTCTGTCCCTGGCTCTGCCTCTGCCTCTGTCTCTGTCCCCGTATCTGTCTCTGTCCCTGTTTCTGTCTCTGCCTCTGTCTCTGTCTCTGCCTCTGTCTCTGTCCCTGTCCCTGTCCCTCTCCCTGGCCCTGTCGCTGTCTCTGTCTCTGTCTCTGTATATGCATCTGTCTCTGTCTCTGTCTCTGTCTCCGTCTCTGTCTCTGTCTCTGTCTCTGTCTCTGTCTCTGTCTCTGTCTCTGTCTCTGTCTCTGTCTCTGTCTCCGTTTCTGTCTCTGTCTCTCTCGCTGTCTCTCCCTCTGTGTCTGTCTCCGTCTCTGTCCCTGGCTCTGTCTCTGCCTCTGTCTCTGTCCCCGTATCTGTCTCTGTCCCTGTTTCTGTCTCTGCCTCTGTCTCTGTCTCTGCCTCTGTCTCTGTCCCTGTCCCTGTCCCTCTCCCTGGCCCTGTTGCTGTCTCTGTCTCTGTCTCTGTATATGCATCTGTCTCTGTCTCTGTCTCTGCCTCCGTCTCTGTCTCTGTCTCTGTCTCTGTCTCTGTCTCTGTCTCTGTCTCTGTCTCCGTATCTGTCTCTGTCTCCGTTTCTGTCTCTGTCTCTCTCGCTGTCTTTCCCTCTGTCTCTGTCTCCGTCTCTGTCCCTGGCTCTGTCTCTGCCTCTGTCTCTGTCCCCGTATCTGTCTCTGTCTCTGTTTCTGCCTCTGCCTCTGTCTCTGTCTCTGCCTCTGTCTCTGACCCTGTCCCTGTACCTCTCCCTGGCCCTGTCGCTGTCTCTGTCTATGTCTCTGCCTCTGCCTCCGTCTGCGTCTCTGTCTCTGTCTCCGTCTCTGTCTCTGTCTCTGTTTCTGTCTCTGTCTCTGTGTCTGTCTCTCTGTCTGTCTCTGTCTCGGTCTCTGTCTCCGTCTCTGTCTCTGTCTCTGTCTCTGTCTCTGTCTCTGTCTCTGTCTCTGTCTCTGTCTCAGTCTCTGTCTCTGTCTCTGTCTCTGTCTCTGTCTCTGTCTCCGTCTCTGTCTCTGTCTCTGTCTCTGCCTCTGTCTCTGTCTCCGTATCTGTCTCTGTCTCTGACTCTGTCTCTGCCTCTGTCTCTGTCCCCGTATCTGTCTCTGTCTCTGCTTCTGTCTCTGTCTCTCTCGCTGTCGCTCCCTCTGATTCTGTCTCCGTCTCTGTCCCTGGCTCTGTCTCTGCTTCTGTCTCCGTCTCTGTCTCCGTCTCTGTCTCTGTCTCGGTCGTTGTCTCCGTCTCTGTCTCCGTCTCTGTCTCTGTCTCTGTCTCTATCTCCGTCTATGTCTCTGTCTCTGCCTCTGTCTCTGTCTCTGTCTCTGTCTCTGCCTCTGTCTCTGTCTCTGACTCTGTCTCTGTCTCCGTCTCTATCTCTGTGTCCGTCTTTGTCTCCGACCTTGTCTCCGTCTTTGTCTCCTGCCCCTCTGCCTCCGACTTTGTCTCCTGCACTTCTGTCTCTGTCCGTGTCTCTGTCTCTCCCTCTGTCTCTGTCGCTGTCTCTTCCTCGGTCTGTGTCTCTGTCTCTGCCTCTGTCTCTGTCTCTGTCTCTGTCTCTGTCTCTGTCTTTGTCTCTGTCTCTGTTTCTGTCTCTGTCTCTGTCTCTGTCCCAGTGCCTCTCCCTGTGTCTGTCTCTGTCTCTGTCTCTGTCTCCGTCTCTGTCTCTGTCTCTGTCTCTGCCTCTGTTTCTGTCTCCGTATCTGTCTCTGTCTCCGTTTCTGTCTCTGTCTCTCTCGCTGTCTCTCCCTCTGTCTCTGTCTCCGTCTCTGTCCCTGGCTCTGCCTCTGCCTCTGTCTCTGTCCCCGTATCTGTCTCTGTCCCTGTTTCTGTCTCTGCCTCTGTCTCTGTCTCTGCCTCTGTCTCTGTCCCTGTCCCTGTCCCTCTCCCTGGCCCTGTCGCTGTCTCTGTCTCTGTCTCTGTATATGCATCTGTCTCTGTCTCTGTCTCTGTCTCCGTCTCTGTCTCTGTCTCTGCCTCTGTCTCTGTCTCTGTCTCTGTCTCTGTCTCTGTCTCTGTCTCTGTCTCTGTCTCTGTCTCTGTCTCAGTCTCTGTCTCTGTCTCTGTCTCTGTCTCTGTCTCTGTCTCTGTCTCCGTCTCTGTCTCTGTCTCTGTCTCTGCCTCTGTCTCTGTCTCCGTATCTGTCTCTGTCTCCGTTTCTGTCTCTGTCTCTCTCGCTGTCTCTCCCTCTGTCTCTGTCTCCGTCTCTGTCCCTGGCTCTGTCTCTGCCTCTGTCTCTGTCCCCGTATCTGTCTCTGTCCCTGTTTCTGTCTCTGTCTCTGCCTCTGTCTCTGTCCCTGTCCCTGTCCCTCTCCCTGGCCCTGTCGCTGTCTCTGTCTCTGTCTCTGTATATGCATCTGTCTCTGTCTCTGTCTCTGTCTCCGTCTCTGTCTCTGTCTCTGTCTCTATCTCCGTCTATGTCTCTGTCTCTGCCTCTGTCTCTGTCTCTGTCTCTGTCTCTGCCTCTGTCTCTGTCTCTGACTCTGTCTCTGTCTCCGTCTCTGTCTCTGTGTCCGTCTTTGTCTCCGACCTTGTCTCCGTCTTTGTCTCCTGCCCCTCTGCCTCCGACTTTGTCTCCTGCACTTCTGTCTCTGTCCGTGTCTCTGTCTCTCCCTCTGTCTCTGTCGCTGTCTCTTCCTCGGTCTGTGTCTCTGTCTCTGCCTCTGTCTCTGTCTCTGTCTCTGTCTCTGTCTCTGTCTTTGTCTCTGTCTCTGTTTCTGTCTCTGTCTCTGTCTCTGTCTCTGTCCCAGTGCCTCTCCCTGTGTCTGTCTCTGTCTCTGTCTCTGTCTCTGCCTCTGTTTCTGTCTCCGTATCTGTCTCCGTCTCCGTTTCTGTCTCTGTCTCTCTCGCTGTCTCTCCCTCTGTCTCTGTCTCCGTCTCTGTCCCTGGCTCTGCCTCTGCCTCTGTCTCTGTCCCCGTATCTGTCTCTGTCCCTGTTTCTGTCTCTGCCTCTGTCTCTGTCTCTGCCTCTGTCTCTGTCCCTGTCCCTGTCCCTCTCCCTGGCCCTGTCGCTGTCTCTGTCTCTGTCTCTGTATATGCATCTGTCTCTGTCTCTGTCTCTGTCTCCGTCTCTGTCTCTGTCTCTGTCTCTGTCTCTGTCTCTGTCTCTGTCTCTGTCTCTGTCTCTGTCTCTGTCTCTGTCTCTGTCTCTGTCTCTGTCTCTGTCCCTGTCCCTGTCCCTCTCCCTGGCCCTGTCGCTGTCTCTGTCTCTGTCTCTGTATATGCATCTGTCTCTGTCTCTGTCTCTGTCTCCGTCTCTGTCTCTGTCTCTGTCTCTATCTCCGTCTATGTCTCTGTCTCTGCCTCTGTCTCTGTCTCTGTCTCTGTCTCTGTCTCTGCCTCTGTCTCTGTCTCTGACGCTGTCTCTGTCTCCGTCTCTGTCTCTGTGTCCGTCTTTGTCTCCGACCTTGTCTCCGTCTTTGTCTCCTGCCCCTCTGCCTCCGACTTTGTCTCCTGCACTTCTGTCTCTGTCCGTGTCTCTGTCTCTCCCTCTGTCTCTGTCGCTGTCTCTTCCTCGGTCTGTGTCTCTGTCTCTGTCTCTGTCTCTGTCTCTGTCTCTGTCTCTGTCTCTGTCCCTATCTCTGTCTCTGTCTCTGTCTCTGTCTCTGTCTCTGTCTGTGTCTGTGTCTCTGTCTCTGTCTCCGTCTCTGTCTCTGCCGCTGTCTCTGTCTCTGTCTCAGTCTCTGTCTCTGTCTCTGTCTCCGTCTCTGTCTCTGTCTCTGTCTCTGACTCTGTCTCTGCCTCTGTCTCTGTCCCCGTATCTGACTCTGTCTCTGCTTCTGTCTCTGTCTCTCTCGCTGTCGCTCCCTCTGATTCTGTCTCCGTCTCTGTCCCTGGCTCTGTCTCGGCCTCTGTCTCCGTCTCTGTCTCCGTCTCTGTCTCTGTCTCGGTCTTTGTCTCCGTCTCTGTCTCTGTCTCTGTCTCTATCTCCGTCTATGTCTCTGTCTCTGCCTCTGTCTCTGTCTCTGTCTCTATCGCTGTATATGCATCTGTCTCTGTCTCTGTCTCTGTCTCCGTCTCTGTCTCTGTCTCTGTCTCTGTCTCTGTCTCTGTCTCAGTCTCTGTCTCTGTCTCTGTCTCTGTCTCTGTCTCTGTCTCTGTCTCTGTCTCCGTCTCTGTCTCTGTCTCTGTCTCTGCCTCTGTCTCTGTCTCCGTATCTGTCTCTGTCTCCGCTTCTGTCTCTGTCTCTCTCGCTGTCTTTCCCTCTGTCTCTGTCTCCGTCTCTGTCCCTGGCTCTGTCTCTGCCTCTGTCTCTATCCCCGTATCTGTCTCTGTCTCTGCTTCTGTTTCTGTCTCTCTCGTTGTCTCTCCCTCTGTCTCTGTCTCTGTCTCTGTCTCCGTCTCTGTCTCTGTCTCTGTCTCTGTCTCTGTCTCTGTCCCCGTATCTGTCTCTGTCTCTGCTTCTGTTTCTGTCTCTCTCGCTGTCTCTCCCTCTGTCTCTGCCTCTGTCTCCGTCTCTGTCTCCGTCTCTGTCTCTGTCTCGGTCTTTGTCTTCCTCTCTGTCTCCGTCTCTGTCTCTGTCTCTGTCTCTGTATCTGTCTATGTCTGTGTCTCTGTCTCTGACTCCGTCTCTGCCTCTGTCTCTGTCTCTGCCTCTGTCTCTGTCCCTGTCCCTGTCCCTCTCCCTGGCTCTGTCGCTGTCTCTGTCTCTGTCTCTTTATATGCATCTGTCTCTGTCTCTGTCTCTGTCTCCGTCTCTGTCTCTGTCTCTGTCTCTGTCTCTGTCTCTGTCTCTGTCTCTGTCTCTGCCTCTGTCTCTGTCTCTGTCTCTGTCTCTGTCTCTGTCTCAGTCTCTGGCTCTGTCTCTGCCTCTGTCTCTGTCTCTGTCTCCGTCTCTGTCTCTGTCTCTGTCTCTGTCTCTGCCTCTGTCTCTGTCTCCGTATCTGTCTCTGTCTCCGTTTCTGTCTCTGTCTCTCTCGCTGTCTCTCCCTCTGTCTCTGTCTCCGTCTCTGTCCCTGGCTCTGTCTCTGCCTCTGTCTCTGTCCCCGTATCTGTCTCTGTCCCTGTTTCTGTCTCTGCCTCTGTCTCTGTCTCTGCCTCCGTCTCTGTCCCTGTCCCTGTCGCTCTCCCTGGCCCTGTCGCTGTCTCTGTCTCTGTCTCTGTATATGCATCTGTCTCTGTCTCTGTCTCTGTCTCCGTCTCTGTCTCTGTCTCTGTCTCTGTCTCTGTCTCTGTCTCTGTCTCTGTCTCTGTCTCTGTCTCTGTCTCTGTCTCTGTCTCTGTCTCTGTCTCTGTCTCTGTCTCTGTCCCTGTCCCTGTCTCTGTCTCTGTCTCTGTCTCTGTCTCTGTCTCTGTCTCTGTCTCTGTCTCTGTCTCTGTCTCTGTCTCTGTCTCTGTCTCTGTCTCTGTCTCTGTCTCTGTCTCTGTCTCTGTCTCTGTCTCTGTCTCTGTCTCTGTCTCTGTCTCTGTCTCTGTCTCTGTCTCTGTCTCTGTCTCTGTCTCTGTCTCTGTCTCTGTCTCTGTCTCTGTCTCTGTCCCTGTCTCTGTCTCTGTCTCAGTCTCTGCCTCTGACTCTGTCGCTGTCTCTGTCTATGTCTCTGTCTCAGTCTCTGCCTCTGACTCCGTTTCTGTCTCTGTCTCTGTCTCTGTCTCTGTGTCTGTCTCTGTCTCGGTCTCTGTCTCTGTCTCTGTCTCTGTCTCTGTCTCAGTCTCTGTCTCTGTCTCTGTCTCTGTCTCTGTCTCTGTCTCCGTCTCTGTCTCTGTCTCTGTCTCTGTCTCTGTCTCTGTCTCTGCCTCCGTCTCTGTCCCCGTATCTGTCTCTGTCTCTGCTTCTGTCTCTGTCTCTCTCGCTGTCGCTCCCTCTGATTCTGTCTCCGTCTCTGTCCCTGGCTCTGTCTCTGCCTCTGTCTCCGTCTCTGTCTCCGTCTCTGTCTCTGTCTCGGTCTTTGTCTCCGTCTCTGTCTCCGTCTCTGTCTCTGTCTCTGTCTCTATCTCCGTCTATGTCTCTGTCTCTGCCTCTGTCTCTGTCTCTGTCTCTGCCTCTGTCTCTGTCTCTGACGCTGTCTCTGTCTCCGTCTCTGTCTCTGTGTCCGTCTTTGTCTCCGACCTTGTCTCCGTCTTTGTCTCCTGCCCCTCTGCCTCCGACTTTGTCTCCTGCACTTCTGTCTCTGTCCGTGTCTCTGTCTCTCCCTCTGTCTCTGTCGCTGTCTCTTCCTCGGTCTGTGTCTCTGTCTCTGCCTCTGTCTCTGTCCCTGTCCCTGTCTCTGTCTCTGTCTCTGTCTCTGTTTCTGTCTCTGTCTCTGTCTCTGTCGCTGTCCCAGTGCCTCTCCCTGTGTCTGTCTCTGTCTCTGTCTCTGTCTCCGTCTCTGTCACTGTCTCTGTCTCTGCCTCTGTTTCTGTCTCCGTATCTGTCTCTGTCTCCGTTTCTGTCTCTGTCTCTCTCGCTGTCTCTCCCTCTGTGTCTGTCTCCGTCTCTGTCCCTGGCTCTGTCTCTGCCTCTGTCTCTGTCCCCGTATCTGTCTCTGTCCCTGTTTCTGTCTCTGCCTCTGTCTCTGTCTCTGCCTCTGTCTCTGTCCCTGTCCCTGTCCCTCTCCCTGGCCCTGTTGCTGTCTCTGTCTCTGTCTCTGTATATGCATCTGTCTCTGTCTCTGTCTCTGCCTCCGTCTCTGTCTCTGTCTCTGTCTCTGTCTCTGTCTCTGTCTCTGTCTCTGTCTCTGTCTCCGTATCTGTCTCTGTCTCCGTTTCTGTCTCTGTCTCTCTCGCTGTCTTTCCCTCTGTCTCTGTCTCCGTCTCTGTCCCTGGCTCTGTCTCTGCCTCTGTCTCTGTCCCCGTATCTGTCTCTGTCTCTGTTTCTGCCTCTGCCTCTGTCTCTGTCTCTGCCTCTGTCTCTGTCTCTGCCTCTGTCTCTGACCCTGTCCCTGTACCTCTCCCTGGCCCTGTCGCTGTCTCTGTCTATGTCTCTGCCTCTGCCTCCGTCTGCGTCTCTGTCTCTGTCTCCGTCTCTGTCTCTGTCTCTGTTTCTGTCTCTGTCTCTGTGTCTGTCTCTCTGTCTGTCTCTGTCTCGGTCTCTGTCTCCGTCTCTGTCTCTGTCTCTGTCTCTGTCTCTGTCTCTGTCTCTGTCTCTGTCTCTGTCTCTGTCTCAGTCTCTGTCTCTGTCTCTGTCTCTGTCTCTGTCTCTGTCTCCGTCTCTGTCTCTGTCTCTGTCTCTGCCTCTGTCTCTGTCTCCGTATCTGTCTCTGTCTCCGTTTCTGTCTCTGTCTCTCTCGCTGTCTTTCCCTCTGTCTCTGTCTCCGTCTCTGTCCCTGGCTCTGTCTCTGCCTCTGTCTCTGTCCCCGTATCTGTCTCTGTCTCTGTTTCTGTCTCTGCCTCTGTCTCTGTCTCTGCCTCTGTCTCTGTCCCTGTCCCTGTACCTCTCCCTGGCCCTGTCGCTGTCTCTGTCTATGTCTCTGTCTCTGCCTCCGTCTGCGTCTCTGTCTCTGTCTCCGTCTCTGTCTCTGTCTCTGTTTCTGTCTCTGTCTCTGTCTCTGTCTCTGTGTCTGTCTCTGTCTCGGTCTCTGTCTCCGTCTCTGTGTCTGTCTCTGTCCCTGTCTCTGTCTTTGTCTCTGTCTCTGTCTCTGTCTCTGTCTCTGTCTCTGTCTCTGTCCCTGTCTCTGTCTCTGTCTCTGTCTCTGTCTCTGTCTCTGTCTCTGTCTCTGTCTCTGTCCCTGGCTCTGTCTCTGCCTCTGTCTCTGTCCCCGTATCTGTCTCTGTCTCTGTTTCTGTCTCTGCCTCTGTCTCTGTCTCTGCCTCTGTCTCTGTCCCTGTCCCTGTCCCTCTCCCTGGCCCTGTCGCTGTCTCTGTCTCTGTCTCTGTATATGCATCTGTCTCTGTCTCTGTCTCTGTCTCTGTCTCCGTCTCTGTTTCTGTCTCTGTCTGTGTCTCTGTCTCGGTCTCTGTCTTTGTCTCTGTCTCTGTCTCTGTCTCTGTCTCTGTCTCTGTCTCTTTCTCTGTCTCTGTCTCTGTCTCTGTCTCTGTCTCTGTCTCTGTCTCTGTCTCTGTCTCTGTCTCTGTCTCTGTCCCTGTCCCTGTCTCTGTCTCTGTCTCTGTCTCTGTCTCTGTCTCTGTCTCTGTCTCTGTCTCTGTCTCTGTCTCCGTCTCTGTCTCTGTCTCTGTCTCTGCCTCTGTCTCTGTCTCCGTATCTGTCTCTGTCTCCGTTTCAGTCTCTGTCTCTCTCGCTGTCTTTCCCTCTGTCTCTGGCGCCGTCTCTGTCCCTGGCTCTGTCTCTGCCTCTGTCTCTGTCCCCGTATCTGTCTCTGTCTCTGCTTCTGTCTCTGTCTCTCTCGCTGTCGCTCCCTCTGCCTCTGTCTCCGTCTCTGTCCCTGGCTCTGTCTCTGCCTCAGTGTCCGTCTCTGTCTCTGTCTCGGTCTTTGTCTCTGTCTCTATCTCCGTCTATGTCTCTGTCTCTGCCTCTGTCTCTGTCTCTGTCTCTGCCTCTGTCTCTGTCTCTGACGCTGTCTCTGTCGCCGTCTCTGTCTCTGTGTCCGTCTTTGTCTCCGACCTTGTCTCCGTCTTTGTCTCCTGCCCCTCTGCCTCCGACTTTGTCTCCTGCACTTCTGTCTCTGTCCGTGTCTCTGTCTCTCCCTCTGTCTCTGTCGCTGTCTCTTCCTCGGTCTGTGTCTCTGTCTCTGCCTCTGTCTCTGTCCCTGTCCCTGTCGCTGTCTCTGTCTCTGTCTCTGTATATGCATCTGTCTCTGTCTCTGTCTCTGTCTCTGTCTCCGTCTCTGTTTCTGTCTCTGTCTGTGTCTCTGTCTCGGTCTCTGTCTTTGTCTCTGTCTCTGTCTCTGTCTCTGTCTCTGTCTCTGTCTCTTTCTCTGTCTCTGTCTCTGTCTCTGTCTCTGTCTCTGTCTCTGTCTCTGTCTCTGTCTCTGTCTCTGTCCCTGTCCCTGTCTCTGTCTCTGTCTCTGTCTCTGTCTCTGTCTCTGTCTCTGTCTCTGTCTCTGTCTCTGTCTCTGTCTCCGTCTCTGTCTCTGTCTCTGTCTCTGCCTCTGTCTCTGTCTCCGTATCTGTCTCTGTCTCCGTTTCAGTCTCTGTCTCTCTCGCTGTCTTTCCCTCTGTCTCTGGCGCCGTCTCTGTCCCTGGCTCTGTCTCTGCCTCTGTCTCTGTCCCCGTATCTGTCTCTGTCTCTGCTTCTGTCTCTGTCTCTCTCGCTGTCGCTCCCTCTGCCTCTGTCTCCGTCTCTGTCCCTGGCTCTGTCTCTGCCTCAGTGTCCGTCTCTGTCTCTGTCTCGGTCTTTGTCTCTGTCTCTATCTCCGTCTATGTCTCTGTCTCTGCCTCTGTCTCTGTCTCTGTCTCTGCCTCTGTCTCTGTCTCTGACGCTGTCTCTGTCGCCGTCTCTGTCTCTGTGTCCGTCTTTGTCTCCGACCTTGTCTCCGTCTTTGTCTCCTGCCCCTCTGCCTCCGACTTTGTCTCCTGCCCTTCTGTCTCTGTCCGTGTCTCCGTCTCTGTCTCTGTGTCCGTCTTTGTCTCCGACCTTGTCTCCGTCTTTGTCTCCTGCCCCTCTGCCTCCGACTTTGTCTCCTGCACTTCTGTCTCTGTCCGTGTCTCTGTCTCTCCCTCTGTCTCTGTCGCTGTCTCTTCCTCGGTCTGTGTCTCTGTCTCTGCCTCTGTCTCTGTCCCTGTCCCTGTCTCTGTCTCTGTCTCTGTCTCTGTTTCTGTCTCTGTCTCTGTCTCTGTCGCTGTCCCAGTGCCTCTCCCTGTGTCTGTCTCTGTCTCTGTCTCTGTCTCCGTCTCTGTCACTGTCTCTGTCTCTGCCTCTGTTTCTGTCTCCGTATCTGTCTCTGTCTCCGTTTCTGTCTCTGTCTCTCTCGCTGTCTCTCCCTCTGTGTCTGTCTCCGTCTCTGTCCCTGGCTCTGTCTCTGCCTCTGTCTCTGTCCCCGTATCTGTCTCTGTCCCTGTTTCTGTCTCTGCCTCTGTCTCTGTCTCTGCCTCTGTCTCTGTCCCTGTCCCTGTCCCTCTCCCTGGCCCTGTTGCTGTCTCTGTCTCTGTCTCTGTATATGCATCTGTCTCTGTCTCTGTCTCTGCCTCCGTCTCTGTCTCTGTCTCTGTCTCTGTCTCTGTCTCTGTCTCTGTCTCTGTCTCTGTCTCCGTATCCGTCTCTGTCTCCGTTTCTGTCTCTGTCTCTCTCGCTGTCTTTCCCTCTGTCTCTGTCTCCGTCTCTGTCCCTGGCTCTGTCTCTGCCTCTGTCTCTGTCCCCGTATCTGTCTCTGTCTCTGTTTCTGCCTCTGCCTCTGTCTCTGTCTCTGCCTCTGTCTCTGACCCTGTCCCTGTACCTCTCCCTGGCCCTGTCGCTGTCTCTGTCTATGTCTCTGCCTCTGCCTCCGTCTGCGTCTCTGTCTCTGTCTCCGTCTCTGTCTCTGTCTCTGTTTCTGTCTCTGTCTCTGTGTCTGTCTCTCTGTCTGTCTCTGTCTCGGTCTCTGTCTCCGTCTCTGTCTCTGTCTCTGTCTCTGTCTCTGTCTCTGTCTCTGTCTCTGTCTCTGTCTCAGTCTCTGTCTCTGTCTCTGTCTCTGTCTCTGTCTCTGTCTCCGTCTCTGTCTCTGTCTCTGTCTCTGCCTCTGTCTCTGTCTCCGTATCTGTCTCTGTCTCTGACTCTGTCTCTGCCTCTGTCTCTGTCCCCGTATCTGTCTCTGTCTCTGCTTCTGTCTCTGTCTCTCTCGCTGTCGCTCCCTCTGATTCTGTCTCCGTCTCTGTCCCTGGCTCTGTCTCTGCCTCTGTCTCCGTCTCTGTCTCCGTCTCTGTCTCTGTCTCGGTCGTTGTCTCCGTCTCTGTCTCCGTCTCTGTCTCTGTCTCTGTCTCTATCTCCGTCTATGTCTCTGTCTCTGCCTCTGTCTCTGTCTCTGTCTCTGTCTCTGCCTCTGTCTCTGTCTCTGACTCTGTCTCTGTCTCCGTCTCTATCTCTGTGTCCGTCTTTGTCTCCGACCTTGTCTCCGTCTTTGTCTCCTGCCCCTCTGCCTCCGACTTTGTCTCCTGCACTTCTGTCTCTGTCCGTGTCTCTGTCTCTCCCTCTGTCTCTGTCGCTGTCTCTTCCTCGGTCTGTGTCTCTGTCTCTGCCTCTGTCTCTGTCTCTGTCTCTGTCTCTGTCTCTGTCTTTGTCTCTGTCTCTGTTTCTGTCTCTGTCTCTGTCTCTGTCTCTGTCCCAGTGCCTCTCCCTGTGTCTGTCTCTGTCTCTGTCTCTGTCTCCGTCTCTGTCTCTGTCTCTGTCTCTGCCTCTGTTTCTGTCTCCGTATCTGTCTCTGTCTCCGTTTCTGTCTCTGTCTCTCTCGCTGTCTCTCCCTCTGTCTCTGTCTCCGTCTCTGTCCCTGGCTCTGCCTCTGCCTCTGTCTCTGTCCCCGTATCTGTCTCTGTCCCTGTTTCTGTCTCTGCCTCTGTCTCTGTCTCTGCCTCTGTCTCTGTCCCTGTCCCTGTCCCTCTCCCTGGCCCTGTCGCTGTCTCTGTCTCTGTCTCTGTATATGCATCTGTCTCTGTCTCTGTCTCTGTCTCCGTCTCTGTCTCTGTCTCTGTCTCTGTCTCTGTCTCTGTCTCTGTCTCTGTCTCTGTCTCTGTCTCTGTCTCTGTCTCTGTCTCTGTCTCAGTCTCTGTCTCTGTCTCTGTCTCTGTCTCTGTCTCTGTCTCTGTCTCCGTCTCTGTCTCTGTCTCTGTCTCTGCCTCTGTCTCTGTCTCCGTATCTGTCTCTGTCTCCGTTTCTGTCTCTGTCTCTCTCGCTGTCTCTCCCTCTGTCTCTGTCTCCGTCTCTGTCCCTGGCTCTGTCTCTGCCTCTGTCTCTGTCCCCGTATCTGTCTCTGTCCCTGTTTCTGTCTCTGCCTCTGTCTCTGTCTCTGCCTCTGTCTCTGTCCCTGTCCCTGTCCCTCTCCCTGGCCCTGTCGCTGTCTCTGTCTCTGTCTCTGTATATGCATCTGTCTCTGTCTCTGTCTCTGTCTCCGTCTCTGTCTCTGTCTCTGTCTCTATCTCCGTCTATGTCTCTGTCTCTGCCTCTGTCTCTGTCTCTGTCTCTGTCTCTGCCTCTGTCTCTGTCTCTGACTCTGTCTCTGTCTCCGTCTCTGTCTCTGTGTCCGTCTTTGTCTCCGACCTTGTCTCCGTCTTTGTCTCCTGCCCCTCTGCCTCCGACTTTGTCTCCTGCACTTCTGTCTCTGTCCGTGTCTCTGTCTCTCCCTCTGTCTCTGTCGCTGTCTCTTCCTCGGTCTGTGTCTCTGTCTCTGCCTCTGTCTCTGTCTCTGTCTCTGTCTCTGTCTCTGTCTTTGTCTCTGTCTCTGTTTCTGTCTCTGTCTCTGTCTCTGTCTCTGTCCCAGTGCCTCTCCCTGTGTCTGTCTCTGTCTCTGTCTCTGTCTCTGCCTCTGTTTCTGTCTCCGTATCTGTCTCCGTCTCCGTTTCTGTCTCTGTCTCTCTCGCTGTCTCTCCCTCTGTCTCTGTCTCCGTCTCTGTCCCTGGCTCTGCCTCTGCCTCTGTCTCTGTCCCCGTATCTGTCTCTGTCCCTGTTTCTGTCTCTGCCTCTGTCTCTGTCTCTGCCTCTGTCTCTGTCCCTGTCCCTGTCCCTCTCCCTGGCCCTGTCGCTGTCTCTGTCTCTGTCTCTGTATATGCATCTGTCTCTGTCTCTGTCTCTGTCTCCGTCTCTGTCTCTGTCTCTGTCTCTGTCTCTGTCTCTGTCTCTGTCTCTGTCTCTGTCTCTGTCTCTGTCTCTGTCTCTGTCTCTGTCTCTGTCCCTGTCCCTGTCCCTCTCCCTGGCCCTGTCGCTGTCTCTGTCTCTGTCTCTGTATATGCATCTGTCTCTGTCTCTGTCTCTGTCTCCGTCTCTGTCTCTGTCTCTGTCTCTATCTCCGTCTATGTCTCTGTCTCTGCCTCTGTCTCTGTCTCTGTCTCTGTCTCTGTCTCTGCCTCTGTCTCTGTCTCTGACGCTGTCTCTGTCTCCGTCTCTGTCTCTGTGTCCGTCTTTGTCTCCGACCTTGTCTCCGTCTTTGTCTCCTGCCCCTCTGCCTCCGACTTTGTCTCCTGCACTTCTGTCTCTGTCCGTGTCTCTGTCTCTCCCTCTGTCTCTGTCGCTGTCTCTTCCTCGGTCTGTGTCTCTGTCTCTGTCTCTGTCTCTGTCTCTGTCTCTGTCTCTGTCTCTGTCCCTATCTCTGTCTCTGTCTCTGTCTCTGTCTCTGTCTCTGTCTGTGTCTGTGTCTCTGTCTCTGTCTCCGTCTCTGTCTCTGCCGCTGTCTCTGTCTCTGTCTCAGTCTCTGTCTCTGTCTCTGTCTCCGTCTCTGTCTCTGTCTCTGTCTCTGACTCTGTCTCTGCCTCTGTCTCTGTCCCCGTATCTGACTCTGTCTCTGCTTCTGTCTCTGTCTCTCTCGCTGTCGCTCCCTCTGATTCTGTCTCCGTCTCTGTCCCTGGCTCTGTCTCTGCCTCTGTCTCCGTCTCTGTCTCCGTCTCTGTCTCTGTCTCGGTCTTTGTCTCCGTCTCTGTCTCTGTCTCTGTCTCTATCTCCGTCTATGTCTCTGTCTCTGCCTCTGTCTCTGTCTCTGTCTCTATCGCTGTATATGCATCTGTCTCTGTCTCTGTCTCTGTCTCCGTCTCTGTCTCTGTCTCTGTCTCTGTCTCTGTCTCTGTCTCAGTCTCTGTCTCTGTCTCTGTCTCTGTCTCTGTCTCTGTCTCTGTCTCTGTCTCCGTCTCTGTCTCTGTCTCTGTCTCTGCCTCTGTCTCTGTCTCCGTATCTGTCTCTGTCTCCGCTTCTGTCTCTGTCTCTCTCGCTGTCTTTCCCTCTGTCTCTGTCTCCGTCTCTGTCCCTGGCTCTGTCTCTGCCTCTGTCTCTGTCCCCGTATCTGTCTCTGTCTCTGCTTCTGTTTCTGTCTCTCTCGTTGTCTCTCCCTCTGTCTCTGTCTCTGTCTCTGTCTCCGTCTCTGTCTCTGTCTCTGTCTCTGTCTCTGTCTCTGTCCCCGTATCTGTCTCTGTCTCTGCTTCTGTTTCTGTCTCTCTCGCTGTCTCTCCCTCTGTCCCTGGCTCTGTCTCTGCCTCTGTCTCTGTCCCCGTATCTGTCTCTGTCCCTGTTTCTGTCTCTGCCTCTGTCTCTGTCTCTGCCTCCGTCTCTGTCCCTGTCCCTGTCGCTCTCCCTGGCCCTGTCGCTGTCTCTGTCTCTGTCTCTGTATATGCATCTGTCTCTGTCTCTGTCTCTGTCTCCGTCTCTGTCTCTGTCTCTGTCTCTGTCTCTGTCTCTGTCTCTGTCTCTGTCTCTGTCTCTGTCTCTGTCTCTGTCTCTGTCTCTGTCTCTGTCTCTGTCTCTGTCTCTGTCCCTATCCCTGTCTCTGTCTCTGTCTCTGTCTCTGTCTCTGTCTCTGTCTCTGTCTCTGTCTCTGTCTCTGTCTCTGTCTCTGTCTCTGTCTCTGTCTCTGTCTCTGTCTCTGTCTCTGTCTCTGTCTCTGTCTCTGTCTCTGTCTCTGTCTCTGTCTCTGTCTCTGTCTCTGTCTCTGTCTCTGTCTCTGTCTCTGTCTCAGTCTCTGCCTCTGACTCTGTCGCTGTCTCTGTCTATGTCTCTGTCTCAGTCTCTGCCTCTGACTCCGTTTCTGTCTCTGTCTCTGTCTCTGTCTCTGTGTCTGTCTCTGTCTCGGTCTCTGTCTCTGTCTCTGTCTTTCCCTCTGTCTCTGTCTCCGTCTCTGTCCCTGGCTCTGTCTCTGCCTCTGTCTCTGTCCCCGTATCTGTCTCTGTCTCTGTTTCTGCCTCTGCCTCTGTCTCTGTCTCTGCCTCTGTCTCTGACCCTGTCCCTGTACCTCTCCCTGGCCCTGTCGCTGTCTCTGTCTATGTCTCTGCCTCTGCCTCCGTCTGCGTCTCTGTCTCTGTCTCCGTCTCTGTCTCTGTCTCTGTTTCTGTCTCTGTCTCTGTGTCTGTCTCTCTGTCTGTCTCTGTCTCGGTCTCTGTCTCCGTCTCTGTCTCTGTCTCTGTCTCTGTCTCTGTCTCTGTCTCTGTCTCTGTCTCTGTCTCAGTCTCTGTCTCTGTCTCTGTCTCTGTCTCTGTCTCTGTCTCCGTCTCTGTCTCTGTCTCTGTCTCTGCCTCTGTCTCTGTCTCCGTATCTGTCTCTGTCTCCGTTTCTGTCTCTGTCTCTCTCGCTGTCTTTCCCTCTGTCTCTGTCTCCGTCTCTGTCCCTGGCTCTGTCTCTGCCTCTGTCTCTGTCCCCGTATCTGTCTCTGTCTCTGTTTCTGTCTCTGCCTCTGTCTCTGTCTCTGCCTCTGTCTCTGTCCCTGTCCCTGTACCTCTCCCTGGCCCTGTCGCTGTCTCTGTCTATGTCTCTGTCTTTGCCTCCGTCTGCGTCTCTGTCTCTGTCTCCGTCTCTGTCTCTGTCTCTGTTTCTGTCTCTGTCTCTGTCTCTGTCTCTGTGTCTGTCTCTGTCTCGGTCTCTGTCTCCGTCTCTGTGTCTGTCTCTGTCCCTGTCTCTGTCTTTGTCTCTGTCTCTGTCTCTGTCTCTGTCTCTGTCTCTGTCTCTGTCCCTGTCTCTGTCTCTGTCTCTGTCTCTGTCTCTGTCTCTGTCTCTGTCTCTGTCTCTGTCTCTGTCCCTGGCTCTGTCTCTGCCTCTGTCTCTGTCCCCGTATCTGTCTCTGTCTCTGTTTCTGTCTCTGCCTCTGTCTCTGTCTCTGCCTCTGTCTCTGTCCCTGTCCCTGTCCCTCTCCCTGGCCCTGTCGCTGTCTCTGTCTCTGTCTCTGTATATGCATCTGTCTCTGTCTCTGTCTCTGTCTCTGTCTCCGTCTCTGTTTCTGTCTCTGTCTGTGTCTCTGTCTCGGTCTCTGTCTTTGTCTCTGTCTCTGTCTCTGTCTCTGTCTCTGTCTCTGTCTCTTTCTCTGTCTCTGTCTCGGTCTCTGTCTCCGTCTCTGTGTCTGTCTCTGTCCCTGTCTCTGTCTTTGTCTCTGTCTCTGTCTCTGTCTCTGTCTCTGTCTCTGTCTCTGTCCCTGTCTCTGTCTCTGTCTCTGTCTCTGTCTCTGTCTCTGTCTCTGTCTCTGTCTCTGTCCCTGGCTCTGTCTCTGCCTCTGTCTCTGTCCCCGTATCTGTCTCTGTCTCTGTTTCTGTCTCTGCCTCTGTCTCTGTCTCTGCCTCTGTCTCTGTCCCTGTCCCTGTCCCTCTCCCTGGCCCTGTCGCTGTCTCTGTCTCTGTCTCTGTATATGCATCTGTCTCTGTCTCTGTCTCTGTCTCTGTCTCCGTCTCTGTTTCTGTCTCTGTCTGTGTCTCTGTCTCGGTCTCTGTCTTTGTCTCTGTCTCTGTCTCTGTCTCTGTCTCTGTCTCTGTCTCTTTCTCTGTCTCTGTCTCTGTCTCTGTCTCTGTCTCTGTCTCTGTCTCTGTCTCTGTCTCTGTCTCTGTCTCTGTCCCTGTCCCTGTCTCTGTCTCTGTCTCTGTCTCTGTCTCTGTCTCTGTCTCTGTCTCTGTCTCTGTCTCTGTCTCTGTCTCCGTCTCTGTCTCTGTCTCTGTCTCTGCCTCTGTCTCTGTCTCCGTATCTGTCTCTGTCTCCGTTTCAGTCTCTGTCTCTCTCGCTGTCTTTCCCTCTGTCTCTGGCGCCGTCTCTGTCCCTGGCTCTGTCTCTGCCTCTGTCTCTGTCCCCGTATCTGTCTCTGTCTCTGCTTCTGTCTCTGTCTCTCTCGCTGTCGCTCCCTCTGCCTCTGTCTCCGTCTCTGTCCCTGGCTCTGTCTCTGCCTCAGTGTCCGTCTCTGTCTCTGTCTCGGTCTTTGTCTCTGTCTCTATCTCCGTCTATGTCTCTGTCTCTGCCTCTGTCTCTGTCTCTGTCTCTGCCTCTGTCTCTGTCTCTGACGCTGTCTCTGTCGCCGTCTCTGTCTCTGTGTCCGTCTTTGTCTCCGACCTTGTCTCCGTCTTTGTCTCCTGCCCCTCTGCCTCCGACTTTGTCTCCTGCCCTTCTGTCTCTGTCCGTGTCTCCGTCTCTGTCTCTGTGTCCGTCTTTGTCTCCGACCTTGTCTCCGTCTTTGTCTCCTGCCCCTCTGCCTCCGACTTTGTCTCCTGCCCTTCTGTCTCTGTCCGTGTCTCTGTCTCTCCCTCTGTCTCTGTCTCTGCCTCTTCATCGGTCTGTGTCTCTGTCTCTGCCTCTGTCTCTGTCTCTGTCTCTGTCTCTGTCTATTTCTCTGTCTCTGTCTCTGTCTCGGTCTTTGTCTCCGTCTCTGTCTCTGTCTCTGTCTCTGTCTCTTTCTCTGTCTCTGTCTCTGTCTCTGTCTCTGTCTCTGTCTCTGTCTCTGTCTCTGTCTCTGTCTCTGTCTCTGTCCCTGTCCCTGTCTCTGTCTCTGTCTCTGTCTCTGTCTCTGTCTCTGTCTCTGTCTCTGTCTCTGTCTCTGTCTCTGTCTCCGTCTCTGTCTCTGTCTCTGTCTCTGCCTCTGTCTCTGTCTCCGTATCTGTCTCTGTCTCCGTTTCAGTCTCTGTCTCTCTCGCTGTCTTTCCCTCTGTCTCTGGCGCCGTCTCTGTCCCTGGCTCTGTCTCTGCCTCTGTCTCTGTCCCCGTATCTGTCTCTGTCTCTGCTTCTGTCTCTGTCTCTCTCGCTGTCGCTCCCTCTGCCTCTGTCTCCGTCTCTGTCCCTGGCTCTGTCTCTGCCTCAGTGTCCGTCTCTGTCTCTGTCTCGGTCTTTGTCTCTGTCTCTATCTCCGTCTATGTCTCTGTCTCTGCCTCTGTCTCTGTCTCTGTCTCTGCCTCTGTCTCTGTCTCTGACGCTGTCTCTGTCGCCGTCTCTGTCTCTGTGTCCGTCTTTGTCTCCGACCTTGTCTCCGTCTTTGTCTCCTGCCCCTCTGCCTCCGACTTTGTCTCCTGCCCTTCTGTCTCTGTCCGTGTCTCCGTCTCTGTCTCTGTGTCCGTCTTTGTCTCCGACCTTGTCTCCGTCTTTGTCTCCTGCCCCTCTGCCTCCGACTTTGTCTCCTGCCCTTCTGTCTCTGTCCGTGTCTCTGTCTCTCCCTCTGTCTCTGTCTCTGCCTCTTCATCGGTCTGTGTCTCTGTCTCTGCCTCTGTCTCTGTCTCTGTCTCTGTCTCTGTCTATTTCTCTGTCTCTGTCTCTGTCTCGGTCTTTGTCTCCGTCTCTGTCTCCGTCTCTGTCTCTGTCTCTGTCTCTATCTCCGTCTATGTTTCTGTCTCTGCCTCTGTCTCTGTCTCTGTCCTG
>CAMAOD020000072.1:532500-535000 GCA_945859595.2 Megachile willughbiella
CCCCGTATCTGTCTCTGTCTCTGTTTCTGTCTCTGCCTCTGTCTCTGTCTCTGCCTCTGTCTCTGTCCCTGTCCCTGTACCTCTCCCTGGCCCTGTCGCTGTCTCTGTCTATGTCTCTGTCTCTGCCTCCGTCTGCGTCTCTGTCTCTGTCTCCGTCTCTGTCTCTGTCTCTGTTTCTGTCTCTGTCTCTGTCTCTGTCTCTGTGTCTGTCTCTGTCTCGGTCTCTGTCTCCGTCTCTGTGTCTGTCTCTGTCCCTGTCTCTGTCTTTGTCTCTGTCTCTGTCTCTGTCTCTGTCTCTGTCTCTGTCTCTGTCCCTGTCTCTGTCTCTGTCTCTGTCTCTGTCTCTGTCTCTGTCTCTGTCTCTGTCTCTGTCCCTGGCTCTGTCTCTGCCTCTGTCTCTGTCCCCGTATCTGTCTCTGTCTCTGTTTCTGTCTCTGCCTCTGTCTCTGTCTCTGCCTCTGTCTCTGTCCCTGTCCCTGTCCCTCTCCCTGGCCCTGTCGCTGTCTCTGTCTCTGTCTCTGTATATGCATCTGTCTCTGTCTCTGTCTCTGTCTCTGTCTCCGTCTCTGTTTCTGTCTCTGTCTGTGTCTCTGTCTCGGTCTCTGTCTTTGTCTCTGTCTCTGTCTCTGTCTCTGTCTCTGTCTCTGTCTCTTTCTCTGTCTCTGTCTCTGTCTCTGTCTCTGTCTCTGTCTCTGTCTCTGTCTCTGTCTCTGTCTCTGTCTCTGTCCCTGTCCCTGTCTCTGTCTCTGTCTCTGTCTCTGTCTCTGTCTCTGTCTCTGTCTCTGTCTCTGTCTCTGTCTCCGTCTCTGTCTCTGTCTCTGTCTCTGCCTCTGTCTCTGTCTCCGTATCTGTCTCTGTCTCCGTTTCAGTCTCTGTCTCTCTCGCTGTCTTTCCCTCTGTCTCTGGCGCCGTCTCTGTCCCTGGCTCTGTCTCTGCCTCTGTCTCTGTCCCCGTATCTGTCTCTGTCTCTGCTTCTGTCTCTGTCTCTCTCGCTGTCGCTCCCTCTGCCTCTGTCTCCGTCTCTGTCCCTGGCTCTGTCTCTGCCTCAGTGTCCGTCTCTGTCTCTGTCTCGGTCTTTGTCTCTGTCTCTATCTCCGTCTATGTCTCTGTCTCTGCCTCTGTCTCTGTCTCTGTCTCTGCCTCTGTCTCTGTCTCTGACGCTGTCTCTGTCGCCGTCTCTGTCTCTGTGTCCGTCTTTGTCTCCGACCTTGTCTCCGTCTTTGTCTCCTGCCCCTCTGCCTCCGACTTTGTCTCCTGCCCTTCTGTCTCTGTCCGTGTCTCCGTCTCTGTCTCTGTGTCCGTCTTTGTCTCCGACCTTGTCTCCGTCTTTGTCTCCTGCCCCTCTGCCTCCGACTTTGTCTCCTGCCCTTCTGTCTCTGTCCGTGTCTCTGTCTCTCCCTCTGTCTCTGTCTCTGCCTCTTCATCGGTCTGTGTCTCTGTCTCTGCCTCTGTCTCTGTCTCTGTCTCTGTCTCTGTCTATTTCTCTGTCTCTGTCTCTGTCTCGGTCTTTGTCTCCGTCTCTGTCTCCGTCTCTGTCTCTGTCTCTGTCTCTATCTCCGTCTATGTTTCTGTCTCTGCCTCTGTCTCTGTCTCTGTCCTGTCTCTGCCTCTGTCTCTGACGCTGTCTCTGTCTCTGTCTCTGTCTCTGTCTCTGTCTCTGTCTCTGTCTCTGCCTCTGTCTCTGTCTCCGTCTCCGTCTCTGTCTCTGTATCTGACTCTGTCTCTGTCTCTGTCTCTGTCTCTGTCTCTGTCTCTGTCTCTGTCTCTGTCTCTGTCTCTGTCTCTGTCTCTGTCTCTGTCTCTGTCTCTGTCTCTGTCTCTGTCTCTGTCTCTGTCTCTGTCCCTGTCTCTGTCTCTGTCTCTGTCTCTGCCTCTGTCTCCGTCTCTGTCTCTGTCTCTGTCTCTGTCTCTATCTCCGTCTCTGTCTCTGTCTGTGTCTCTGTCTCCGTCTCTGTCTCTGTCTCTGGCTCTGTCTCTGTCTCTGTCTCTGTCCCTGTCTCTGTCTCTGTCTCTGTCTCTGTCTCTGTCTCTGTCTCTGTCTCTGTCTCTGTCTCTGTCTCTGCCTCTGTCTCTGTCTCTGTCTCTGCCTCTGTCTCTGTCTCTGTCTCTGTCTCTGTCTCTGTCTCTGTCTCTGTCTCTGTCTCTGTCTCTGTCTCTGTCTCTGTCTCTGTCTCTGTCTCTGTCTCTGTCTCTGTCTCTGTCTCTGTCTCTGTCTCTGTCTCTGCCTCTGTCTCCGTCTCTGTCTCTGTCTCTGCCTCTGTCTCTGCCTCTGTCTCTGTTTCTGTCTCTGCCTCTGTCTCTGTCTCTGCCTCTGCCTCTGTCTCTGTCCCTGTCACTCTCCCTGGCCCTGTCGCTGTCTCTGTCTCTGTCTCTGTATATGCATCTGTCTCTGTCTCTGTCTCCGTCTCTGTCTCTGTCTCTGTCTGTGTCTCTGTCTCTGTCTCTGTCTCTGTCTCTGTCTCTGTCTCTGTCTCTGTCTCTGTTTCTGTCTCTGTCTCTG
>CAMAOD020000072.1:537500-542500 GCA_945859595.2 Megachile willughbiella
TCTGTCTCTGTCTCTGTCTCTGTCTCTGTCTCTGTCTCTGTCTCAGTCTCTGTCTGTGTCTCTGTCTCTGTCTCTGTCTCCGTCTCTGTCTCTGTCTCTGTCTCTGCCTCTGTCTCTGTCTCCGTATCTGTCTCTGTCTCCGTTTCTGTCTCTGTCTCTCTCGCTGTCTCCCCCTCTGTCTCTGTCTCCGTCTCTGTCCCTGGCTCTGTCTCTGCCTCTGTCTCTGTCCCCGTATCTGTCTCTGTGTCTGTTTCTGTCTCTGCCTCTGCCTCTGTCTCTGTCTCTGCCTCTGTCTCTGTCCCTGTCCCTGTCCCTCTCCCTGGCCCTGTCGCTGTCTCTGTCTCTGTCTCAGTCTCTGTCTCTGTCTCCGTCTCTGCCTCTTTCTCTGTCTCTGTCTCTGTCTCTGTCTCTGTCTCTGTCTCTGTCTCTGCCTCTGTCTCTGTCTCTGTCTCTGTCTCTGTCTCTGTCTCTGTCTGTGTCTCTGTCTCTGTCTCCGTCTCTGTCTCCGTCTCTGTCTCTGTCTCTGTCTCTGTCTCTGTCTCTGTCACTGTCTCTGTCGCTGTCCCTCCCCCTGTCTCTGTCTCTGTCTCTGTCTCTGGCTCTGTCTCTGCCTCTGTCTCCGTCTCTGTATCTGTCTCTGTCTCTATCTCCGTCTCTGTCTCTGTCACTGTCTCTGTCTCTGTCTCTGGCTCTGTCTCTGCCTCTGTCTCCGTCTCTGTCTCTGTCGCTGTCTCTATCTCCATCTCTGTCTCTGTCTCTGTCTCTGTCTCTGTCTCTGTCTCTGTCTCTGTCTCTGTCTGTGTCTCTGTCTCTGTCTCCGTCTCTGTCTCTGTCTCCGTCTCTGTCTCTGTCTCTGTCTCTATCTCCGTCTCTGTCTCTGTCTCTGTCTCTGTCTCTGCCTCTGCCTCTGTCTCTGTCTCCGTCTCTGTCTCTGTCTCTGTCTCTGCCGCTGTCTCTGTCTCTGTCTCAGTCTCTGTCTCTGTCTCTGTCTCCGTCTCTGTCTCTGTCTCTGTCTCTGACTCTGTCTCTGCCTCTGTCTCTGTCCCCGTATCTGTCTCTGTCTCTGCTTCTGTCTCTGTCTCTCTCGCTGTCGCTCCCTCTGATTCTGTCTCCGTCTCTGTCCCTGGCTCTGTCTCTGCCTCTGTCTCCGTCTCTGTCTCCGTCTCTGTCTCTGTCTCGGTCTTTGTCTCCGTCTCTGTCTCCGTCTCTGTCTCTGTCTCTGTCTCTATCTCCGTCTATGTCTCTGTCTCTGCCTCTGTCTCTGTCTCTGTCTCTGTCTCTGCCTCTGTCTCTGTCTCTGACGATGTCTCTGTCTCCGTCTCTGTCTCTGTGTCCGTCTTTGTCTCCGACCTTGTCTCCGTCTTTGTCTCCTGCCCCTCTGCCTCCGACTTTGTCTCCTGCACTTCTGTCTCTGTCCGTGTCTCTGTCTCTTCCTCTGTCTGTGTCTCTGTCTCTGCCTCTGTCTCTGTCTCTGTCTCTGTCTCTGTCTCTGTCTTTGTCTCTGTCTCTGTTTCTGTCTCTGTCTCTGTCTCTGTCTCTGTCCCAGTGCCTCTCCCTGTGTCTGTCTCTGTCTCTGTCTCTGTCTCCGTTTCTGTCTCTGTCTCTCTCGCTGTCTCTCCCTCTGTCTCTGTCTCCGTCTCTGTCCCTGGCTCTGCCTCTGCCTCTGTCTCTGTCCCCGTATCTGTCTCTGTCCCTGTTTCTGTCTCTGCCTCTGTCTCTGTCTCTGTCTCTGTCTCTGTCTCTGTCGCTGTCCCTCCCCCTGTCTCTGTCTCTGTCTCTGTCTCTGGCTCTGTCTCTGCCTCTGTCTCCGTCTCTGTATCTGTCTCTGTCTCTATCTCCGTCTCTGTCTCTGTCACTGTCTCTGTCTCTGTCTCTGGCTCTGTCTCTGCCTCTGTCTCCGTCTCTGTCTCTGTCTCTGTCTCTATCTCCCTCTCTGTCTCTGTCTCCGTCTCTGTCCCTGGCTCTGTCTCTGCCTCTGTCTCTGTCCCCGTATCTGTCTCTGTCTCTGTTTCTGCCTCTGCCTCTGTCTCTGTCTCTGCCTCTGTCTCTGTCCCTGTCCCTGTACCTCTCCCTGGCCCTGTCGCTGTCTCTGTCTATGTCTCTGTCTCTGCCTCCGTCTGCGTCTCTGTCTCTGTCTCCGTCTCTGTTTCTGTCTCTGTCTCTGTCTCTGTCTCTCTGTCTGTCTCTGTCTCGGTCTCTGTCTCCGTCTCTGTCTCTGTCTCTGTCTCTGTCTCTGTCTCTGTCTCTGTCTCTGTCTCTGTCTCTGTCTCTGTCTCTGTCTCTGTCTCAGTCTCTGTCTCTGTCTCTGTCTCTGTCTCTGTCTCTGTCTCCGTCTCTGTCTCTGTCTCTGTCTCTGCCTCTGTCTCTGTCTCCGTATCTGTCTCTGTCTCCGTTTCTGTCTCTGTCTCTCTCGCTGTCTTTCCCTCTGTCTCTGTCTCCGTCTCTGTCCCTGGCTCTGTCTCTGCCTCTGTCTCTGTCCCCGTATCTGTCTCTGTCTCTGTTTCTGTCTCTGCCTCTGTCTCTGTCTCTGCCTCTGTCTCTGTCCCTGTCCCTGTACCTCTCCCTGGCCCTGTCGCTGTCTCTGTCTATGTCTCTGTCTCTGCCTCCGTCTGCGTCTCTGTCTCTGTCTCCGTCTCTGTCTCTGTCTCTGTTTCTGTCTCCGTCTCTGTCTCTGTCTCTGTCTCTATCTCCCTCTCTGTCTCTGTCTCCGTCTCTGTCCCTGGCTCTGTCTCTGCCTCTGTCTCTGTCCCCGTATCTGTCTCTGTCTCTGTTTCTGCCTCTGCCTCTGTCTCTGTCTCTGCCTCTGTCTCTGTCCCTGTCCCTGTACCTCTCCCTGGCCCTGTCGCTGTCTCTGTCTATGTCTCTGTCTCTGCCTCCGTCTGCGTCTCTGTCTCTGTCTCCGTCTCTGTTTCTGTCTCTGTCTCTGTCTCTGTCTCTCTGTCTGTCTCTGTCTCGGTCTCTGTCTCCGTCTCTGTCTCTGTCTCTGTCTCTGTCTCTGTCTCTGTCTCTGTCTCTGTCTCTGTCTCTGTCTCTGTCTCTGTCTCTGTCTCAGTCTCTGTCTCTGTCTCTGTCTCTGTCTCTGTCTCTGTCTCCGTCTCTGTCTCTGTCTCTGTCTCTGCCTCTGTCTCTGTCTCCGTATCTGTCTCTGTCTCCGTTTCTGTCTCTGTCTCTCTCGCTGTCTTTCCCTCTGTCTCTGTCTCCGTCTCTGTCCCTGGCTCTGTCTCTGCCTCTGTCTCTGTCCCCGTATCTGTCTCTGTCTCTGTTTCTGTCTCTGCCTCTGTCTCTGTCTCTGCCTCTGTCTCTGTCCCTGTCCCTGTACCTCTCCCTGGCCCTGTCGCTGTCTCTGTCTATGTCTCTGTCTCTGCCTCCGTCTGCGTCTCTGTCTCTGTCTCCGTCTCTGTCTCTGTCTCTGTTTCTGTCTCTGTCTCTGTCTCTGTCTCTGTCTCTGTGTCTGTCTCTGTCTCGGTCTCTGTCTCCGTCTCTGTGTCTGTCTCTGTCCTTGTCTCTGTCTTTGTCTCTGTCTCTGTCTCTGTCTCTGTCTCTGTCTCTGTCTCTGTCTCTGTCTCTGTCTCTGTCTCTGTCTCTGTCTCTGTCTCTGTCTCTGTCTCTGTCTCTGTCTCTTTCTCTGTCTCTGTCTCTGTCTCTGTCTCTGTCTCTGTCTCTGTCTCTGTCTCTGTCTCTGTCTCTGTCTCTGTCTCTGTCTCTGTCTCTGTCTCTGTCTCTGTCCCTGGCTCTGTCTCTGCCTCTGTCTCTGTCCCCGTATCTGTCTCTGTCTCTGTTTCTGTCTCTGTCTCTGTTTCTGTCTCTGTCTCTGTCTCTGTCTCTCTGTCTGTCTCTGTCTCGGTCTCTGTCTCCGTCTCTGTCTCTGTCTCTGTCTCTGTCTCTGTCTCTGTCTCTGTCTCTGTCTCTGTCTCTGTTTCTGTCTCTGTCTCTGTCTCTGTCTCTGTCCCTGTCGCTGTCTCTGTCTCTGTCTCTGTCCCTGTCTCTGTCTCTGTCTCTGTCTCTGTCTCTGTCTCTGTCTCTGTCTCTGTCTCTGTCTCTGTCTCTGTCTGTGTCTCTGTCTCTGTCTCCGTCTCTGTCTCCGTCTCGGTCTTTGTCTCCGTCTCTGTCTCTGTCTCTGTCTCTGTCTCTGTCTCTGTCTCTGTCTCTGTCGCTGCCTCTCCCCCTGTCTCTGTCTCTGTCTCTGTCCCTGTCTCTGTCTCTGGCTCTGTCTCTGCCTCTGTCTCCGTCTCTGTCTCTGTCTCTGTCTCTATCTCCGTCTCTGTCTCTGTCTCTGTCTCTACCTCTGCCTCTGTCTCTGTCTCCGTCTCTGTCTCTGTCTCTGCCTCTGTCTCTGCCTCTGTCTCTGTCTCTGCCTCTGTCTCTGTCGCTGTCTCTCCCCCTGTCTCTGTCTCTGTCTCTGTCTCTGGCTCTGTCTCTGCCTCTGTCTCCGTCTCTGTATCTGTCTCTGTCTCTATCTCCGTCTCTGTCTCTGTCACTGTCTCTGTCTCTGTCTCTGGCTCTGTCTCTGCCTCTGTCTCCGTCTCTGTCTCTGTCTCTGTCTCTATCTCCATCTCTGTCTCTGTCTCTGTCTCTGTCTCTGTCTCTGTCTCTGTCTGTGTCTCTGTCTCTGTCTCCGTCTCTGTCTCTGTCTCCGTCTCTGTCTCTGTCTCTGTCTCTGCCTCTGTTTCTGTCTCCGTATCTGTCTCTGTCTCCGTTTCTGTCTCTGTCTCTCTCACTGTCTCTCCCTCTGTCTCTGTCTCCGTCTCTGTCCCTGGCTCTGCCTCTGCCTCTGTCTCTGTCCCCGTATCTGTCTCTGTCCCTGTTCCTGTCTCTGCCTCTGTCTCTGTCTCTGCCTCTGTCTCTGTCCCTGTCCCTGTCCCTCTCCCTGGCCCTGTCGCTGTCTCTGTCTCTGTCTCTGTATATGCATCTGTCTCTGTCTCTGTCTCTGTCTCCGTCTCTGTCTCTGTCTCTGTCTCTGTCTCTGTCTCTGTCTCTGTCTCTGTCTCTGCCTCTGTCTC
>CAMAOD020000072.1:550000-562500 GCA_945859595.2 Megachile willughbiella
CCATCTCTGTCTCTGTCTCTGTCTCTGTCTCTGTCTCTGTCTCTGTCTGTGTCTCTGTCTCTGTCTCCGTCTCTGTCTCTGTCTCCGTCTCTGTCTCTGTCTCTGTCTCTATCTCCGTCTCTGTCTCTGTCTCTGTCTCTGTCTCAGTCTCTGTCTCTGTCTCTGTCTCTCTCTCTGTCTCCGTCTCTGTCTCTGCCTCTGTCTCTGCCTCTGTCTCTGTCTCCGTATCTGTCTCTGTCTCTGTCTCTGCCTCTGTCTCTGTCTCTGTCTCTGTCTCTGTCTCTGTCTCTGTCTCTGTCTCTGTTTCTGTCTCAGTCTCTGTCTCTGTCTCTGTCTCTGTCTCTGTCTCCGTCTCTGTCTCTGTCTCTGTCTCTGTCTCTGCCTCTGTCTCTGTCTCCGTATCTGTCTCTGTCTCCGTTTCTGTCTCTGTCTCTCTCGCTGTCTCCCCCTCTGTCTCTGTCTCCGTCTCTGTCCCTGGCTCTGTCTCTGCCTCTGTCTCTGTCCCCGTATCTGTCTCTGTCTCTGTTTCTGTCTCTGCCTCTGCCTCTGTCTCTGTCTCTGCCTCTGTCTCTGTCCCTGTCCCTGTCCCTCTCCCTGGCCCTGTCGCTGTCTCTGTCTCTGTCTCTGTCTCAGTCTCTGTCTCTGTCTCTGTCTCTCTCTCTGTCTCCGTCTCTGTCTCTGCCTCTGTCTCTGCCTCTGTCTCTGTCTCCGTATCTGTCTCTGTCTCCGTATCTGTCTCTGTCTCCGTTTCTGTCTCTGTCTCTGTCTCTGTCTCTGTCTCTGTCTCTGTCTCTGTCTCTGTCTCTGTCTCTGTCTGTGTCTCTGTCTCTGTCTCTGTCTCTGTCTCCGTCTCTGTCTCTGTCTCTGTCTCTGCCTCTGTCTCTGTCTCCGTATCTGCCTCTGTCTCCGTTTCTGTCTCTGTCTCTCTCGCTGTCTCTCCCTCTGTCGCTGTCTCTGTCTCTGTCTCTGTCTCTGCCTCTGTCTCTGTCTCCGTATCTGTCTCTGTCTCCGTTTCTGTCTCTGTCTCTCTCGCTGTCTCTCCCTCTGTCGCTGTCTCTGTCTCTGTCTCTGTCTCTGTCTCTGTCTCTGTCTCTGTCTCTGTATCTGTCTATGTCTGTGTCTCTGTCTCTGACTCCGTCTCTGTGTCTGCCGCTGTCTCTGTCTCTGTCTCTGTCTCTGTCTCTGCCTTTGCCTCCGTCTCTGTCTCTGTCTCTGCCTCTGTCTCTGCCTCTGTCTCTGTCTCGGTCTCTGTCTCCGTCTCTGTCTCTGTCTCTGTCTCTGTCCCTGTCTCTGTCTCTGTCTCTGTCTCTGTCTCTGTCTCTGTCTCTGTCTCTGTCTCTGTCTCTGTCTCTGTCTCTGTCTCTGTCTCTGTCTCTGTCTCTGTCCCTATCTCTGTCTCTGTCTCTGTCTCTGTCTCTGTCTGTGTCTGTGTCTCTGTCTCTGTCTCCGTCTCTGTCTCTGCCGCTGTCTCTGTCTCTGTCTCAGTCTCTGTCTCTGTCTCTGTCTCCGTCTCTGTCTCTGTCTCTGTCTCTGACTCTGTCTCTGCCTCTGTCTCTGTCTCTGTCTCTGTCCCTATCTCTGTCTCTGTCTCTGTCTCCGTCTCTGTCCCTGGCTCTGTCTCTGCCTCTGTCTCCGTCTCTGTCTCCGTCTCTGTCTCCGTCTCTGTCTCTGTCTCGGTCTTTGTCTCCGTCTCTGTCTCCGTCTCTGTCTCTGTCTCTGTCTCTATCTCCGTCTATGTCTCTGTCTCTGCCTCTGTCTCTGTCTCTGTCTCTGTCTCTGCCTCTGTCTCTGTCTCTGACGCTGTCTCTGTCTCCGTCTCTGTCTCTGTGTCCGTCTTTGTCTCCGACCTTGTCTCCGTCTTTGTCTCCTGCCCCTCTGCCTCCGACTTTGTCTCCTGCACTTCTGTCTCTGTCCGTGTCTCTGTCTCTCCCTCTGTCTCTGTCGCTGTCTCTTCCTCGGTCTGTGTCTCTGTCTCTGCCTCTGTCTCTGTCTCTGTCTCTGTCTCTGTCTCTGTCTCTGTCTCTGTCTCTGTCTCTGTCTCTGTTTCTGTCTCTGTCTCTGTCTCTGTCTCTGTCCCAGTGCCTCTCCCTGTGTCTGTCTCTGTCTCTGTCTCTGTCTCCGTCTCTGTCTCTGTCTCTGTCTCTGCCTCTGTTTCTGTCTCCGTATCTGTCTCTGTCTCCGTTTCTGTGTCTGTCTCTCTCACTGTCTCTCCCTCTGTCTCTGTCTCCGTCTCTGTCCCTGGCTCTGCCTCTGCCTCTGTCTCTGTCCCCGTATCTGTCTCTGTCCCTGTTTCTGTCTCTGCCTCTGTCTCTGTCTCTGCCTCTGTCTCTGTCCCTGTCCCTGTCCCTCTGCCTGGCCCTGTCGCTGTCTCTGTCTCTGTCTCTGTATATGCATCTGTCTCTGTCTCTGTCTCTGTCTCCGTCTCTGTCTCTGTCTCTGTCTCTGTCTCTGTCTCTGTCTCTGTCTCTGTCTCTGCCTCTGTCTCTGTCTCTGTCTCTGTCTCTGTCTCTGTCTCAGTCTCTGTCTCTGTCTCTGTCTCTGTCTCTGTCTCTGTCTCTGTCTCTGTCTCTGTCTCCGTCTCTGTCTCTGTCTCTGTCTCTGCCTCTGTCTCTGTCTCCGTATCTGTCTCTGTCTCCGTTTCTGTCTCTGTCTCTCTCGCTGTCTCTCCCTCTGTCTCTGTCTCCGTCTCTGTCCCTGGCTCTGTCTCTGCCTCTGTCTCTGTCCCCGTATCTGTCTCTGTCCCTGTTTCTGTCTCTGCCTCTGTCTCTGTCTCTGCCTCTGTCTCTGTCCCTGTTCCTGTCCCTCTCCCTGGCCCTGTCGCTGTCTCTGTCTCTGTCTCTGTATATGCATCTGTCTCTGTCTCTGTCTCTGTCTCCGTCTCTGTCTCCGTCTCTGTCTCTGTCTCTGCCTCTGTCTCTGTCTCTGTCTCTGTCTCTGTCTCTGTCTCTGCCTCTGCCTCTGTCTCTGTCTCTGTCTCTGTCTCTGTCTCTGTCCCTGTCCCTGTCTCTGTCTCTGTCTCTGTCTCTGTCTCTGTCTCTGTCTCTGTCTCTGTCTCTGTCTCTGTCTCTGTCTCTGTCTCCGTCTCTGTCTCTGTCTCTGTCTCTGTCTCTGTCTCTGTCTCTGTCTCTGTCTCTGTCTCTGTCTCTGTCTCTGTCTCTGTCTCTGTCTCTGTCTCAGTCTCTGCATCTGTCTCTGCCTCTGTCTCTGCCTCTGTCTCTGTCTCCGTATCTGTCTCTGTCTCCGTTTCTGTCTCTGTCTCTCTCGCTGTCTCCCCCTCTGTCTCTGTCTCCGTCTCTGTCCCTGGCTCTGTCTCTGCCTCTGTCTCTGTCCCCGTATCTGTCTCTGTCTCTGTTTCTGTCTCTGCCTCTGCCTCTGCCTCTGTCTCTGTCTCTGCCTCTGTCTCTGTCCCTGTCCCTGTCCCTCTCCCTGGCCCTGTCGCTGTCTCCGTCTCTGTCTCTGCCTCTGTCTCTGCCTCTGTCTCTGTCTCCGTATCTGTCTCTGTCTCCGTATCTGTCTCTGTCTCCGTTTCTGTCTCTGTCTCTGTCTCTGTCTCTGTCTCTGTCTCTGTCTCTGTCTCTGTCTCTGTCTGTGTCTCTGTCTCTGTCTCTGTCTCTGTCTCCGTCTCTGTCTCTGTCTCTGTCTCTGCCTCTGTCTCTGTCTCCGTATCTGCCTCTGTCTCCGTTTCTGTCTCTGTCTCTCTCGCTGTCTCTCCCTCTGTCGCTGTCTCTGTCTCTGTCTCTGTCTCTGCCTCTGTCTCTGTCTCCGTATCTGTCTCTGTCTCCGTTTCTGTCTCTGTCTCTCTCGCTGTCTCTCCCTCTGTCGCTGTCTCTGTCTCTGTCTCTGTCTCTGTCTCTGTCTCTGTCTCTGTCTCTGTATCTGTCTATGTCTGTGTCTCTGTCTCTGACTCCGTCTCTGTGTCTGCCGCTGTCTCTGTCTCTGTCTCTGTCTCTGTCTCTGCCTTTGCCTCCGTCTCTGTCTCTGTCTCTGCCTCTGTCTCTGCCTCTGTCTCTGTCTCGGTCTCTGTCTCCGTCTCTGTCTCTGTCTCTGTCTCTGTCCCTGTCTCTGTCTCTGTCTCTGTCTCTGTCTCTGTCTCTGTCTCTGTCTCTGTCTCTGTCTCTGTCTCTGTCTCTGTCCCTATCTCTGTCTCTGTCTCTGTCTCTGTCTCTGTCTGTGTCTGTGTCTCTGTCTCTGTCTCCGTCTCTGTCTCTGCCGCTGTCTCTGTCTCTGTCTCAGTCTCTGTCTCTGTCTCTGTCTCCGTCTCTGTCTCTGTCTCTGTCTCTGACTCTGTCTCTGCCTCTGTCTCTGTCCCCGTATCTGTCTCTGTCTCTGCTTCTGTCTCTGTCTCTCTCGCTGTCACTCCCTCTGATTCTGTCTCCGTCTCTGTCCCTGGCTCTGTCTCTGCCTCTGTCTCCGTCTCTGTCTCCGTCTCTGTCTCCGTCTCTGTCTCTGTCTCGGTCTTTGTCTCCGTCTCTGTCTCCGTCTCTGTCTCTGTCTCTGTCTCTATCTCCGTCTATGTCTCTGTCTCTGCCTCTGTCTCTGTCTCTGTCTCTGTCTCTGCCTCTGTCTCTGTCTCTGACGCTGTCTCTGTCTCCGTCTCTGTCTCTGTGTCCGTCTTTGTCTCCGACCTTGTCTCCGTCTTTGTCTCCTGCCCCTCTGCCTCCGACTTTGTCTCCTGCACTTCTGTCTCTGTCCGTGTCTCTGTCTCTCCCTCTGTCTCTGTCGCTGTCTCTTCCTCGGTCTGTGTCTCTGTCTCTGCCTCTGTCTCTGTCTCTGTCTCTGTCTCTGTCTCTGTCTCTGTCTCTGTCTCTGTCTCTGTCTCTGTTTCTGTCTCTGTCTCTGTCTCTGTCTCTGTCCCAGTGCCTCTCCCTGTGTCTGTCTCTGTCTCTGTCTCTGTCTCCGTCTCTGTCTCTGTCTCTGTCTCTGCCTCTGTTTCTGTCTCCGTATCTGTCTCTGTCTCCGTTTCTGTGTCTGTCTCTCTCACTGTCTCTCCCTCTGTCTCTGTCTCCGTCTCTGTCCCTGGCTCTGCCTCTGCCTCTGTCTCTGTCCCCGTATCTGTCTCTGTCCCTGTTTCTGTCTCTGCCTCTGTCTCTGTCTCTGCCTCTGTCTCTGTCCCTGTCCCTGTCCCTCTCCCTGGCCCTGTCGCTGTCTCTGTCTCTGTCTCTGTCTCTGTCTCTGTCTCCGTCTCTGTCTCTGTCTCTGTCTCCGTCTCTGTCTCTGTCTCTGTCTCTGTCTCTGTCTCTGTCTCTGTCTCTGTCTCTGTCTCTGTCGCTGTCTCTCCCCCTGTCTCTGTCTCTGTCTCTGCCTCTGGCTCTGTCTCTGCCTCTGTCTCCGTCTCTGTATCTGTCTCTGTCTCTATCTCCGTCTCTGTCTCTGTCACTGTCTCTGTCTCTGTCTCTGGCTCTGTCTCTGCCTCTGTCTCCGTCTCTGTCTCTGTCTCTGTCTCTATCTCCATCTCTGTCTCTGTCTCTGTCTCTGTCTCTGTCTCTGTCTCTGTCTGTGTCTCTGTCTCTGTCTCCGTCTCTGTCTCTGTCTCCGTCTCTGTCTCTGTCTCTGTCTCTATCTCCGTCTCTGTCTCTGTCTCTGTCTCTGTCTCTGTCTCTGTCCCTGTCTCTGTCTCTGTCTCTGTCTCTGTCTCTGTCTCTGTCGCTGTCTCTCCCCCTGTCTCTGTCTCTATCTCCGTCTCTGTCTCTGTCTCTGTCTCTGTCTCTGCCTCTGTCTCTGTCTCTGTCTCTGTCTCTGTCTCTGTCTCTGTCTCTGTCTCTGTCTCTGTCTCTGTCTCTGTCTCTGTCTCTGTCTCTGTCTCTGTCTCTGTCTCTGTCTCTGTCTCTGTCTCTGTCTCCGTATCTGTCTCTGTCTCTGTCTCTGTCTCTGTCTCTGTCCCTGTCTCTGTCTCTGTCTCTGTCTCTGTCTCTGCCTCTGTCTCTGTCTCTGCCTCCGTCTCCGTCTCTGTCTCTGTCTCTGTCTCTGTCGCTGTCTCTGCCTCCGTCTCCGTCTCCGTCTCTGTCTCTGTCTCTATCTCCGTCTCTGTCTCTGTCTCTGTCTCTGTCTCTGTCTCTGTCTCTGTCTGTGTCTCTGTCTCTGTCTCCGTCTCTGTCTCCGTCTCTGTCTCTGTCTCTGTCTCTGTCTCTGTCTCTGTGTCTGTCTCTGTCGCTGTCTCTCCCCCTGTCTCTGTCTCTGTCTCTGTCTCTGGCTCTGTCTCTGCCTCTGTCTCCGTCTCTGTATCTGTCTCTGTCTCTATCTCCGTCTCTGTCTCTGTCACTGTCTCTGTCTCTGTCTCTGGCTCTGTCTCTGCCTCTGTCTCCGTCTCTGTCTCTGTCTCTGTCTCTATCTCCATCCCTGTCTCTGTCTCTGTCTCTGTCTCTGTCTCTGTCTCTGTCTGTGTCTCTGTCTCTGTCTCCGTCTCTGTCTCTGTCTCCGTCTCTGTCTCTGTCTCTGTCTCTATCTCCGTCTCTGTCTCTGTCTCTGTCTCTGTCTCTGCCTCTGCCTCTGTCTCTGTCTCCGTCTCTGTCTCTGTCTCTGTCTCTGTCTCTGTCTCTGTCTCTGTCTCTGTCTCTGTCTCTGTCTCTGTCTCTGTCTCTGTCTCTGTCTCTGTCTCTGTCTCTGTCTCTGTCTCTGTCTCTGTCTCTGTTTCTGTCTCAGTCTCTGTCTCTGTCTCTGTCTCTGTCTCTGTCTCCTTCTCTGTCTCTGTCTCTGTCTCTGTCTCTGCCTCTGTCTCTGTCTCCGTATCTGTCTCTGTCTCCGTTTCTGTCTCTGTCTCTCTCGCTGTCTCCCCCTCTGTCTCTGTCTCCGTCTCTGTCCCTGGCTCTGTCTCTGCCTCTGTCTCTGTCCCCGTATCTGTCTCTGTCTCTGTTTCTGTCTCTGCCTCTGCCTCTGTCTCTGTCTCTGCCTCTGTCTCTGTCCCTGTCCCTGTCCCTCTCCCTGGCCCTGTCGCTGTCTCTGTCTCTGTCTCAGTCTCTGTCTCTGTCTCTGTCTCTCTCTCTGTCTCCGTCTCTGTCTCTGGCTCTGTCTCTGCCTCTGTCTCTGTCTCCGTATCTGTCTCTGTCTCCGTTTCTGTCTCTGTCTCTGTCTCTGTCTCTGTCTCTGTCTCTGTCTCTGTCTCTGTCTCTGTCTCTGTCTGTGTCTCTGTCTCTGTCTCTGTCTCTGTCTCCGTCTCTGTCTCTGTCTCTGTCTCTGCCTCTGTCTCTGTCTCCGTATCTGCCTCTGTCTCCGTTTCTGTCTCTGTCTCTCTCGCTGTCTCTCCCTCTGTCGCTGTCTCTGTCTCTGTCTCTGTCTCTGCCTCTGTCTCTGTCTCCGTATCTGTCTCTGTCTCCGTTTCTGTCTCTGTCTCTCTCGCTGTCTCTCCCTCTGTCGCTGTCTCTGTCTCTGTCTCTGTCTCTGTCTCTGTCTCTGTCTCTGTCTCTGTATCTGTCTATGTCTGTGTCTCTGTCTCTGACTCCGTCTCTGTGTCTGCCGCTGTCTCTGTCTCTGTCTCTGTCTCTGTCTCTGTCTCTGTCTCTGTCTCTGTCTCTGTCTCTGTCTCTGTCTCAGTCTCTGTCTCTGTCTCTGTCTCTGTCTCTGTCTCTGTCTCTGTCTCCGTCTCTGTCTCTGTCTCTGTCTCTGCCTCTGTCTCTGTCTCCGTATCTGTCTCTGTCTCCGTTTCTGTCTCTGTCTCTCTCGCTGTCTTTCCCTCTGTCTCTGTCTCCGTCTCTGTCCCTGGCTCTGTCTCTGCCTCTGTCTCTGTCCCCGTATCTGTCTCTGTCTCTGTTTCTGTCTCTGCCTCTGTCTCTGTCTCTGCCTCTGTCTCTGTCCCTGTCCCTGTACCTCTCCCTGGCCCTGTCGCTGTCTCTGTCTATGTCTCTGTCTCTGCCTCCGTCTGCGTCTCTGTCTCTGTCTCCGTCTCTGTCTCTGTCTCTGTTTCTGTCTCTGTCTCTGTCTCTGTCTCTGTCTCTGTGTCTGTCTCTGTCTCGGTCTCTGTCTCCGTCTCTGTGTCTGTCTCTGTCCCTGTCTCTGTCTTTGTCTCTGTCTCTGTCTCTGTCTCTGTCTCTGTCTCTGTCTCTGTCTCTGTCTCTGTCTCTGTCTCTGTCTCTGTCTCTGTCTCTGTCTCTGTCTCTGTCTCTGTCTCTGTCCCTGGCTCTGTCTCTGCCTCTGTCTCTGTCCCCGTATCTGTCTCTGTCTCTGTTTCTGTCTCTGCCTCTGTCTCTGTCTCTGCCTCTGTCTCTGTCCCTGTCCCTGTCCCTCTCCCTGGCCCTGTCGCTGTCTCTGTCTCTGTCTCTGTATATGCATCTGTCTCTGTCTCTGTCTCTGTCTCTGTCTCCGTCTCTGTTTCTGTCTCTGTCTGTGTCTCTGTCTCTGTCTCTGTCTCTGTCTCTGTCTCTGTCTCTGTCTCTGTCTCTGTCTCTGTCTCTGTCTCTGTCTCTTTCTCTGTCTCTGTCTCTGTCTCTGTCTCTGTCTCTGTCTCTGTCTCTGTCTCTGTCTCTGTCTCTGTCTCTGTCTCTGTCCCCGTATCTGTCTCTGTCTCTGTTTCTGCCTCTGCCTCTGTCTCTGTCTCTGCCTCTGTCTCTGTCCCTGTCCCTGTACCTCTCCCTGGCCCTGTCGCTGTCTCTGTCTATGTCTCTGTCTCTGCCTCCGTCTGCGTCTCTGTCTCTGTCTCTGTCTCTGTCTCTGTCTCTGTGTCTGTCTCTGTCTCGGTCTCTGTCTCCGTCTCTGTGTCTGTCTCTGTCCCTGTCTCTGTCTTTGTCTCTGTCTCTGTCTCTGTCTCTGTCTCTGTCTCTGTCTCTGTCTCTGTCTCTGTCTCTGTCTCTGTCTCTGTCTCTGTCTCTGTCCCTGGCTCTGTCTCTGCCTCTGTCTCTGTCCCCGTATCTGTCTCTGTCTCTGTTTCTGTCTCTGCCTCTGTCTCTGTCTCTGCCTCTGTCTCTGTCCCTGTCCCTGTCCCTCTCCCTGGCCCTGTCGCTGTCTCTGTCTCTGTCTCTGTATATGCATCTGTCTCTGTCTCTGTCTCTGTCTCTGTCTCCGTCTCTGTTTCTGTCTCTGTCTGTGTCTCTGTCTCTGTCTCTGTCTCTGTCTCTGTCTCTGTCTCTGTCTCTGTCTCTTTCTCTGTCTCTGTCTCTGTCTCTGTCTCTGTCTCTGTCTCTGTCTCTGTCTCTGTCTCTGTCTCTGTCTCTGTCCCTGTCCCTGTCTCTGTCTCTGTCTCTGTCTCTGTCTCTGTCTCTGTCTCTGTCTCTGTCTCTGTCTCTGTCTCTGTCTCTGTCTCCGTCTCTGTCTCTGTCTCTGTCTCTGCCTCTGTCTCTGTCTCCGTATCTGTCTCTGTCTCCGTTTCAGTCTCTGTCTCTCTCGCTGTCTTTCCCTCTGTCTCTGGCGCCGTCTCTGTCCCTGGCTCTGTCTCTGCCTCTGTCTCTGTCCCCGTATCTGTCTCTGTCTCTGCTTCTGTCTCTGTCTCTCTCGCTGTCGCTCCCTCTGCCTCTGTCTCCGTCTCTGTCCCTGGCTCTGTCTCTGCCTCAGTGTCCGTCTCTGTCTCTGTCTCGGTCTTTGTCTCTGTCTCTATCTCCGTCTATGTCTCTGTCTCTGCCTCTGTCTCTGTCTCTGTCTCTGCCTCTGTCTCTGTCTCTGACGCTGTCTCTGTCGCCGTCTCTGTCTCTGTGTCCGTCTTTGTCTCCGACCTTGTCTCCGTCTTTGTCTCCTGCCCCTCTGCCTCCGACTTTGTCTCCTGCCCTTCTGTCTCTGTCCGTGTCTCCGTCTCTGTCTCTGTGTCCGTCTTTGTCTCCGACCTTGTCTCCGTCTTTGTCTCCTGCCCCTCTGCCTCCGACTTTGTCTCCTGCCCTTCTGTCTCTGTCCGTGTCTCTGTCTCTCCCTCTGTCTCTGTCTCTGCCTCTTCATCGGTCTGTGTCTCTGTCTCTGCCTCTGTCTCTGTCTCTGTCTCTGTCTCTGTCTATTTCTCTGTCTCTGTCTCTGTCTCGGTCTTTGTCTCCGTCTCTGTCTCCGTCTCTGTCTCTGTCTCTGTCTCTATCTCCGTCTATGTTTCTGTCTCTGCCTCTGTCTCTGTCTCTGTCCTGTCTCTGCCTCTGTCTCTGACGCTGTCTCTGTCTCTGTCTCTGTCTCTGTCTCTGTCTCTGTCTGTGTCTCTGTCTCCGTCTCTGTCTCTGTCTCTGGCTCTGTCTCTGTCTCTGTCTCTGTCCCTGTCTCTGTCTCTGTCTCTGTCTCTATCTCCGTCTCTGTCTCTGTCTGTGTCTCTGTCTCCGTCTCTGTCTCTGTCTCTGGCTCTGTCTCTGTCTCTGTCTCTGTCCCTGTCTCTGTCTCTGTCTCTGTCTCTGTCTCTGTCTCTGTCTCTGTCTCTGTCTCTGTCTCTGTCTCTGTCTCTGCCTCTGTCTCTGTCTCTGTCTCTGTCTCTGTCTCTGTCTCTGTCTCTGTCTCTGTCTCTGTCTCTGTCTCTGTCTCTGTCTCTGTCTCTGTCTCTGTCTCTGTCTCTGTCTCTGTCTCTGTCTCTGTCTCTGCCTCTGTCTCCGTCTCTGTCTCTGCCTCTGCCTCTGTCTCTGCCTCTGTCTCTGTTTCTGTCTCTGCCTCTGTCTCTGTCTCTGCCTCTGCCTCTGTCTCTGTCCCTGTCACTCTCCCTGGCCCTGTCGCTGTCTCTGTCTCTGTCTCTGTATATGCATCTGTCTCTGTCTCTGTCTCCGTCTCTGTCTCTGTCTCTGTCTCTGTCTCTGTCTCTGTCTCTGTCTCTGTCTCTGTCTCTGTTTCTGTCTCTGTCTCTGTCTCTGTCTCTGTCCCTGTCGCTGTCTCTGTCTCTGTCTCTGTCCCTGTCTCTGTCTCTGTCTCTGTCTCTGTCTCTGTCTCTGTCTCTGTCTCTGTCTCTGTCTCTGTCTCTGTCTCTGTCTGTGTCTCTGTCTCTGTCTCCGTCTCTGTCTCCGTCTCGGTCTTTGTCTCCGTCTCTGTCTCTGTCTCTGTCTCTGTCTCTGTCTCTGTCTCTGTCTCTGTCGCTGCCTCTCCCCCTGTCTCTGTCTCTGTCTCTGTCCCTGTCTCTGTCTCTGGCTCTGTCTCTGCCTCTGTCTCCGTCTCTGTCTCTGTCTCTGTCTCTATCTCCGTCTCTGTCTCTGTCTCTGTCTCTACCTCTGCCTCTGTCTCTGTCTCCGTCTCTGTCTCTGTCTCTGCCTCTGTCTCTGCCTCTGTCTCTGTCTCTGCCTCTGTCTCTGTCGCTGTCTCTCCCCCTGTCTCTGTCTCTGTCTCTGTCTCTGTCTCTGGCTCTGTCTCTGCCTCTGTCTCCGTCTCTGTATCTGTCTCTGTCTCTATCTCCGTCTCTGTCTCTGTCACTGTCTCTGTCTCTGTCTCTGGCTCTGTCTCTGCCTCTGTCTCCGTCTCTGTCTCTGTCTCTGTCTCTATCTCCATCTCTGTCTCTGTCTCTGTCTCTGTCTCTGTCTCTGTCTCTGTCTGTGTCTCTGTCTCTGTCTCCGTCTCTGTCTCTGTCTCCGTCTCTGTCTCTGTCTCTGTCTCTGCCTCTGTTTCTGTCTCCGTATCTGTCTCTGTCTCCGTTTCTGTCTCTGTCTCTCTCACTGTCTCTCCCTCTGTCTCTGTCTCCGTCTCTGTCCCTGGCTCTGCCTCTGCCTCTGTCTCTGTCCCCGTATCTGTCTCTGTCCCTGTTCCTGTCTCTGCCTCTGTCTCTGTCTCTGCCTCTGTCTCTGTCCCTGTCCCTGTCCCTCTCCCTGGCCCTGTCGCTGTCTCTGTCTCTGTCTCTGTATATGCATCTGTCTCTGTCTCTGTCTCTGTCTCCGTCTCTGTCTCTGTCTCTGTCTCTGTCTCTGTCTCTGTCTCTGTCTCTGTCTCTGCCTCTGTCTCTGTCTCTGTCTCTGTCTCTGTCTCTGTCTCAGTCTCTGTCTCTGTCTCTGTCTCTGTCTCTGTCTCTGTCTCTGTCTCTGTCTCCGTCTCTGTCTCTGTCTCTGTCTCTGCCTCTGTCTCTGTCTCCGTATCTGTCTCTGTCTCCGTTTCTGTCTCTGTCTCTCTCGCTGTCTCTCCCTCTGTCTCTGTCTCCGTCTCTGTCCCTGGCTCTGTCTCTGCCTCTGTCTCTGTCCCCGTATCTGTCTCTGTCCCTGTTTCTGTCTCTGCCTCTGTCTCTGTCTCTGCCTCTGTCTCTGTCCCTGTCCCTGTCCCTCTCCCTGGCCCTGTCGCTATCTCTGTCTCTGTCTCTGTATATGCATCTGTCTCTGTCTCTGTCTCTGTCTCCGTCTCTGTCTCTGTCTCTGTCTCTGTCTCTGCCTCTGTCTCTGTCTCTGTCTCTGTCTCTGTCTCTGTCTCTGTCTCTGTCTCTGTCTCTGTCTCTGTCTCTGTCTCCGTCTCTGTCTCTGTCTCTGTCTCTGCCTCTGTCTCTGTCTCTGTCTCTGTCTCTGTCTCTGTCTCTGTCTCTGTCTCTGTCTCTGTCTCTGTCTCTGTCTCTGTCTCAGTCTCTGCCTCTGTCTCTGCCTCTGTCTCTGCCTCTGTCTCTGTCTCCGTATCTGTCTCTGTCTCCGTTTCTGTCTGTGTCTCTCTCGCTGTCTCCC
>CAMAOD020000072.1:565000-610000 GCA_945859595.2 Megachile willughbiella
CTCTGTCTCTATCTCCGTCTCTGTCTCTGTCTCTGTCTCAGTCTCTGTCTCTGTCTCTGTCTCTGTCTCTGTCTCCGTCTCTGTCTCTGCCTCTGTCTCTGCCTCTGTCTCTGTCTCCGTATCTGTCTCTGTCTCTGTCTCTGCCTCTGTCTCTGTCTCTGTCTCTGTCTCTGTCTCTGTCTCTGTCTCTGTCTCTGTTTCTGTCTCAGTCTCTGTCTCTGTCTCTGTCTCTGTCTCTGTCTCCGTCTCTGTCTCTGTCTCTGTCTCTGTCTCTGTCTCTGCCTCTGTCTCTGTCTCCGTATCTGTCTCTGTCTCCGTTTCTGTCTCTGTCTCTCTCGCTGTCTCCCCCTCTGTCTCTGTCTCCGTCTCTGTCCCTGGCTCTGTCTCTGCCTCTGTCTCTGTCCCCGTATCTGTCTCTGTCTCTGTTTCTGTCTCTGCCTCTGCCTCTGTCTCTGTCTCTGCCTCTGTCTCTGTCCCTGTCCCTGTCCCTCTCCCTGGCCCTGTCGCTGTCTCTGTCTCTGTCTCAGTCTCTGTCTCTGTCTCTGTCTCTCTCTCTGTCTCCGTCTCTGTCTCTGCCTCTGTCTCTGCCTCTGTCTCTGTCTCCGTATCTGTCTCTGTCTCCGTATCTGTCTCTGTCTCCGTTTCTGTCTCTGTCTCTGTCTCTGTCTCTGTCTCTGTCTCTGTCTCTGTCTCTGTCTCTGTCTGTGTCTCTGTCTCTGTCTCTGTCTCTGTCTCCGTCTCTGTCTCTGTCTCTGTCTCTGCCTCTGTCTCTGTCTCCGTATCTGCCTCTGTCTCCGTTTCGGTCTCTGTCTCTCTCGCTGTCTCTCCCTCTGTCGCTGTCTCTGTCTCTGTCTCTGTCTCTGCCTCTGTCTCTGTCTCCGTATCTGTCTCTGTCTCCGTTTCTGTCTCTGTCTCTCTCGCTGTCTCTCCCTCTGTCGCTGTCTCTGTCTCTGTCTCTGTCTCTGTCTCTGTCTCTGTCTCTGTCTCTGTATCTGTCTATGTCTGTGTCTCTGTCTCTGACTCCGTCTCTGTGTCTGCCGCTGTCTCTGTCTCTGTCTCTGTCTCTGTCTCTGCCTTTGCCTCCGTCTCTGTCTCTGTCTCTGCCTCTGTCTCTGCCTCTGTCTCTGTCTCGGTCTCTGTCTCCGTCTCTGTCTCTGTCTCTGTCTCTGTCCCTGTCTCTGTCTCTGTCTCTGTCTCTGTCTCTGTCTCTGTCTCTGTCTCTGTCTCTGTCTCTGTCTCTGTCTCTGTCTCTGTCTCTGTCTCTGTCCCTATCTCTGTCTCTGTCTCTGTCTCTGTCTCTGTCTGTGTCTGTGTCTCTGTCTCTGTCTCCGTCTCTGTCTCTGCCGCTGTCTCTGTCTCTGTCTCAGTCTCTGTCTCTGTCTCTGTCTCCGTCTCTGTCTCTGTCTCTGTCTCTGACTCTGTCTCTGCCTCTGTCTCTGTCCCCGTATCTGTCTCTGTCTCTGCTTCTGTCTCTGTCTCTCTCGCTGTCGCTCCCTCTGATTCTGTCTCCGTCTCTGTCCCTGGCTCTGTCTCTGCCTCTGTCTCCGTCTCTGTCTCCGTCTCTGTCTCCGTCTCTGTCTCTGTCTCGGTCTTTGTCTCCGTCTCTGTCTCCGTCTCTGTCTCTGTCTCTGTCTCTATCTCCGTCTATGTCTCTGTCTCTGCCTCTGTCTCTGTCTCTGTCTCTGTCTCTGCCTCTGTCTCTGTCTCTGACGCTGTCTCTGTCTCCGTCTCTGTCTCTGTGTCCGTCTTTGTCTCCGACCTTGTCTCCGTCTTTGTCTCCTGCCCCTCTGCCTCCGACTTTGTCTCCTGCACTTCTGTCTCTGTCCGTGTCTCTGTCTCTCCCTCTGTCTCTGTCGCTGTCTCTTCCTCGGTCTGTGTCTCTGTCTCTGCCTCTGTCTCTGTCTCTGTCTCTGTCTCTGTCTCTGTCTCTGTCTCTGTCTCTGTCTCTGTCTCTGTTTCTGTCTCTGTCTCTGTCTCTGTCTCTGTCCCAGTGCCTCTCCCTGTGTCTGTCTCTGTCTCTGTCTCTGTCTCCGTCTCTGTCTCTGTCTCTGTCTCTGCCTCTGTTTCTGTCTCCGTATCTGTCTCTGTCTCCGTTTCTGTGTCTGTCTCTCTCACTGTCTCTCCCTCTGTCTCTGTCTCCGTCTCTGTCCCTGGCTCTGCCTCTGCCTCTGTCTCTGTCCCCGTATCTGTCTCTGTCCCTGTTTCTGTCTCTGCCTCTGTCTCTGTCTCTGCCTCTGTCTCTGTCCCTGTCCCTGTCCCTCTCCCTGGCCCTGTCGCTGTCTCTGTCTCTGTCTCTGTATATGCATCTGTCTCTGTCTCTGTCTCTGTCTCCGTCTCTGTCTCTGTCTCTGTCTCTGTCTCTGTCTCTGTCTCTGTCTCTGTCTCTGCCTCTGTCTCTGTCTCTGTCTCTGTCTCTGTCTCAGTCTCAGTCTCTGTCTCTGTCTCTGTCTCTGTCTCTGTCTCTGTCTCTGTCTCTGTCTCCGTCTCTGTCTCTGTCTCTGTCTCTGCCTCTGTCTCTGTCTCCGTATCTGTCTCTGTCTCCGTTTCTGTCTCTGTCTCTCTCGCTGTCTCTCCCTCTGTCTCTGTCTCCGTCTCTGTCCCTGGCTCTGTCTCTGCCTCTGTCTCTGTCCCCGTATCTGTCTCTGTCCCTGTTTCTGTCTCTGCCTCTGTCTCTGTCTCTGCCTCTGTCTCTGTCCCTGTTCCTGTCCCTCTCCCTGGCCCTGTCGCTGTCTCTGTCTCTGTCTCTGTATATGCATCTGTCTCTGTCTCTGTCTCTGTCTCCGTCTCTGTCTCTGTCTCTGTCTCTGTCTCTGCCTCTGTCTCTGTCTCTGTCTCTGTCTCTGTCTCTGCCTCTGCCTCTGTCTCTGTCTCTGTCTCTGTCTCTGTCTCTGTCTCTGTCTCTGTCTCTGTCTCTGTCCCTGTCCCTGTCTCTGTCTCTGTCTCTGTCTCTGTCTCTGTCTCTGTCTCTGTCTCTGTCTCTGTCTCTGTCTCTGTCTCTGTCTCTGTCTCTGTCTCCGTCTCTGTCTCTGTCTCTGTCTCTGTCTCTGTCTCTGTCTCTGTCTCTGTCTCTGTCTCTGTCTCTGTCTCTGTCTCTGTCTCTGTCTCAGTCTCTGCATCTGTCTCTGCCTCTGTCTCTGCCTCTGTCTCTGTCTCCGTATCTGTCTCTGTCTCCGTTTCTGTCTCTGTCTCTCTCGCTGTCTCCCCCTCTGTCTCTGTCTCCGTCTCTGTCCCTGGCTCTGTCTCTGCCTCTGTCTCTGTCCCCGTATCTGTCTCTGTCTCTGTTTCTGTCTCTGCCTCTGCCTCTGCCTCTGTCTCTGTCTCTGCCTCTGTCTCTGTCCCTGTCCCTGTCCCTCTCCCTGGCCCTGTCGCTGTCTCTGTCTCTGTCTCTGTCTCAGTCTCTGTCTCTGTCTCTGTCTCTCTCTCTGTCTCCGTCTCTGTCTCTGCCTCTGTCTCTGCCTCTGTCTCTGTCTCCGTATCTGTCTCCGTCTCTGTCTCTGCCTCTGTCTCTGTCTCTGTCTCTGTCTCTGTCTCTATCTCTGTCTCTGTCTCTGTTTCTGTCTCAGTCTCTGTCTCTGTCTCTGTCTCTGTCTCTGTCTCCGTCTCTGTCTCTGTCTCTGTCTCTGTCTCTGCCTCTGTCTCTGTCTCCGTATCTGTCTCTGTCTCCGTTTCTGTCTCTGTCTCTCTCGCTGTCTCCCCCTCTGTCTCTGTCTCCGTCTCTGTCCCTGGCTCTGTCTCTGCCTCTGTCTCTGTCCCCGTATCTGTCTCTGTCTCTGTTTCTGTCTCTGCCTCTGCCTCTGTCTCTGTCTCTGCCTCTGTCTCTGTCCCTGTCCCTGTCCCTCTCCCTGGCCCTGTCGCTGTCTCTGTCTCTGTCTCAGTCTCTGTCTCTGTCTCTGTCTCTCTCTCTGTCTCCGTCTCTGTCTCTGCCTCTGTCTCTGCCTCTGTCTCTGTCTCCGTATCTGTCTCTGTCTCCGTATCTGTCTCTGTCTCCGTTTCTGTCTCTGTCTCTGTCTCTGTCTCTGTCTCTGTCTCTGTCTCTGTCTCTGTCTCTGTCTCTGTCTCTGTCTGTGTCTCTGTCTCTGTCTCTGTCTCTGTCTCCGTCTCTGTCTCTGTCTCTGTCTCTGCCTCTGTCTCTGTCTCCGTATCTGCCTCTGTCTCCGTTTCTGTCTCTGTCTCTCTCGCTGTCTCTCCCTCTGTCGCTGTCTCTGTCTCTGTCTCTGTCTCTGCCTCTGTCTCTGTCTCCGTATCTGTCTCTGTCTCCGTTTCTGTCTCTGTCTCTCTCGCTGTCTCTCCCTCTGTCGCTGTCTCTGTCTCTGTCTCTGTCTCTGTCTCTGTCTCTGTCTCTGTCTCTGTCTCTGTATCTGTCTATGTCTGTGTCTCTGTCTCTGACTCCGTCTCTGTGTCTGCCGCTGTCTCTGTCTCTGTCTCTGTCTCTGTCTCTGCCTTTGCCTCCGTCTCTGTCTCTGTCTCTGCCTCTGTCTCTGCCTCTGTCTCTGTCTCGGTCTCTGTCTCCGTCTCTGTCTCTGTCTCTGTCTCTGTCCCTGTCTCTGTCTCTGTCTCTGTCTCTGTCTCTGTCTCTGTCTCTGTCTCTGTCTCTGTCTCTGTCTCTGTCTCTGTCTCTGTCTCTGTCCCTATCTCTGTCTCTGTCTCTGTCTCTGTCTCTGTCTGTGTCTGTGTCTCTGTCTCTGTCTCCGTCTCTGTCTCTGCCGCTGTCTCTGTCTCTGTCTCAGTCTCTGTCTCTGTCTCTGTCTCCGTCTCTGTCTCTGTCTCTGTCTCTGACTCTGTCTCTGCCTCTGTCTCTGTCCCCGTATCTGTCTCTGTCTCTGCTTCTGTCTCTGTCTCTCTCGCTGTCACTCCCTCTGATTCTGTCTCCGTCTCTGTCCCTGGCTCTGTCTCTGCCTCTGTCTCCGTCTCTGTCTCCGTCTCTGTCTCCGTCTCTGTCTCTGTCTCGGTCTTTGTCTCCGTCTCTGTCTCCGTCTCTGTCTCTGTCTCTGTCTCTATCTCCGTCTATGTCTCTGTCTCTGCCTCTGTCTCTGTCTCTGTCTCTGTCTCTGCCTCTGTCTCTGTCTCTGACGCTGTCTCTGTCTCCGTCTCTGTCTCTGTGTCCGTCTTTGTCTCCGACCTTGTCTCCGTCTTTGTCTCCTGCCCCTCTGCCTCCGACTTTGTCTCCTGCACTTCTGTCTCTGTCCGTGTCTCTGTCTCTCCCTCTGTCTCTGTCGCTGTCACTCCCTCTGATTCTGTCTCCGTCTCTGTCCCTGGCTCTGTCTCTGCCTCTGTCTCCGTCTCTGTCTCCGTCTCTGTCTCCGTCTCTGTCTCTGTCTCGGTCTTTGTCTCCGTCTCTGTCTCCGTCTCTGTCTCTGTCTCTGTCTCTATCTCCGTCTATGTCTCTGTCTCTGCCTCTGTCTCTGTCTCTGTCTCTGTCTCTGCCTCTGTCTCTGTCTCTGACGCTGTCTCTGTCTCCGTCTCTGTCTCTGTGTCCGTCTTTGTCTCCGACCTTGTCTCCGTCTTTGTCTCCTGCCCCTCTGCCTCCGACTTTGTCTCCTGCACTTCTGTCTCTGTCCGTGTCTCTGTCTCTCCCTCTGTCTCTGTCGCTGTCTCTTCCTCGGTCTGTGTCTCTGTCTCTGCCTCTGTCTCTGTCTCTGTCTCTGTCTCTGTCTCTGTCTCTGCCTCTGTCTCTGTCTCTGTCTCTGTTTCTGTCTCTGTCTCTGTCTCTGTCTCTGTCCCAGTGCCTCTCCCTGTGTCTGTCTCTGTCTCTGTCTCTGTCTCCGTCTCTGTCTCTGTCTCTGTCTCTGCCTCTGTTTCTGTCTCCGTATCTGTCTCTGTCTCCGTTTCTGTGTCTGTCTCTCTCACTGTCTCTCCCTCTGTCTCTGTCTCCGTCTCTGTCCCTGGCTCTGCCTCTGCCTCTGTCTCTGTCCCCGTATCTGTCTCTGTCCCTGTTTCTGTCTCTGCCTCTGTCTCTGTCTCTGCCTCTGTCTCTGTCCCTGTCCCTGTCCCTCTCCCTGGCCCTGTCGCTGTCTCTGTCTCTGTCTCTGTCTCTGTCTCTGTCTCCGTCTCTGTCTCTGTCTCTGTCTCTGTCTCTGTCTCTGTCTCTGTCTCTGTCTCTGCCTCTGTCTCTGTCTCTGTCTCTGTCTCTGTCTCTGTCTCAGTCTCTGTCTCTGTCTCTGTCTCTGTCTCTGTCTCTGTCTCTGTCTCTGTCTCTGTCTCCGTCTCTGTCTCTGTCTCTGTCTCTGTCTCTGCCTCTGTCTCTGTCTCCGTATCTGTCTCTGTCTCCGTTTCTGTCTCTGTCTCTCTCGGTGCCTCTCCCTCTGTCTCTGTCTCCGTCTCTGTCCCTGGCTCTGTCTCTGCCTCTGTCTCTGTCCCCGTATCTGCCTCTGTCCCTGTTTCTGTCTCTGCCTCTGTCTCTGTCTCTGCCTCTGTCTCTGTCCCTGTTCCTGTCCCTCTCCCTGGCCCTGTCGCTGTCTCTGTCTCTGTCTCTGTATATACATCTGTCTCTGTCTCTGTCTCTGTCTCCGTCTCTGTCTCTGTCTCTGTCTCTGTCTCTGCCTCTGTCTCTGTCTCTGTCTCTGTCTCTGTCTCTGTCTCTGTCTCTGTCTCTGTCTCTGTCTCTGTCCCTGTCCCTGTCTCTGTCTCTGTCTCTGTCTCTGTCTCTGTCTCTGTCTCTGTCTCTGTCTCTGTCTCTGTCTCTGTCTCTGTCTCTGTCTCCGTCTCTGTCTCTGTCTCTGTCTCTGTCTCTGTCTCTGTCTCTGTCTCTGTCTCTGTCTCTGTCTCTGTCTCTGTCTCTGTCTCTGTCTCTGTCTCTGTCTCTGTCTCTGTCTCTGTCTCTGTCTCTGTCTCTGCCTCTGTCTCTGTCTCCGTATCTGTCTCTGTCTCCGTTTCTGTCTCTGTCTCTCTCGGTGCCTCTCCCTCTGTCTCTGTCTCCGTCTCTGTCCCTGGCTCTGTCTCTGCCTCTGTCTCTGTCCCCGTATCTGCCTCTGTCCCTGTTTCTGTCTCTGCCTCTGTCTCTGTCTCTGCCTCTGTCTCTGTCCCTGTTCCTGTCCCTCTCCCTGGCCCTGTCGCTGTCTCTGTCTCTGTCTCTGTATATACATCTGTCTCTGTCTCTGTCTCTGTCTCCGTCTCTGTCTCTGTCTCTGTCTCTGTCTCTGCCTCTGTCTCTGTCTCTGTCTCTGTCTCTGTCTCTGTCTCTGTCTCTGTCTCTGTCTCTGTCTCTGTCCCTGTCCCTGTCTCTGTCTCTGTCTCTGTCTCTGTCTCTGTCTCTGTCTCTGTCTCTGTCTCTGTCTCTGTCTCTGTCTCTGTCTCTGTCTCCGTCTCTGTCTCTGTCTCTGTCTCTGTCTCTGTCTCTGTCTCTGTCTCTGTCTCTGTCTCTGTCTCTGTCTCTGTCTCTGTCTCTGTCTCTGTCTCTGTCTCTGTCTCTGTCTCTGTCTCTGTCTCTGTCTCAGTCTCTGCCTCTGTCTCTGCCTCTGTCTCTGCCTCTGTCTCTGTCTCCGTATCTGTCTCTGTCTCCGTTTCTGTCTCTGTTTCTCTCGCTGTCTCCCCCTCTGTCTCTGTCTCCGTCTCTGTCCCTGGCTCTGTCTCTGCCTCTGTCTCTGTCCCCGTATCTGTCTCTGTCTCTGTTTCTGTCTCTGCCTCTGCCTCTGTCTCTGTCTCTGTCTCTGTCTCTGTCTCTGTCCCTGTCTCTGTCATTGTCTCTGTCTCTGCCACTGTCTCTGTCTCTGTCTCAGTCTCCGCCTCCGCCTGTGTCTCCGTCTCCGTCTCTGTCTCTGTCTCTGTCTCTGTCTCTCTCTCTGTCTCTGTCATTGTCTCTGTCTCTGCCACTGTCTCTGTCTCATTCTCTGTCTCCGTCCTTGTCTCCGTCTTTGTTCCACCCCCTCTGACACCGTCGCTGTCACCTGACCCACTGTCTCTGTCTCTGTCTCTGTCTCTGTCTCTGTCTCTGTCTCTGTCTCTGTCTCTGTCTCTGTCTCTGTCTCTGTCTCTGTCTCTGTCTCTGTCTCTGTCTCTGTCTCTGTCTCTGTCTCAGTCTCTGTCTCTGTCTCGGTCTCTGCCTCTGTCCCTGTCTCTGTCTCTGTCTCTGTCTCTGTCTCTGTCATTGTCTCTGTCATTGTCTCTGTCTCTGCCACTGTCTCTGTCTCATTCTCTGTCTCCGTCCTTGTCTCCGTCATTGTTCCTCCCCCTCTGACACCGTCTTTGTCACCTGCCCCTCTGTCTCTGTCTCTGCCGCTGTCTCTCCATCTGTCTCTGTATCTGTCTCTGGATCTGTCTCTGTATCTGTCTCTGTCGCCGTTCCTGTCTCTGTCTCTGTCTCTGTCTCTGTCTCTGTCTCTGTCTCTGTCTCTGTCTCTGTCTCTGTCTCTGTCTCTGTCTCTGCCACTGTCTCTGTCTCTGTCTCAGTCTCCGCCTCCGCCTGTGTCTCCGTCTCCGTCTCTGTCTCTGTCTCTGTCTCTGTCTCTGTCTCTGTCTCTGTCTCTGTCTCTGTCTCTGTCTCTGTCTCTGTCTCTGTCTCTGTCTCTGTCTCTGTCTCTGTCTCTGTCTCTGTCTCTGTCTCTGTCATTGTCTCTGTCTCTGCCACTATCTCTGTCTCAGTCTCCGCCTCCGCCTGTGTCTCTGTCTCTGTCTCTGTCTCTGTCTCTGTCTCTGTCTCAGTCTCTGTCTCAGTCTCTGTCTCTGTCTCGGTCTCTGCCTCTGTCCCTGTCTCTGTCTCTGTCTCTGTCTCTGTCTCTGTCTCTGTCATTGTCTCTGTCTCTGCCGCTGTCTCTGTCTCATTCTCTGTCTCCGTCCTTGTCTCCGTCTTTGTTCCTCCCCCTCTGACACCGTCTTTGTCACCTGCCCCTCTGTCTCTGTCTCTGCCGCTGTCTCTCCCTCTGTCTCTGTATCTGTCTCTGTCTCTGTCTCTGTCTCTGTCTCTGTCTCTGTCTCTGTCTCTGTCTCTGTCTCTGTCTCTGTCTCTATCTCTATCTCTGTCTCTGTCTCTGTCTCTGTCTCTGTCTCTGTCTCTGTCTCTGTCTCTGTATCTGTCTCTGTCTCTGTCTCTGTCTCTGTCTCTGTCTCTGTCTCTGTCTCTGTCTCTGTCTCTGTCTCTGTCTCTGTCTCTGTCTCTGTCTCTGTCTCAGTCTCTGTCTCTGTCTCGGTCTCTGCCTCTGTCCCTGTCTCTGTCTCTGTCTCTGTCTCTGTCTCTATCATTGTCTCTGTCATTGTCTCTGTCTCTGCCACTGTCTCTGTCTCATTCTCTGTCTCCGTCCTTGTCTCCGTCTTTGTTCCTCCCCCTCTGACACCGTCTTTGTCACCTGCCCCTCTGTCTCTGTATCTGCCGCTGTCTCTCCCTCTGTCTCTGTCTCTGTCTCTGTCTCTGTCTCTGTCATTGTCTCTGTCTCTGCCACTGTCTCTGTCTCATTCTCTGTCTCCGTCCTTGTCTCCGTCTTTGTTCCACCCCCTCTGACACCGTCGCTGTCACCTGACCCACTGTCTCTGTCTGTGTCTCTGTCTCTGCCTCTGTCTCTGTCTCTGTCTCTGCCGCTGTCTCTCCGCCTGTCTCTGTATCTGTCTCCGTCTCTGTCTCTGGATCTCCCTCTGGCTCTGTCTCTGACTCTGTCTCTGTCTCCGTTTCTGTCTCTGTCACTGTCGCTGTCTCTGTCTCTGTCTCTGTCTCTGTCTCTGTCTCTGTCTCTGTCTCTGTCTCTGTCTCTGTCTCTGTCTCTGTCTCTATCTCTATCTCTGTCTCTGTCTCTGTCTCTGTCTCTGTCTCTGTCTCTGTCTCTGTCTCTGTATCTATCTCTGTCTCTGTCTCTGTCTCTGTCTCTGTCTCTGTCTCTGTCTCTGTCTCTGTCCCTGTCTCTGTCATTGTCTCTGTCTCTGCCACTGTCGCTGTCTCTGTCTCTGTCTCTGTCTCTGTCTCTGTCTCTGTCTCTGTCTCTGTCTCGGTCTCTGTCTCTGTCTCTGTCTCTGTCTCTGTCTCTGTCTCTGTCTCTGTCTCTGACTCTGTCTCTGTCTCTGTTTCTGTCTCTGTCTCTGTCTCTGTCTCTGCCTCTGTCTCTGCCTCTGTCTCTGTCCCTGTCTCTGTCTCTGTCTCTGTCTCTGTCTCTGTCTCTGTCTCTGTCATTGTCTCTGTCTCTGCCACTGTCTCTGTCTCATTCTCTGTCTCCGTTCTTGTCTCCGTCTTTGTTCCACCCCCTCTGACACCGTCGCTGTCACCTGACCCACTGTCTCTGTCTGTGTCTCTGTCTCTGCCTCTGTCTCTGTCCCTGTGTCTGCTGCTGTCTCTCCGCCTGTCTCTGTATCTGTCTCCGTCTCTGTCTCTAGATCTCCCTCTGGCTCTGTCTCTGACTCTGTCTCTGTCTCCGTTTCTGTCTCTGTCACTGTCGCTGTCTCTGTGTCTGTCTCTGTCTCTGTCTCCGTCTCTGTCTTTGTCTCTGTCTCGATCTCTGTCTCTGTCTCTGTCTCTGTCTCTGTCTCTGTCTCTGTCTCTGTCTCTGTCTCTGTCACTGTCTCTGTCTCTGTCTCTGTCTCTGTCTCTGTCTCTGTCTCTGTCTCTGTCTCTGTCTCTGTCTCTGTCTCTGTCTCTGTCTCTGTCTCTGTCTCTGTCTCTGTCTCTGACTCTGTCTCTCTCTCTGCCTCTGTCTCGGTCTCCGTCTCCGTCTCTGTCTCTGTCTCTATCTCTGTCTCTGTCTCTGTCTCTGTCTCTGTCACTGTCGCTGTCTCTGTCTCTGTCTCTGTCTCTGTCTCCGTTCCTGTCTCTGTCTCTGTCTCTGTCTCTGTCTCTGTCTCTGTCTCTGTCTCTGTCTCTGTCTCTGTCTCTCCCTCTGTCTCTGTACCTGTCTCTGGATCTGTCTCTGTCTCTGTCTCTGTCTCTGTCTCTGCCTCTGTCTCTGCATCTGTCTCTCTCTCTGCCTCTGTCTCGGTCTCCGTCTCCGTCTCTGTCTCTGTCTCCATCTCTGTCTCTGTCTCTGTCTCTGTCACTGTCGCTGTCTCTGTCTCCGTTCCTGTCTCTGTCTCTGTCTCTGTCTCTGTCTCTGTCTCTGTCTCTGTCTCTGTCTCTGTCTCTGTCTCTGTCTCTGTCTCTGTCTCTATCTCTCTCTCTGTCTCTCTCTCTGTCTCTGTCTCTGTCTCTGTCATTGTCTCTGTCTCTGCCACTGTCTCTGTCTCTGTCTCAGTCGCCGCCTCCGCCTGTGTCTCCGTCTCCGTCTCTGTCTCTGTCTCTGTCTCTGTCTCTGTCTCTGTCTCTGTCTCTGTCATTGTCTCTGTCTCTGCCACTGTCTCTGTCTCATTCTCTGTCTCCGTCCTTGTCTCCTTCTTTGTTCCACCCCCTCTGACACCGTTGCTGTCACCTGACCCACTGTCTCTGTCTGTGTCTCTGTCTCTGCCTCTGTCTCTGTCTCTGTCTCTGCCGCTGTCTCTCCGTCTGTCTCTGTATCTGTCTCCGTCTCTGTCTCTGGACCTCCCTCTGGCTCTGTCTCTGACTCTGTCTCTGTCTCCGTTTCTGTCTCTGTCACAGTCGCTGTCTCTGTCTCTGTCTCTGTCTCCGTTCCTGTCTCTGTCTCTGTCTCTGTCTCTGTCTCTGTCTCTGTCTCTGTCTCTGTCTCTGTCTCTGTGTCTGTCTCTGTCTTTGTCTCTGTCTCTGTCTCTCTCTCTGTCTCTGTCTCTGTCTCTGTCATTGTCTCTGTCTCTGCCACTGTCTCTGTCTCTGTCTCAGTCTCCGCCTCCGCCTGTGTCTCCGTCTCCGTCTCTGTCTCTGTCTCTGTCTCTGTCTCTGTCTCTGTCTCTGTCTCTGTCTCTGTCATTGTCTCTGTCTCTGCCACTGTCTCTGTCTCATTCTCTGTCTCCGTCCTTGTCTCCGTCTTCGTTCCACCCCCTCTGACACCGTCGCTGTCACCTGACCCACTGTCTCTGTCTGTCTCTGTCTCTGCCTCTGTCTCTGTCTCTGTCTCTGCCGCTGTCTCTCCGTCTGTCTCTGTATCTGTCTCCGTCTCTGTCTCTGGATCTCCCTCTGGCTCTGTCTCTGACTCTGTCTCTGTCTCTGTCTCTGTCTCTGTCTCTGTCTCTGTCTCTGTCTCTGTCTCCGTCTCTGTCTTTGTCTCTGTCTCGATCTCTATCTCTGTCGCTGTCTCCGTCTCTGTCTCTGTCCCTGCCTCTGTCTCTGTCTCTGTCTCTGTCTCTGTCATTGTCTCTGTCTCTGCCACTGTCTCTGTCTCAGTCTCCGCCTCCGCCTGTGTCTCTGTCTCTGTCTCTGTCTCTGTCTCTGTCTCTGTCTCTGTCTCTGTCTCTGTCTCTGTCTCTGTCTCTGTCTCTGTCTCTGTCTCTGCCTCTGTCTCTGTCCCTGTCTCTGTCTCTGTCTCTGTCTCTGTCTCTGTCTCTGTCTCTGTCTCTGTCTCTGTCTCTGTCTCTGTCCCTGTCTCTGTCTCTGTCTCTGTCTCTGTCTCTGTCTCTGTCCCTGTCCCTGCATTGTCTCTGTCTCTGCCACTGTCTCTGTCTCTGTCTCAGCCTCCGCCTCCGCCTGTGTCTCCGTCTCCGTCTCTGTCTCTGTCTCTGTCTCTGTCTCTGTCATTGTCTCTGTCTCTGCCACTGTCTCTGTCTCATTCTCTGTCTCCGTCCTTGTCTCCGTCTTTGTTCCTCCCCCTCTGACACCGTCTTTTTCACCTGCCCCTCTGTCTCTGTCTCTGCCGCTGTCTCTCCCTCTGTCTCTGGATCTGTCTCTGGATCTGTCTCTGGATCTGTCTCTGTCTCTGTCTCTGTCTCTGTCTCTGTCTCTGCCTCTGTCTCTCTCTCTGCCTCTGTCTCTCTCTCTGCCTCTGTCTCAGTCTCCGCCACCGCCTGTGTCTCTGTCTCTGTCTCTGTCTCTGTCTCTGTCTCTGTCTCGATCTCTATCTCTGTCGCTGTCTCAGTCTCTGTCTCTGTCCCTGCCTCTGTCTCTGTCTCTGTCTCTGTCTCTGTCATTGTCTCTGTCTCTGCCACTGTCTCTGTCTCAGTCTCCGCCACCGCCTGTGTCTCTGTCTCTGTCTCTGTCTCTGTCTCTGTCTCTGTCTCTGTCTCTGTCTCTGTCTCTGTCTCTGTCTCTGTCTCTGTCTCTGTCTCTGTCTCTGTCTCTGTCTCTGTCTCTGTCTCTGTCTCTGTCTCTGTCTCTGTCTCTGTCTCTGTCTCTGTCTCTGTCTCTGTCTCTGTCTCTGCCTCTGTCTCTGTCTCTGTCTCTGTCTCTGTCTCTGTCTCTGTCTCTGTCATTGTCTCTGTCTCTGCCACTGTCTCTGTCTCTGTCTCAGTCTCCGCCTCCGCCTGTGTCTCCGTCTCCGTCTCTGTCTCTGTCTCTGTCTCTGTCTCTGTCTCTGTCTCTGTCTCTGTCATTGTCTCTGTCTCTGCCACTGTCTCTGTCTCATTCTCTGTCTCCGTTCTTGTCTCCGTCTTTGTTCCACCCCCTCTGACACCGTCGCTGTCACCTGACCCACTGTCTCTGTCTGTGTCTCTGTCTCTGCCTCTGTCTCTGTCCCTGTGTCTGCCGCTGTCTCTCCGCCTGTCTCTGTATCTGTCTCCGTCTCTGTCTCTAGATCTCCCTCTGGCTCTGTCTCTGACTCTGTCTCTGTCTCCGTTTCTGTCTCTGTCACTGTCGCTGTCTCTGTGTCTGTCTCTGTCTCTGTCTCCGTCTCTGTCTTTGTCTCTGTCTCGATCTCTGTCTCTGTCTCTGTCTCTGTCTCTGTCTCTGTCTCTGTCTCTGTCTCTGTCTCTGTCTCTGTCTCTGTCTCTGTCTCTGTCTCTGTCTCTGTCTCTGTCTCTGTCTCTGTCTCTGTCTCTGTCTCTGTCTCTGTCTCTGTCTCTGTCTCTGTCTCTGTCTCTGTCTCTGTCTCTGTCTCTGTCTCTGTCTCTGTCTCTGTCTCTGTCTCTGTCTCTGTCTCTGTCTCTGTCTATGTCTCTGTCTCTGTCTCTGTCTCTGTCTCTGTCTCTGTCTCTGTCTCTGTCTCTGTCTCTGTCTCTGTCTCTGTCTCTGTCTCTGTCTCTGTCTCTGTCTCTGTCCCTGTCTCTGTCATTGTCTCTGTCTCTGCCACTGTCTCTGTCTCTGTCTCAGTCTCCGCCTCCGCCTGTGTCTCCGTCTCCGTCTCTGTCTCTGTCTCTGTCTCTGTCTCTGTCTCTGTCTCTGTCATTGTCTCTGTCTCTGCCACTGTCTCTGTCTCATTCTCTGTCTCCGTCCTTGTCTCCGTCTTTCTTCCACCCCCTCTGACACCGTCGCTGTCACCTGACCCACTGTCTCTGTCTGTGTCTCTGTCTCTGCCTCTGTCTCTGTCTCTGTCTCTGCCGCTGTCTCTCCGCCTGTCTCTGTATCTGTCTCCGTCTCTGTCTCTGGATCTTCCTCTGGCTCTGTCTCTGACTCTGTCTCTGTCTCCGTTTCTGTCTCTGTCACTGTCGCTGTCTCTGTCTCTGTCTCTGTCTCTGTCTCCGTCTCTGTCTTTGTCTCTGTCTCGATCTCTGTCTCTGTCTCTGTCTCGGTCTCTGTCTCTGTCTCTGTCTCTGTCTCTGTCTCATTCTCTGTCTCCGTCCTTGTCTCCGTCTTTGTTCCTCCCCCTCTGACACCGTCTTTGTCACCTGCCCCTCTGTCTCTGTATCTGCCGCTGTCTCTCCCTCTGTCTCTGTCTCTGTCTCTGTCTCTGTCTCTGTCATTGTCTCTGTCTCTGCCACTGTCTCTGTCTCATTCTCTGTCTCCGTCCTTGTCTCCGTCTTTGTTCCACCCCCTCTGACACCGTCGCTGTCACCTGACCCACTGTCTCTGTCTGTGTCTCTGTCTCTGCCTCTGTCTCTGTCTCTGTCTCTGCCGCTGTCTCTCCGCCTGTCTCTGTATCTGTCTCCGTCTCTGTCTCTGGATCTCCCTCTGGCTCTGTCTCTGACTCTGTCTCTGTCTCCGTTTCTGTCTCTGTCACTGTCGCTGTCTCTGTCTCTGTCTCTGTCTCTGTCTCTGTCTCTGTCTCTGTCTCTGTCTCTGTCTCTGTCTCTGTCTCTGTCTCTATCTCTATCTCTGTCTCTGTCTCTGTCTCTGTCTCTGTCTCTGTCTCTGTCTCTGTCTCTGTATCTATCTCTGTCTCTGTCTCTGTCTCTGTCTCTGTCTCTGTCTCTGTCTCTGTCCCTGTCTCTGTCATTGTCTCTGTCTCTGCCACTGTCGCTGTCTCTGTCTCTGTCTCTGTCTCTGTCTCTGTCTCTGTCTCTGTCTCTGTCTCGGTCTCTGTCTCTGTCTCTGTCTCTGTCTCTGTCTCTGTCTCTGTCTCTGTCTCTGACTCTGTCTCTGTCTCTGTTTCTGTCTCTGTCTCTGTCTCTGTCTCTGCCTCTGTCTCTGCCTCTGTCTCTGTCCCTGTCTCTGTCTCTGTCTCTGTCTCTGTCTCTGTCTCTGTCTCTGTCATTGTCTCTGTCTCTGCCACTGTCTCTGTCTCATTCTCTGTCTCCGTTCTTGTCTCCGTCTTTGTTCCACCCCCTCTGACACCGTCGCTGTCACCTGACCCACTGTCTCTGTCTGTGTCTCTGTCTCTGCCTCTGTCTCTGTCCCTGTGTCTGCCGCTGTCTCTCCGCCTGTCTCTGTATCTGTCTCCGTCTCTGTCTCTAGATCTCCCTCTGGCTCTGTCTCTGACTCTGTCTCTGTCTCCGTTTCTGTCTCTGTCACTGTCGCTGTCTCTGTGTCTGTCTCTGTCTCTGTCTCCGTCTCTGTCTTTGTCTCTGTCTCGATCTCTGTCTCTGTCTCTGTCTCTGTCTCTGTCTCTGTCTCTGTCTCTGTCTCTGTCTCTGTCTCTGTCTCTGTCTCTGTCTCTGTCTCTGTCTCTGTCTCTGTCTCTGTCTCTGTCTCTGTCTCTGTCTCTGTCTCTGTCTCTGTCTCTGTCTCTGTCTCTGTCTCTGACTCTGTCTCTCTCTCTGCCTCTGTCTCGGTCTCCGTCTCCGTCTCTGTCTCTGTCTCTATCTCTGTCTCTGTCTCTGTCTCTGTCTCTGTCACTGTCGCTGTCTCTGTCTCTGTCTCTGTCTCTGTCTCCGTTCCTGTCTCTGTCTCTGTCTCTGTCTCTGTCTCTGTCTCTGTCTCTGTCTCTGTCTCTGTCTCTGTCTCTGTCTCTCCCTCTGTCTCTGTATCTGTCTCTGGATCTGTCTCTGTCTCTGTCTCTGTCTCTGTCTCTGCCTCTGTCTCTGCATCTGTCTCTCTCTCTGCCTCTGTCTCGGTCTCCGTCTCCGTCTCTGTCTCTGTCTCCATCTCTGTCTCTGTCTCTGTCTCTGTCACTGTCGCTGTCTCTGTCTCCGTTCCTGTCTCTGTCTCTGTCTCTGTCTCTGTCTCTGTCTCTGTCTCTGTCTCTGTCTCTGTCTCTGTCTCTGTCTCTGTCTCTGTCTCTATCTCTCTCTCTGTCTCTCTCTCTGTCTCTGTCTCTGTCTCTGTCATTGTCTCTGTCTCTGCCACTGTCTCTGTCTCTGTCTCAGTCGCCGCCTCCGCCTGTGTCTCCGTCTCCGTCTCTGTCTCTGTCTCTGTCTCTGTCTCTGTCTCTGTCTCTGTCTCTGTCATTGTCTCTGTCTCTGCCACTGTCTCTGTCTCATTCTCTGTCTCCGTCCTTGTCTCCTTCTTTGTTCCACCCCCTCTGACACCGTTGCTGTCACCTGACCCACTGTCTCTGTCTGTGTCTCTGTCTCTGCCTCTGTCTCTGTCTCTGTCTCTGCCGCTGTCTCTCCGTCTGTCTCTGTATCTGTCTCCGTCTCTGTCTCTGGACCTCCCTCTGGCTCTGTCTCTGACTCTGTCTCTGTCTCCGTTTCTGTCTCTGTCACAGTCGCTGTCTCTGTCTCTGTCTCTGTCTCCGTTCCTGTCTCTGTCTCTGTCTCTGTCTCTGTCTCTGTCTCTGTCTCTGTCTCTGTCTCTGTCTCTGTGTCTGTCTCTGTCTTTGTCTCTGTCTCTGTCTCTCTCTCTGTCTCTGTCTCTGTCTCTGTCATTGTCTCTGTCTCTGCCACTGTCTCTGTCTCTGTCTCAGTCTCCGCCTCCGCCTGTGTCTCCGTCTCCGTCTCTGTCTCTGTCTCTGTCTCTGTCTCTGTCTCTGTCTCTGTCTCTGTCTCTGTCATTGTCTCTGTCTCTGCCACTGTCTCTGTCTCATTCTCTGTCTCCGTCCTTGTCTCCGTCTTCGTTCCACCCCCTCTGACACCGTCGCTGTCACCTGACCCACTGTCTCTGTCTGTCTCTGTCTCTGCCTCTGTCTCTGTCTCTGTCTCTGCCGCTGTCTCTCCGTCTGTCTCTGTATCTGTCTCCGTCTCTGTCTCTGGATCTCCCTCTGGCTCTGTCTCTGACTCTGTCTCTGTCTCTGTCTCTGTCTCTGTCTCTGTCTCTGTCTCTGTCTCTGTCTCCGTCTCTGTCTTTGTCTCTGTCTCGATCTCTATCTCTGTCGCTGTCTCCGTCTCTGTCTCTGTCCCTGCCTCTGTCTCTGTCTCTGTCTCTGTCTCTGTCATTGTCTCTGTCTCTGCCACTGTCTCTGTCTCAGTCTCCGCCTCCGCCTGTGTCTCTGTCTCTGTCTCTGTCTCTGTCTCTGTCTCTGTCTCTGTCTCTGTCTCTGTCTCTGTCTCTGTCTCTGTCTCTGTCTCTGTCTCTGCCTCTGTCTCTGTCCCTGTCTCTGTCTCTGTCTCTGTCTCTGTCTCTGTCTCTGTCTCTGTCTCTGTCTCTGTCTCTGTCTCTGTCCCTGTCTCTGTCTCTGTCTCTGTCTCTGTCTCTGTCTCTGTCCCTGTCCCTGCATTGTCTCTGTCTCTGCCACTGTCTCTGTCTCTGTCTCAGCCTCCGCCTCCGCCTGTGTCTCCGTCTCCGTCTCTGTCTCTGTCTCTGTCTCTGTCTCTGTCATTGTCTCTGTCTCTGCCACTGTCTCTGTCTCATTCTCTGTCTCCGTCCTTGTCTCCGTCTTTGTTCCTCCCCCTCTGACACCGTCTTTTTCACCTGCCCCTCTGTCTCTGTCTCTGCCGCTGTCTCTCCCTCTGTCTCTGGATCTGTCTCTGGATCTGTCTCTGGATCTGTCTCTGTCTCTGTCTCTGTCTCTGTCTCTGTCTCTGCCTCTGTCTCTCTCTCTGCCTCTGTCTCTCTCTCTGCCTCTGTCTCAGTCTCCGCCACCGCCTGTGTCTCTGTCTCTGTCTCTGTCTCTGTCTCTGTCTCTGTCTCGATCTCTATCTCTGTCGCTGTCTCAGTCTCTGTCTCTGTCCCTGCCTCTGTCTCTGTCTCTGTCTCTGTCTCTGTCATTGTCTCTGTCTCTGCCACTGTCTCTGTCTCAGTCTCCGCCACCGCCTGTGTCTCTGTCTCTGTCTCTGTCTCTGTCTCTGTCTCTGTCTCTGTCTCTGTCTCTGTCTCTGTCTCTGTCTCTGTCTCTGTCTCTGTCTCTGTCTCTGTCTCTGTCTCTGTCTCTGTCTCTGTCTCTGTCTCTGTCTCTGTCTCTGTCTCTGTCTCTGTCTCTGTCTCTGTCTCTGTCTCTGTCTCTGTCTCTGTCTCTGTCTCTGTCTCTGTCATTGTCTCTGTCTCTGCCACTGTCTCTGTCTCTGTCTCAGTCTCCGCCTCCGCCTGTGTCTCCGTCTCCGTCTCTGTCTCTGTCTCTGTCTCTGTCTCTGTCTCTGTCTCTGTCATTGTCTCTGTCTCTGCCACTGTCTCTGTCTCATTCTCTGTCTCCGTTCTTGTCTCCGTCTTTGTTCCACCCCCTCTGACACCGTCGCTGTCACCTGACCCACTGTCTCTGTCTGTGTCTCTGTCTCTGCCTCTGTCTCTGTCCCTGTGTCTGCCGCTGTCTCTCCGCCTGTCTCTGTATCTGTCTCCGTCTCTGTCTCTAGATCTCCCTCTGGCTCTGTCTCTGACTCTGTCTCTGTCTCCGTTTCTGTCTCTGTCACTGTCGCTGTCTCTGTGTCTGTCTCTGTCTCTGTCTCCGTCTCTGTCTTTGTCTCTGTCTCGATCTCTGTCTCTGTCTCTGTCTCTGTCTCTGTCTCTGTCTCTGTCTCTGTCTCTGTCTCTGTCTCTGTCTCTGTCTCTGTCTCTGTCTCTGTCTCTGTCTCTGTCTCTGTCTCTGTCTCTGTCTCTGTCTCTGTCTCTGTCTCTGTCTCTGTCTCTGTCTCTGTCTCTGTCTCTGTCTCTGTCTCTGTCTCTGTCTCTGTCTCTGTCTCTGTCTCTGTCTCTGTCTCTGTCTCTGTCTATGTCTCTGTCTCTGTCTCTGTCTCTGTCTCTGTCTCTGTCTCTGTCTCTGTCTCTGTCTCTGTCTCTGTCTCTGTCTCTGTCTCTGTCTCTGTCTCTGTCTCTGTCCCTGTCTCTGTCATTGTCTCTGTCTCTGCCACTGTCTCTGTCTCTGTCTCAGTCTCCGCCTCCGCCTGTGTCTCCGTCTCCGTCTCTGTCTCTGTCTCTGTCTCTGTCTCTGTCTCTGTCTCTGTCATTGTCTCTGTCTCTGCCACTGTCTCTGTCTCATTCTCTGTCTCCGTCCTTGTCTCCGTCTTTCTTCCACCCCCTCTGACACCGTCGCTGTCACCTGACCCACTGTCTCTGTCTGTGTCTCTGTCTCTGCCTCTGTCTCTGTCTCTGTCTCTGCCGCTGTCTCTCCGCCTGTCTCTGTATCTGTCTCCGTCTCTGTCTCTGGATCTTCCTCTGGCTCTGTCTCTGACTCTGTCTCTGTCTCCGTTTCTGTCTCTGTCACTGTCGCTGTCTCTGTCTCTGTCTCTGTCTCTGTCTCCGTCTCTGTCTTTGTCTCTGTCTCGATCTCTGTCTCTGTCTCTGTCTCGGTCTCTGTCTCTGTCTCTGTCTCTGTCTCTGTCTCTGTCTCTGTCTCTGTCTCTGTCTCTGTCTCTGTCTCTGTCTCTGTCTCTGTCTCTGTCTCTGTCTCTGTCTCTGTCTCTGTCTCTGTCTCTGTCTCTGTCTCTGTCTCTGTCTCTGTCTCTGTCTCTGTCTCTGTCTCGATCTCTGTCTCTGTCTCTGTCTCTGTCTCTGTCTCTGTCTCTGTCTCTGTCTCTGTCTCTGTCTCTGTCTCTGTCTCTGTCTCTGTCTCCGCCTCCGCCTGTGTCTCTGTCTCTGTCTCTGTCTCTGTCTCTGTGTCAGTCTCTGTCTCAGTCTCTGTCTCGGTCTCTGCCTCTGTCCCTGTCTCTGTCTCTGTCTCTGTCTCTGTCTCTGTCTCTGTCATTGTCTCTGTCTCTGCCACTGTCTCTGTCTCATTCTCTGTCTCCGTCCTTGTCTCCGTCTTTGTTCCTCCCCCTCTGACACCGTCTTTGTTCCTCCCCCTCTGACACCGTCTTTGTCACCTGCCCCTCTGTCTCTGTCTCTGCCGCTGTCTCTCCCTCTGTCTCTGTATCTGTCTCTGGATCTGTCTCTGGATCTGTCTCTGGATCTGTCTCTGTCTCTGTCTCTGTCTCTGTCTCTGTCTCTGACTCTGTCTCTCTCTCTGCCTCTGTCTCGGTCTCCGTCTCCGTCTCTGTCTCTGTCTCTATCTCTGTCTCTGTCTCTGTCTCTGTCTCTGTCACTGTCGCTGTCTCTGTCTCTGTCTCTGTCTCTGTCTCCGTTCCTGTCTCTGTCTCTGTCTCTGTCTCTGTCTCTGTCTCTGTCTCTGTCTCTGTCTCTGTCTCTGTCTCTCCCTCTGTCTCTGTATCTGTCTCTGGATCTGTCTCTGTCTCTGTCTCTGTCTCTGTCTCTGCCTCTGTCTCTGCATCTGTCTCTCTCTCTGCCTCTGTCTCGGTCTCCGTCTCCGTCTCTGTCTCTGTCTCCATCTCTGTCTCTGTCTCTGTCTCTGTCACTGTCGCTGTCTCTGTCTCCGTTCCTGTCTCTGTCTCTGTCTCTGTCTCTGTCTCTGTCTCTGTCTCTGTCTCTGTCTCTGTCTCTGTCTCTGTCTCTGTCTCTGTCTCTATCTCTCTCTCTGTCTCTCTCTCTGTCTCTGTCTCTGTCTCTGTCATTGTCTCTGTCTCTGCCACTGTCTCTGTCTCTGTCTCAGTCGCCGCCTCCGCCTGTGTCTCCGTCTCCGTCTCTGTCTCTGTCTCTGTCTCTGTCTCTGTCTCTGTCTCTGTCTCTGTCATTGTCTCTGTCTCTGCCACTGTCTCTGTCTCATTCTCTGTCTCCGTCCTTGTCTCCTTCTTTGTTCCACCCCCTCTGACACCGTTGCTGTCACCTGACCCACTGTCTCTGTCTGTGTCTCTGTCTCTGCCTCTGTCTCTGTCTCTGTCTCTGCCGCTGTCTCTCCGTCTGTCTCTGTATCTGTCTCCGTCTCTGTCTCTGGACCTCCCTCTGGCTCTGTCTCTGACTCTGTCTCTGTCTCCGTTTCTGTCTCTGTCACAGTCGCTGTCTCTGTCTCTGTCTCTGTCTCCGTTCCTGTCTCTGTCTCTGTCTCTGTCTCTGTCTCTGTCTCTGTCTCTGTCTCTGTCTCTGTCTCTGTGTCTGTCTCTGTCTTTGTCTCTGTCTCTGTCTCTCTCTCTGTCTCTGTCTCTGTCTCTGTCATTGTCTCTGTCTCTGCCACTGTCTCTGTCTCTGTCTCAGTCTCCGCCTCCGCCTGTGTCTCCGTCTCCGTCTCTGTCTCTGTCTCTGTCTCTGTCTCTGTCTCTGTCTCTGTCTCTGTCTCTGTCTCTGTCATTGTCTCTGTCTCTGCCACTGTCTCTGTCTCATTCTCTGTCTCCGTCCTTGTCTCCGTCTTCGTTCCACCCCCTCTGACACCGTCGCTGTCACCTGACCCACTGTCTCTGTCTGTCTCTGTCTCTGCCTCTGTCTCTGTCTCTGTCTCTGCCGCTGTCTCTCCGTCTGTCTCTGTATCTGTCTCCGTCTCTGTCTCTGGATCTCCCTCTGGCTCTGTCTCTGACTCTGTCTCTGTCTCTGTCTCTGTCTCTGTCTCTGTCTCTGTCTCTGTCTCTGTCTCCGTCTCTGTCTTTGTCTCTGTCTCGATCTCTATCTCTGTCGCTGTCTCCGTCTCTGTCTCTGTCCCTGCCTCTGTCTCTGTCTCTGTCTCTGTCTCTGTCATTGTCTCTGTCTCTGCCACTGTCTCTGTCTCAGTCTCCGCCTCCGCCTGTGTCTCTGTCTCTGTCTCTGTCTCTGTCTCTGTCTCTGTCTCTGTCTCTGTCTCTGTCTCTGTCTCTGTCTCTGTCTCTGTCTCTGCCTCTGTCTCTGTCCCTGTCTCTGTCTCTGTCTCTGTCTCTGTCTCTGTCTCTGTCTCTGTCTCTGTCTCTGTCTCTGTCTCTGTCCCTGTCTCTGTCTCTGTCTCTGTCTCTGTCTCTGTCTCTGTCCCTGTCCCTGCATTGTCTCTGTCTCTGCCACTGTCTCTGTCTCTGTCTCAGCCTCCGCCTCCGCCTGTGTCTCCGTCTCCGTCTCTGTCTCTGTCTCTGTCTCTGTCTCTGTCATTGTCTCTGTCTCTGCCACTGTCTCTGTCTCATTCTCTGTCTCCGTCCTTGTCTCCGTCTTTGTTCCTCCCCCTCTGACACCGTCTTTTTCACCTGCCCCTCTGTCTCTGTCTCTGCCGCTGTCTCTCCCTCTGTCTCTGGATCTGTCTCTGGATCTGTCTCTGGATCTGTCTCTGTCTCTGTCTCTGTCTCTGTCTCTGTCTCTGCCTCTGTCTCTCTCTCTGCCTCTGTCTCTCTCTCTGCCTCTGTCTCAGTCTCCGCCACCGCCTGTGTCTCTGTCTCTGTCTCTGTCTCTGTCTCTGTCTCTGTCTCTGTCTCTGTCTCTGTCTCTGTCTCTGTCTCTGTCTCTGTCTCTGTCTCTGTCTCTGTCTCTGTCTCTGTCTCTGTCTCTGTCTCTGTCTCTGTCTCTGTCTCTGTCTCTGTCTCTGTCTCTGTCTCTGTCTCTGTCTCTGTCTCTGTCTCTGTCTCTGTCTCTGTCTCTGTCTCTGTCTCTGTCTCTGTCTCTGTCTCTGTCTCTGCCTCTGTGTCTGTCTCTGTCTCTGTCTCTGTCTCTGTCTCTGTCTCTGTCTCTGTCTCTGTCTCTGTCTCTGTCTCTGTCTCTGTCTCTGTCTCTGTCATTGTCTCTGTCTCTGCCACTGTCTCTGTCTCTGTCTCTGTCTCTGTCTCTGTCTCTGTCATTGTCTCTGTCTCTGCCACTGTCTCTGTCTCATTCTCTGTCTCCGTCCTTGTCTCCGTCTTTGTTCCACCCCCTCTGACACCGTCGCTGTCACCTGACCCACTGTCTCTGTCTGTGTCTCTGTCTCTGCCACTGTCTCTGTCTCTGTCTCTGCCGCTGTCTCTCCGTCTATCTCTGTATCTGTCTCCGTCTCTGTCTCTGGATCTCCATCTGGCTCTGTCTCTGTCTCTGTCTCTGTCTCTGTCTCTGTCTCTGTCTCTGTCTCTGTCTCTGTCTCTGTCTCTGTCTCTGTCTCTGTCTCTGTCTCTGTCTCTGTCTCTGTCTCTGTCTCTGTCTCTGTCTCTGTCTCTGTCTCTGTCTCTGTCTCTGTCTCTGTCTCTGTCTCTGCCGCTGTCTCTCCCTCTGTCTCTGTATCTGTCTCTGGATCTGTCTCTGGATCTGTCTCTGTCTCTGTCTCTGTCTCTGTCTCTGTCTCTGTCTCTGTCTCTGCCTCTGTCTCTCTCTCTGCCTCTGTCTCGGTCTCCGTCTCCGTCTCTGTCTCTGTCTCTATCTCTGTCTCTGTCTCTGTCTCTGTCTCTGTCTCTGCCTCTGTCTCTCTCTCTGCCTCTGTCTCTGTCTCTGTCTCTGTCTCTGTCTCTGTCTCTGTCTCTGTCTCTGTCTCTGTCTCTGTCTCTGTCTCTGTCTCTGTCTCTGTCTCTGTCGCTGTCCCTGTCCCTGTCTCTGTCTCTGTCTCTGTCTCTGTCTCTGTCTCTGTCTCTGTCTCTGTCTCTGTCTCTGTCTCTGTCTCTGTCTCTGTCTCTGTCTCTGTCTCTGTGTCTGTCTCTGTCTCTGTCTCTGTCTCTCTCTCTGTCATTGTCTCTGTCTCTGCCACTGTCTCTGTCTCTGTCTCAGTCTCCGCCTCCGCCTGTGTCTCCGTCTCCGTCTCTGTCTCTGTCTCTGTCTCTGTCTCTGTCTCTGTCTCTGTCTCTGTCATTGTCTCTGTCTCTGCCACTGTCTCTGTCTCTGTCTCTGTCTCTGTCTCTGTCTCTGTCATTGTCTCTGTCTCTGCCACTGTCTCTGTCTCATTCTCTGTCTCCGTCCTTGTCTCCGTCTTTGTTCCACCCCCTCTGACACCGTCGCTGTCACCTGACCCACTGTCTCTGTCTGTGTCTCTGTCTCTGCCTCTGTCTCTGTCTCTGTCTCTGCCGCTGTCTCTCCGTCTGTCTCTGCATCTGTCTCCGTCTCTGTCTCTGGATCTCCCTCTGGCTCTGTCTCTGACTCTGTCTCTGTCTCCGTTCCTGTCTCTGTCACTGTCGCTGTCTCTGTCTCTGTCTCTGTCTCTGTCTCCGTCTCTGCCTTTGTCTCTGTCTCGATCTCTATCTCTGTCGCTGTCTCAGTCTCTGTCTCTGTCCCTGCCTCTGTCTCTGTCTCTGTCTCTGTCTCTGTCTCTGTCTCGGTCTCTGCCTCTGTCCCTGTCTCTGTCTCTGTCTCTGTCTCTGTCATTGTCTCTGTCTCTGCCGCTGTCTCTCCCTCTGTCTCTGTATCTGTCTCTGGATCTGTCTCAGTCTCTGTCTCAGTCTCTGTCTCTGTCTCGGTCTCTGCCTCTGTCCCTGTCTCTGTCTCTGTCTCTGTCTCTGTCTCTGTCATTGTCTCTGTCTCTGCCACTGTCTCTGTCTCATTCTCTGTCTCCGTCCTTGTCTCCGTCTTTGTTCCTCCCCCTCTGACACCGTCTTTGTCACCTGCCCCTCTGTCTCTGTCTCTGTCTCTGTTTCTGTCTCTGTCCCTGACTCTGTCTCTGTCTCTGCCTCTGTCTCTGTCTCTGTCTCTGTCTCTGTCTCTGCCTCTGTCTCTCTCTCTGCCTCTGTCTCGGTCTCCGTCTCCGTCTCTGTCTCTGTCTCTATCTCTGTCTCTGTCTCTGTCTCTGTCTCTGACTCTGTCTCTGCCTCTGTCTCTGTCTCTGTCTCTGTCTCTGTCTCTGTCTCTGTCTCTGTCTCTGTCTCTGTCTCTGTCTCTGTCTCTGTCTCTGTCTCTGTCTCTGTCTCTGTCTCTGTCTCTGTCTCTGTCTCTGTCTCTGTCTTTGTCTCTGTCTCTGTCTCTGCCTCTGTCTCTGCCGCTGTCTCTCCCTCTGTCTCTGTATCTGTCTCTGGATCTGTCTCTGGATCTGTCTCTGTCTCTGTCTCTGTCTCTGTCTCTGTCTCTGTCTCTGTCTCTCTCTCTGCCTCTGTCTCTGTCTCTGTCTCTGTCTCTGTCTCTGTCTCTGTCCCTGCCTCTGTCTCTGTCTCTGTCTCTGTCTCTGTCATTGTCTCTGTCTCTGCCACTGTCTCTGTCTCAGTCTCCGCCTCCGCCTGTGTCTCTGTCTCTGTCTCTGTCTCTGTCTCTGTCTCTGTCTCTGTCTCTGTCTCTGTCTCTGTCTCTGTCTCTGTCTCTGTCTCTGCCTCTGTCTCTGTCTCTGTCTCTGTCTCTGTCTCTGTCTCTGTCTCTGTCTCTGTCTCTGTCTCTGTCTCTGTCTCTGTCTCTGTCTCTGTCTCTGTCTCTGTCTCTGTCTCTGTCTCTGTCTCTGTCTCTGTCTCTGTCTCTGTCTCTGTCTCTGTCTCTGTCTCTGTCCCTGTCTCTGTCATTGTCTCTGTCTCTGCCACTGTCTCTGTCTCTGTCACAGCCTCCGCCTCCGCCTGTGTCTCCGTCTCCGTCTCTGTCTCTGTCTCTGTCTCTGTCTCTGTCATTGTCTCTGTCTCTGCCACTGTCTCTGTCTCATTCTCTGTCTCCGTCCTTGTCTCCGTCTTTGTTCCACCCCCTCTGACACCGTCGCTGTCACCTGACCCACTGTCTCTGTCTGTGTCTCTGTCTCTGCCTCTGTCTCTGTCTCTGTCTCTGCCGCTGTCTCTCCGCCTGTCTCTGTATCTGTCTCCGTCTCTGTCTCTGGATCTCCCTCTGGCTCTGTCTCTGCCTCTGTCTCTCTCTCTGCCTCTGTCTCAGTCTCTGTCTCTGTCATTGTCTCTGTCTCTGCCACTGTCTCTGTCTCAGTCTCCGCCTCCGCCTGTGTCTCTGTCTCTGTCTCTGTCTCTGTCTCTGTCTCTGTCTCTGTCTCTGTCTCAGTCTCTGTCTCAGTCTCTGTCTCTGTCTCGGTCTCTGCCTCTGTCCCTGTCTCTGTCTCTGTCTCTGTCTCTGTCTCTGTCTCTGTCATTGTCTCTGTCTCTGCCACTGTCTCTGTCTCATTCTCTGTCTCCGTCCTTGTCTCCGTCTTTGTTCCTCCCCCTCTGACACCGTCTTTGTCACCTGCCCCTCTGTCTCTGTCTCTGCCGCTGTCTCTCCCTCTGTCTCTGTATCTGTCTCTGGATCTGTCTCTGGATCTGTCTCTGGATCTGTCTCTGGATCTGTCTCTGTCTCTGTCTCTGTCTCTGTCTCTGTCTCTGACTCTGTCTCTCTCTCTGCCTCTGTCTCGGTCTCCGTCTCCGTCTCTGTCTCTGTCTCTATCTCTGTCTCTGTCTCTGTCTCTGTCTCTGTCACTGTCGCTGTCTCTGTCTCTGTCTCTGTCTCTGTCTCCGTTCCTGTCTCTGTCTCTGTCTCTGTCTCTGTCTCTGTCTCTGTCTCTGTCTCTGTCTCTGTCTCTGTCTCTCCCTCTGTCTCTGTATCTGTCTCTGGATCTGTCTCTGTCTCTGTCTCTGTCTCTGTCTCTGCCTCTGTCTCTGCATCTGTCTCTCTCTCTGCCTCTGTCTCGGTCTCCGTCTCCGTCTCTGTCTCTGTCTCCATCTCTGTCTCTGTCTCTGTCTCTGTCACTGTCGCTGTCTCTGTCTCCGTTCCTGTCTCTGTCTCTGTCTCTGTCTCTGTCTCTGTCTCTGTCTCTGTCTCTGTCTCTGTCTCTGTCTCTGTCTCTGTCTCTATCTCTCTCTCTGTCTCTCTCTCTGTCTCTGTCTCTGTCTCTGTCATTGTCTCTGTCTCTGCCACTGTCTCTGTCTCTGTCTCAGTCGCCGCCTCCGCCTGTGTCTCTGTCTCTGTCTCTGTCTCTGTCTCTGTCTCTGTCTCTGTCTCTGTCTCTGTCATTGTCTCTGTCTCTGCCACTGTCTCTGTCTCATTCTCTGTCTCCGTCCTTGTCTCCGTCTTTGTTCCTCCCCCTCTGACACCGTCTTTGTCACCTGCCCCTCTGTCTCTGTCTCTGCCGCTGTCTCTCCCTCTGTCTCTGTATCTGTCTCTGTCTCTGTCTCTGTCTCTGTCTCTGCCTCTGTGTCTGTCTCTGTCTCTGTCTCTGTCTCTGTCTCTGTCTCTGTCTCTGTCTCTGTCTCTGTCTCTGTCTCTGTCTCTGTCTCTGTCTCTGTCTCTGTCTCTGTCATTGTCTCTGTCTCTGCCACTGTCTCTGTCTCTGTCTCTGTCTCTGTCTCTGTCTCTGTCATTGTCTCTGTCTCTGCCACTGTCTCTGTCTCATTCTCTGTCTCCGTCCTTGTCTCCGTCTTTGTTCCACACCCTCTGACACCGTCGCTGTCACCTGACCCACTGTCTCTGTCTGTGTCTCTGTCTCTGCCACTGTCTCTGTCTCTGTCTCTGCCGCTGTCTCTCCGTCTATCTCTGTATCTGTCTCCGTCTCTGTCTCTGGATCTCCATCTGGCTCTGTCTCTGTCTCTGTCTCTGTCTCTGTCTCTGTCTCTGTCTCTGTCTCTGTCTCTGTCTCTGTCTCTGTCTCTGTCTCTGTCTCTGTCTCTGTCTCTGTCTCTGTCTCTGTCTCTGTCTCTGTCTCTGTCTCTGTCTCTGTCTCTGTCTCTGTCTCTGTCTCTGTCTCTGTCTCTGTCTCTGTCTCTGCCGCTGTCTCTCCCTCTGTCTCTGTATCTGTCTCTGGATCTGTCTCTGGATCTGTCTCTGTCTCTGTCTCTGTCTCTGTCTCTGTCTCTGTCTCTGCCTCTGTCTCTCTCTCTGCCTCTGTCTCGGTCTCCGTCTCCGTCTCTGTCTCTGTCTCTATCTCTGTCTCTGTCTCTGTCTCTGTCTCTGTCTCTGCCTCTGTCTCTCTCTCTGCCTCTGTCTCTGTCTCTGTCTCTGTCTCTGTCTCTGTCTCTGTCTCTGTCTCTGTCTCTGTCTCTGTCTCTGTCTCTGTCTCTGTCTCTGTCTCTGTCTCTGTCTCTGTCGCTGTCCCTGTCCCTGTCTCTGTCTCTGTCTCTGTCTCTGTCTCTGTCTCTGTCTCTGTCTCTGTCTCTGTCTCTGTCTCTGTCTCTGTCTCTGTCTCTGTCTCTGTCTCTGTCTCTGTCTCTGTCTCTGTTCTGTCTCTGTCTCTGTCTCTGTCTCTGTCTCTGTCTCTGTCTCTGTCTCTGTCTCTGTCTCTGTCTCTGTGTCTGTCTCTGTCTCTGTCTCTGTCTCTCTCATTGTCTCTGTCTCTGCCACTGTCTCTGTCTCTGTCTCAGTCTCCGCCTCCGCCTGTGTCTCCGTCTCCGTCTCTGTCTCTGTCTCTGTCTCTGTCTCTGTCTCTGTCTCTGTCTCTGTCATTGTCTCTGTCTCTGCCACTGTCTCTGTCTCTGTCTCTGTCTCTGTCTCTGTCTCTGTCATTGTCTCTGTCTCTGCCACTGTCTCTGTCTCATTCTCTGTCTCCGTCCTTGTCTCCGTCTTTGTTCCACCCCCTCTGACACCGTCGCTGTCACCTGACCCACTGTCTCTGCCTGTGTCTCTGTCTCTGCCTCTGTCTCTGTCTCTGTCTCTGCCGCTGTCTCTCCGTCTGTCTCTGCATCTGTCTCCGTCTCTGTCTCTGGATCTCCCTCTGGCTCTGTCTCTGACTCTGTCTCTGTCTCCGTTTCTGTCTCTGTCACTGTCGCTGTCTCTGTCTCTGTCTCTGTCTCTGTCTCCGTCTCTGCCTTTGTCTCTGTCTCGATCTCTATCTCTGTCGCTGTCTCAGACTCTGTCTCTGTCCCTGCCTCTGTCTCTGTCTCTGTCTCTGTCTCTGTCATTGTCTCTGTCTCTGCCACTGTCTCTGTCTCAGTCTCCGCCTCCGCCTGCGTCTCTGTCGTTGTCTCTGTCTCTGTCTCTGTCTCTGTCTCTGTCTCAGTCTCTGTCTCAGTCTCTGTCTCTGTCTCGGTCTCTGCCTCTGTCCCTGTCTCTGTCTCTGTCTCTGTCTCTGTCTCTGTCATTGTCTCTGTCTCTGCCACTGTCTCTGTCTCATTCTCTGTCTCCGTCCTTGTCTCCGTCTTTGTTCCTCCCCCTCTGACACCGTCTTTGTCACCTGCCCCTCTGTCTCTGTCTCTGTCTCTGTCTCTGTCTCTGTTTCTGTCTCTGTCCCTGACTCTGTCTCTGTCTCTGTCTCTGTCTCTGTCTCTGTCTCTGTCTCTGTCTCTGCCTCTGTCTCTCTCTCTGCCTCTGTCTCGGTCTCCGTCTCCGTCTCTGTCTCTGTCTCTATCTCTGTCTCTGTCTCTGTCTCTGTCTCTGTCTCTGACTCTGTCTCTGCCTCTGTCTCTGTCTCTGTCTCTGTCTCTGTCTCTGTCTCTGTCTCTGTCTCTGTCTCTGTCTCTGTCTCTGTCTCTGTCTCTGTCTCTGTCTCTGTCTCTGTCTCTGTCTCTGTCTCTGTCTTTGTCTCTGTCTCTGTCTCTGCCTCTGTCTCTGCCGCTGTCTCTCCCTCTGTCTCTGTATCTGTCTCTGGATCTGTCTCTGGATCTGTCTCTGTCTCTGTCTCTGTCTCTGTCTCTGTCTCTGTCTCTGTCTCTGTCTCTGTCTCTGTCTCTCTCTCTGCCTCTGTCTCTGTCTCTGTCTCTGTCTCTGTCTCTGTCTCTGTCTCTGTCTCTGTCTCTGTCTCTGTCTCTGTCTCTGTCTCTGTCTCTGTCTCTGTCTCTGTCTCTGTCTCTGTCTCTGTCTCTGTCTCTGTCTCTGCCTCTGTCTCTGTCTCTGTCTCTGTCTCTGTCTCTGTCTCTGTCTCTGTTCTCAGTCTCCGCCTCCGCCTGTGTCTCTGTCTCTGTCACTGTCGCTGTCTCTGTCTCTGTCTCTGTCTCTGTCTCTGTCTCTGTCTCTGTCTCTGTCTCTGTCTCTGTCTCTGTCTCTGTCTCTGTCTCTGTCTCTGTCTCTGTCTCTGTCTCTGTCTCTGTCTCTGTCTCTGTCTCTGTCTTTGTCTCTGTCTCTGTCTCTGCCTCTGTCTCTGCCGCTGTCTCTCCCTCTGTCTCTGTATCTGTCTCTGGATCTGTCTCTGGATCTGTCTCTGTCTCTGTCTCTGTCTCTGTCTCTGTCTCTGTCTCTGTCTCTGTCTCTGTCTCTCTCTCTGCCTCTGTCTCTGTCTCTGTCTCTGTCTCTGTCTCTGTCTCTGTCTCTGTCTCTGTCTCTGTCTCTGTCTCTGTCTCTGTCTCTGTCTCTGTCTCTGTCTCTGTCTCTGTCTCTGTCTCTGTCTCTGTCTCTGCCTCTGTCTCTGTCTCTGTCTCTGTCTCTGTCTCTGTCTCTGTTCTCAGTCTCCGCCTCCGCCTGTGTCTCTGTCTCTGTCACTGTCGCTGTCTCTGTCTCTGTCTCTGTCTCTGTCTCTGTCTCTGTCTCTGTCTCTGTCTCTGTCTCTGTCTCTGTCTCTGTCTCTGTCTCTGTCTCTGTCTCTGTCTCTGTCTCTGTCTCTATCTCTGTCTCTGTCTCTGTCTCTGTCTCTGTCTCTGTCTCTGTCTCTGTCTCTGTCTCTGTCTCTGTCTCTGTCTCTGTCTCTGTCTCTGTCTCTGTCTCTGTCTCTGTCTCTGTCTCTGTCTCTGTCTCTGTCTCTGTCTCTGTCTCTGTCTCTGTCTCTGTCTCTGTCTCTGTCTCTGTCTCTGTCTCTGTCTCTGTCTCTGTCTCTGTCTCTGTGTCTGTCTCTGTCTCTGTCTCTGCCTCTGTCTCTCCCTCTGCCCCTGTCTCGGTCTCCGTCTCCGTCTCTGTCTCTGTCTCTATCTCTGTCTCTGTCTCTGTCTCTGCCACTGTCTCTGTCTCTGTCTCAGTCTCCGCCTCCGTCTCTGTCTCTGTCTCTGTCTCTGTCTCTGTCTCTGTCTCTGTCTCTGTCTCTGTCTCTGTCTCTGTCTCTGTCTCTGTCTCTGTCTCTGTCTCTGTCTCTGTCTCTGTCTCTGTCTCTGTCTCTGTCTCTGTCTCTGTCTCTGTCTCTGTCTCTGTCTCTGTCTCTGTCTCTGTTTCTCTCTCTGCCTCTGTCTCGGTCTCCGTCTCCGTCTCTGTCTCTGTCTCTATCTCTGTCTCTGTCTCTGTCTCTGTAACTGTCGCTGTCTCTGTCTCTGTCTCTGTCTCCGTTCCTGTCTCTGTCTCTGTCTCTGTCTCTGTCTCTGTCTCTGTCTCTGTCTCTGTCTCTGTCTCTGTCTCTGTCTCTGTCTCTGTCTCTGTCTCTGTCTCTGTCTCTGTCTCTGTCTCTGTCTCTGTCTCTGTCTCTGTCTCTGTCTCTGTCTCTGTCTCTGTCTCTGTCTCTGTCTCTGTCTCTGTCTCTGTCTCTGTCTCTGTCTCTGTCTCTGTCTCTGTCTCTGTCTCTGCCTCTGTCTCTGTCTCTGTCTCTGTCTCTGTCTCTGTCTCTGTTCTCAGTCTCCGCCTCCGCCTGTGTCTCTGTCTCTGTCACTGTCGCTGTCTCTGTCTCTGTCTCTGTCTCTGTCTCTGTCTCTGTCTCTGTCTCTGTCTCTGTCTCTGTCTCTGTCTCTGTCTCTGTCTCTGTCTCTGTCTCTGTCTCTGTCTCTGTCTCTATCTCTGTCTCTGTCTCTGTCTCTGTCTCTGTCTCTGTCTCTGTCTCTGTCTCTGTCTCTGTCTCTGTCTCTGTCTCTGTCTCTGTCTCTGTCTCTGTCTCTGTCTCTGTCTCTGTCTCTGTCTCTGTCTCTGTCTCTGTCTCTGTCTCTGTCTCTGTCTCTGTCTCTGTCTCTGTCTCTGTCTCTGTCTCTGTCTCTGTCTCTGTCTCTGTCTCTGTGTCTGTCTCTGTCTCTGTCTCTGCCTCTGTCTCTCCCTCTGCCCCTGTCTCGGTCTCCGTCTCCGTCTCTGTCTCTGTCTCTATCTCTGTCTCTGTCTCTGTCTCTGCCACTGTCTCTGTCTCTGTCTCAGTCTCCGCCTCCGTCTCTGTCTCTGTCTCTGTCTCTGTCTCTGTCTCTGTCTCTGTCTCTGTCTCTGTCTCTGTCTCTGTCTCTGTCTCTGTCTCTGTCTCTGTCTCTGTCTCTGTCTCTGTCTCTGTCTCTGTCTCTGTCTCTGTCTCTGTCTCTGTCTCTGTCTCTGTCTCTGTCTCTGTCTCTGTTTCTCTCTCTGCCTCTGTCTCGGTCTCCGTCTCCGTCTCTGTCTCTGTCTCTATCTCTGTCTCTGTCTCTGTCTCTGTAACTGTCGCTGTCTCTGTCTCTGTCTCTGTCTCCGTTCCTGTCTCTGTCTCTGTCTCTGTCTCTGTCTCTGTCTCTGTCTCTGTCTCTGTCTCTGTCTCTGTCTCTGTCTCTGTCTCTGTCTCTGTCTCTGTCTCTGTCTCTGTCTCTGTCTCTGTCTCTGTCTCTGTCTCTGTCTCTGTCTCTGTCTCTGTCTCTGTCTCTGTCTCTGTCTCTGTCTCTGTCTCTGTCTCTGTCTCTGTCTCTGTCTCTGTCTCTGTCTCTGTCTCTGTCTCTGCCACTGTCTCTGTCTCTGTCTCAGTCTCCGCCTCCGCCTGTGTCTCCGTCTCCGTCTCTGTCTCTGTCTCTGTCTCTGTCTCTGTCTCTGTCTCTGTCTCTGTCTCTGTCTCTGTCTCTGTCTCTGTCTCTGTCTCTGTCTCTGTCTCTGTCTCTGTCTCTGTCTCTGTCTCTGTCTCTGTCTCTGTCTCTGTCTATGTCTCTGTCATTGTCTCTGTCTCTGCCACTGTCTCTGTCTCTGTCTCAGTCTCCGCCTCCGCCTGTGTCTCCGTCTCCGTCTCTGTCTCTGTCTCTGTCTCTGTCTCTGTCTCTGTCTCTGTCTCTGTCTCTGTCATTGTCTCTGTCTCTGCCACTGTCTCTGTCTCATTCTCTGTCTCCGTCCTTGTCTCCGTCTTTGTTCCACCCCCTCTGACACCGTCGCTGTCACCTGACCCACTGTCTCTGTCTGTGTCTCTGTCTCTGCCTCTGTCTCTGTCTCTGTCTCTGCCGCTGTCTCTCCGTCTGTCTCTGTATCTGTCTCCGTCTCTGTCTCTGGATCTCCCCCTGGCTCTGTCTCTGACTCTTCCTCTGTCTCCGTTTCTGTCTCTGTCACTGTCGCTGTCTCTGTCTCTGTCTCTGTCTCTGTCTCTGTCTCCGTCTCTGTCTTTGTCTCTGTCTCGATCTCTATCTCTGTCGCTGTCTCAGTCTCTGTCTCTGTCCCTGCCTCTGTCTCTGTCCCTGTCTCTGTCTCTGTCATTGTCTCTGTCTCTGCCACTGTCTCTGTCTCTGTCTCCGCGTCCGCCTGTGTCTCTGTCTCTGTCTCTGTCTCTGTCTCAGTCTCTGTCTCAGTCTCTGTCTCTGTCTCGGTCTCTGCCTCTGTCCCTGTCTCTGTCTCTGTCTCTGTCTCTGTCTCTGTCTCTGTCATTGTCTCTGTCTATGCCACTGTCTCTGTATCATTCTCTGTCTCCGTCCTTGTCCCCGTCTTTGTTCCTCCCCCTCTGACACCGTCTTTGTCACCTGCCCCTCTGTCTCTGTCTCTGCCGCTGTCTCTCCCTCTGTCTCTGTATCTGTCTCTGGATCTGTCTCTGGATCTGTCTCTGTCTCTGTCTCTGTCTCTGTCTCTGTCTCTGTCTCTGCCTCTGTCTCTCTCTCTGCCTCTGTCTCGGTCTCCGTCTCCGTCTCTGTCTCTGTCTCTATCTCTGTCTCTGTCTCTGTCTCTGCCACTGTCGCTGTCTCTGTCTCTGTCTCTGTCTCTGTCTCTGTCTCTGCCTCTGTCTCTCTCTCTGCCTCTGTCTCGGTCTCCGTCTCCGTCTCTGTCTCTGTCTCTATCTCTGTCTCTGTCTCTGTCTCTGTCTCTGTCTTTGTCTCTGTCTCTGTCTCTGCCTCTGTCTCTGCCGCTGTCTCTCCCTCTGTCTCTGTATCTGTCTCTGGATCTGTCTCTGGATCTGTCTCTGTCTCTGTCTCTGTCTCTGTCTCTGTCTCTGTCTCTGTCTCTCTCTCTGCCTCTGTCTCTGTCTCTGTCTCTGTCTCTGTCTCTGTCTCTGTCCCTGCCTCTGTCTCTGTCTCTGTCTCTGTCTCTGTCATTGTCTCTGTCTCTGCCACTGTCTCTGTCTCAGTCTCCGCCTCCGCCTGTGTCTCTGTCTCTGTCTCTGTCTCTGTCTCTGTCTCTGTCTCTGTCTCTGTCTCTGTCTCTGTCTCTGTCTCTGTCTCTGCCTCTGTCTCTGTCTCTGTCTCTGTCTCTGTCTCTGTCTCTGTCTCTGTCTCTGTCTCTGTCTCTGTCTCTGTCTCTGTCTCTGTCTCTGCCTCTGTCTCTGTCTCTGTCTCTGTCTCTGTCTCTGTCTCTGTCTCTGTCTCTGTCTCTGTCTCTGTCTCTGTCCCTGTCTCTGTCATTGTCTCTGTCTCTGCCACTGTCTCTGTCTCTGTCACAGCCTCCGCCTCCGCCTGTGTCTCCGTCTCCGTCTCTGTCTCTGTCTCTGTCTCTGTCTCTGTCATTGTCTCTGTCTCTGCCACTGTCTCTGTCTCATTCTCTGTCTCCGTCCTTGTCTCCGTCTTTGTTCCACCCCCTCTGACACCGTCGCTGTCACCTGACCCACTGTCTCTGTCTGTGTCTCTGTCTCTGCCTCTGTCTCTGTCTCTGTCTCTGCCGCTGTCTCTCCGCCTGTCTCTGTATCTGTCTCCGTCTCTGTCTCTGGATCTCCCTCTGGCTCTGTCTCTGCCTCTGTCTCTCTCTCTGCCTCTGTCTCAGTCTCTGTCTCTGTCATTGTCTCTGTCTCTGCCACTGTCTCTGTCTCAGTCTCCGCCTCCGCCTGTGTCTCTGTCTCTGTCTCTGTCTCTGTCTCTGTCTCTGTCTCTGTCTCTGTCTCAGTCTCTGTCTCAGTCTCTGTCTCTGTCTCGGTCTCTGCCTCTGTCCCTGTCTCTGTCTCTGTCTCTGTCTCTGTCTCTGTCTCTGTCATTGTCTCTGTCTCTGCCACTGTCTCTGTCTCATTCTCTGTCTCCGTCCTTGTCTCCGTCTTTGTTCCTCCCCCTTTGACACCGTCTTTGTCACCTGCCCCTCTGTCTCTGTCTCTGCCGCTGTCTCTCCCTCTGTCTCTGTATCTGTCTCTGGATCTGTCTCTGGATCTGTCTCTGGATCTGTCTCTGTCTCTGTCTCTGTCTCTGTCTCTGTCTCTGACTCTGTCTCTCTCTCTGCCTCTGTCTCGGTCTCCGTCTCCGTCTCTGTCTCTGTCTCTATCTCTGTCTCTGTCTCTGTCTCTGTCTCTGTCACTGTCGCTGTCTCTGTCTCTGTCTCTGTCTCTGTCTCCGTTCCTGTCTCTGTCTCTGTCTCTGTCTCTGTCTCTGTCTCTGTCTCTGTCTCTGTCTCTGTCTCTGTCTCTCCCTCTGTCTCTGTATCTGTCTCTGGATCTGTCTCTGTCTCTGTCTCTGTCTCTGTCTCTGCCTCTGTCTCTGCATCTGTCTCTCTCTCTGCCTCTGTCTCGGTCTCCGTCTCCGTCTCTGTCTCTGTCTCCATCTCTGTCTCTGTCTCTGTCTCTGTCACTGTCGCTGTCTCTGTCTCCGTTCCTGTCTCTGTCTCTGTCTCTGTCTCTGTCTCTGTCTCTGTCTCTGTCTCTGTCTCTGTCTCTGTCTCTGTCTCTGTCTCTGTCTCTATCTCTCTCTCTGTCTCTCTCTCTGTCTCTGTCTCTGTCTCTGTCATTGTCTCTGTCTCTGCCACTGTCTCTGTCTCTGTCTCAGTCGCCGCCTCCGCCTGTGTCTCTGTCTCTGTCTCTGTCTCTGTCTCTGTCTCTGTCTCTGTCTCTGTCTCTGTCATTGTCTCTGTCTCTGCCACTGTCTCTGTCTCATTCTCTGTCTCCGTCCTTGTCTCCGTCTTTGTTCCTCCCCCTCTGACACCGTCTTTGTCACCTGCCCCTCTGTCTCTGTCTCTGCCGCTGTCTCTCCCTCTGTCTCTGTATCTGTCTCTGGATCTGTCTCTGGATCTGTCTCTGTCTCTGTCTCTGTCTCTGTCTCTGTCTCTGTCTCTGCCTCTGTCTCTCTCTCTGCCTCTGTCTCAGTCTCCGCCACCGCCTGTGTCTCTGTCTCTGTCTCTGTCTCTGTCTCTGTCTCTGTCTCTGTCTCTGTCTCTGTCTCTGTCTCTGTCTCTGTCTCTGTCTCTGTCTCTGTCTCTGTCTCTGTCTCTGTCTCTGTCTCTGTCTCTGTCTCTGTCTCTGTCTCTGTCTCTGTCTCTGTCTCTGTCTCTGTCTCTGTCTCTGTCTCTGTCTCTGTCTCTGTCTCTGTCTCTGTCTCTGTCTCTGTCTCTGTCTCTGTCTCTGTCTCTGTCTCTGTCTCTGTCTCTGTCTCTGTCTCTGTCTCTGCCTCTGTCTCTGTCTCTGTCTCTGTCTCTGTCTCTGTCTCTGTCTCTGCCTCTGTGTCTGTCTCTGTCTCTGTCTCTGTCTCTGTCTCTGTCTCTGTCTCTGTCTCTGTCTCTGTCTCTGTCTCTGTCTCTGTCTCTGTCTCTGTCTCTGTCTCTGTCTCTGTCATTGTCTCTGTCTCTGCCACTGTCTCTGTCTCTGTCTCTGTCTCTGTCTCTGTCTCTGTCATTGTCTCTGTCTCTGCCACTGTCTCTGTCTCATTCTCTGTCTCCGTCCTTGTCTCCGTCTTTGTTCCACACCCTCTGACACCGTCGCTGTCACCTGACCCACTGTCTCTGTCTGTGTCTCTGTCTCTGCCACTGTCTCTGTCTCTGTCTCTGCCGCTGTCTCTCCGTCTATCTCTGTATCTGTCTCCGTCTCTGTCTCTGGATCTCCATCTGGCTCTGTCTCTGTCTCTGTCTCTGTCTCTGTCTCTGTCTCTGTCTCTGTCTCTGTCTCTGTCTCTGTCTCTGTCTCTGTCTCTGTCTCTGTCTCTGTCTCTGTCTCTGTCTCTGTCTCTGTCTCTGTCTCTGTCTCTGTCTCTGTCTCTGTCTCTGTCTCTGTCTCTGTCTCTGTCTCTGTCTCTGCCGCTGTCTCTCCCTCTGTCTCTGTATCTGTCTCTGGATCTGTCTCTGGATCTGTCTCTGTCTCTGTCTCTGTCTCTGTCTCTGTCTCTGTCTCTGCCTCTGTCTCTCTCTCTGCCTCTGTCTCGGTCTCCGTCTCCGTCTCTGTCTCTGTCTCTATCTCTGTCTCTGTCTCTGTCTCTGTCTCTGTCTCTGCCTCTGTCTCTCTCTCTGCCTCTGTCTCTGTCTCTGTCTCTGTCTCTGTCTCTGTCTCTGTCTCTGTCTCTGTCTCTGTCTCTGTCTCTGTCTCTGTCTCTGTCTCTGTCTCTGTCTCTGTCTCTGTCTCTGTCGCTGTCCCTGTCCCTGTCTCTGTCTCTGTCTCTGTCTCTGTCTCTGTCTCTGTCTCTGTCTCTGTCTCTGTCTCTGTCTCTGTCTCTGTCTCTGTCTCTGTCTCTGTCTCTGTCTCTGTCTCTGTCTCTGTTCTGTCTCTGTCTCTGTCTCTGTCTCTGTCTCTGTCTCTGTCTCTGTCTCTGTCTCTGTCTCTGTCTCTGTCTCTGTGTCTGTCTCTGTCTCTGTCTCTGTCTCTCTCTCTGTCATTGTCTCTGTCTCTGCCACTGTCTCTGTCTCTGTCTCAGTCTCCGCCTCCGCCTGTGTCTCCGTCTCCGTCTCTGTCTCTGTCTCTGTCTCTGTCTCTGTCTCTGTCTCTGTCTCTGTCATTGTCTCTGTCTCTGCCACTGTCTCTGTCTCTGTCTCTGTCTCTGTCTCCGTCTCTGCCTTTGTCTCTGTCTCGATCTCTATCTCTGTCGCTGTCTCAGACTCTGTCTCTGTCCCTGCCTCTGTCTCTGTCTCTGTCTCTGTCTCTGTCATTGTCTCTGTCTCTGCCACTGTCTCTGTCTCAGTCTCCGCCTCCGCCTGCGTCTCTGTCGTTGTCTCTGTCTCTGTCTCTGTCTCTGTCTCTGTCTCAGTCTCTGTCTCAGTCTCTGTCTCTGTCTCGGTCTCTGCCTCTGTCCCTGTCTCTGTCTCTGTCTCTGTCTCTGTCTCTGTCATTGTCTCTGTCTCTGTCTCTGGATCTCCATCTGGCTCTGTCTCTGTCTCTGTCTCTGTCTCTGTCTCTGTCTCTGTCTCTGTCTCTGTCTCTGTCTCTGTCTCTGTCTCTGTCTCTGTCTCTGTCTCTGTCTCTGTCTCTGTCTCTGTCTCTGTCTCTGTCTCTGTCTCTGTCTCTGTCTCTGTCTCTGTCTCTGTCTCTGTCTCTGTCTCTGTCTCTGCCGCTGTCTCTCCCTCTGTCTCTGTATCTGTCTCTGGATCTGTCTCTGGATCTGTCTCTGTCTCTGTCTCTGTCTCTGTCTCTGTCTCTGTCTCTGCCTCTGTCTCTCTCTCTGCCTCTGTCTCGGTCTCCGTCTCCGTCTCTGTCTCTGTCTCTATCTCTGTCTCTGTCTCTGTCTCTGTCTCTGTCTCTGCCTCTGTCTCTCTCTCTGCCTCTGTCTCTGTCTCTGTCTCTGTCTCTGTCTCTGTCTCTGTCTCTGTCTCTGTCTCTGTCTCTGTCTCTGTCTCTGTCTCTGTCTCTGTCTCTGTCTCTGTCTCTGTCTCTGTCGCTGTCCCTGTCCCTGTCTCTGTCTCTGTCTCTGTCTCTGTCTCTGTCTCTGTCTCTGTCTCTGTCTCTGTCTCTGTCTCTGTCTCTGTCTCTGTCTCTGTCTCTGTCTCTGTCTCTGTCTCTGTCTCTGTTCTGTCTCTGTCTCTGTCTCTGTCTCTGTCTCTGTCTCTGTCTCTGTCTCTGTCTCTGTCTCTGTCTCTGTCTCTGTGTCTGTCTCTGTCTCTGTCTCTGTCTCTCTCTCTGTCATTGTCTCTGTCTCTGCCACTGTCTCTGTCTCTGTCTCAGTCTCCGCCTCCGCCTGTGTCTCCGTCTCCGTCTCTGTCTCTGTCTCTGTCTCTGTCTCTGTCTCTGTCTCTGTCTCTGTCATTGTCTCTGTCTCTGCCACTGTCTCTGTCTCTGTCTCTGTCTCTGTCTCTGTCTCTGTCATTGTCTCTGTCTCTGCCACTGTCTCTGTCTCATTCTCTGTCTCCGTCCTTGTCTCCGTCTTTGTTCCACCCCCTCTGACACCGTCGCTGTCACCTGACCCACTGTCTCTGTCTGTGTCTCTGTCTCTGCCTCTGTCTCTGTCTCTGTCTCTGCCGCTGTCTCTCCGTCTGTCTCTGCATCTGTCTCCGTCTCTGTCTCTGGATCTCCCTCTGGCTCTGTCTCTGACTCTGTCTCTGTCTCCGTTTCTGTCTCTGTCACTGTCGCTGTCTCTGTCTCTGTCTCTGTCTCTGTCTCCGTCTCTGCCTTTGTCTCTGTCTCGATCTCTATCTCTGTCGCTGTCTCAGACTCTGTCTCTGTCCCTGCCTCTGTCTCTGTCTCTGTCTCTGTCTCTGTCATTGTCTCTGTCTCTGCCACTGTCTCTGTCTCAGTCTCCGCCTCCGCCTGCGTCTCTGTCGTTGTCTCTGTCTCTGTCTCTGTCTCTGTCTCTGTCTCAGTCTCTGTCTCAGTCTCTGTCTCTGTCTCGGTCTCTGCCTCTGTCCCTGTCTCTGTCTCTGTCTCTGTCTCTGTCTCTGTCATTGTCTCTGTCTCTGCCACTGTCTCTGTCTCATTCTCTGTCTCCGTCCTTGTCTCCGTCTTTGTTCCTCCCCCTCTGACACCGTCTTTGTCACCTGCCCCTCTGTCTCTGTCTCTGTCTCTGTCTCTGTCTCTGTTTCTGTCTCTGTCCCTGACTCTGTCTCTGTCTCTGTCTCTGTCTCTGTCTCTGTCTCTGTCTCTGTCTCTGCCTCTGTCTCTCTCTCTGCCTCTGTCTCGGTCTCCGTCTCCGTCTCTGTCTCTGTCTCTATCTCTGTCTCTGTCTCTGTCTCTGTCTCTGACTCTGTCTCTGCCTCTGTCTCTGTCTCTGTCTCTGTCTCTGTCTCTGTCTCTGTCTCTGTCTCTGTCTCTGTCTCTGTCTCTGTCTCTGTCTCTGTCTCTGTCTCTGTCTCTGTCTCTGTCTCTGTCTTTGTCTCTGTCTCTGTCTCTGCCTCTGTCTCTGCCGCTGTCTCTCCCTCTGTCTCTGTATCTGTCTCTGGATCTGTCTCTGGATCTGTCTCTGTCTCTGTCTCTGTCTCTGTCTCTGTCTCTGTCTCTGTCTCTGTCTCTGTCTCTGTCTCTCTCTCTGCCTCTGTCTCTGTCTCTGTCTCTGTCTCTGTCTCTGTCTCTGTCTCTGTCTCTGTCTCTGTCTCTGTCTCTGTCTCTGTCTCTGTCTCTGTCTCTGTCTCTGTCTCTGTCTCTGTCTCTGTCTCTGTCTCTGTCTCTGTCTCTGCCTCTGTCTCTGTCTCTGTCTCTGTCTCTGTCTCTGTCTCTGTCTCTGTTCTCAGTCTCCGCCTCCGCCTGTGTCTCTGTCTCTGTCACTGTCGCTGTCTCTGTCTCTGTCTCTGTCTCTGTCTCTGTCTCTGTCTCTGTCTCTGTCTCTGTCTCTGTCTCTGTCTCTGTCTCTGTCTCTGTCTCTGTCTCTGTCTCTGTCTCTGTCTCTGTCTCTGTCTCTGTCTCTGTCTTTGTCTCTGTCTCTGTCTCTGCCTCTGTCTCTGCCGCTGTCTCTCCCTCTGTCTCTGTATCTGTCTCTGGATCTGTCTCTGGATCTGTCTCTGTCTCTGTCTCTGTCTCTGTCTCTGTCTCTGTCTCTGTCTCTGTCTCTGTCTCTCTCTCTGCCTCTGTCTCTGTCTCTGTCTCTGTCTCTGTCTCTGTCTCTGTCTCTGTCTCTGTCTCTGTCTCTGTCTCTGTCTCTGTCTCTGTCTCTGTCTCTGTCTCTGTCTCTGTCTCTGTCTCTGTCTCTGTCTCTGTCTCTGTCTCTGTCTCTGTCTCTGCCTCTGTCTCTGTCTCTGTCTCTGTCTCTGTCTCTGTCTCTGTCTCTGTTCTCAGTCTCCGCCTCCGCCTGTGTCTCTGTCTCTGTCACTGTCGCTGTCTCTGTCTCTGTCTCTGTCTCTGTCTCTGTCTCTGTCTCTGTCTCTGTCTCTGTCTCTGTCTCTGTCTCTGTCTCTGTCTCTGTCTCTGTCTCTGTCTCTGTCTCTATCTCTGTCTCTGTCTCTGTCTCTGTCTCTGTCTCTGTCTCTGTCTCTGTCTCTGTCTCTGTCTCTGTCTCTGTCTCTGTCTCTGTCTCTGTCTCTGTCTCTGTCTCTGTCTCTGTCTCTGTCTCTGTCTCTGTCTCTGTCTCTGTCTCTGTCTCTGTCTCTGTCTCTGTCTCTGTCTCTGTCTCTGTCTCTGTCTCTGTCTCTGTCTCTGTCTCTGTCTCTGTCTCTGTCTCTGTGTCTGTCTCTGTCTCTGTCTCTGCCTCTGTCTCTCCCTCTGCCCCTGTCTCGGTCTCCGTCTCCGTCTCTGTCTCTGTCTCTATCTCTGTCTCTGTCTCTGTCTCTGCCACTGTCTCTGTCTCTGTCTCAGTCTCCGCCTCCGTCTCTGTCTCTGTCTCTGTCTCTGTCTCTGTCTCTGTCTCTGTCTCTGTCTCTGTCTCTGTCTCTGTCTCTGTCTCTGTCTCTGTCTCTGTCTCTGTCTCTGTCTCTGTCTCTGTCTCTGTCTCTGTCTCTGTCTCTGTCTCTGTCTCTGTCTCTGTCTCTGTCTCTGTCTCTGTCTCTGTCTCTGTTTCTCTCTCTGCCTCTGTCTCGGTCTCCGTCTCCGTCTCTGTCTCTGTCTCTATCTCTGTCTCTGTCTCTGTCTCTGTAACTGTCGCTGTCTCTGTCTCTGTCTCTGTCTCCGTTCCTGTCTCTGTCTCTGTCTCTGTCTCTGTCTCTGTCTCTGTCTCTGTCTCTGTCTCTGTCTCTGTCTCTGTCTCTGTCTCTGTCTCTGTCTCTGTCTCTGTCTCTGTCTCTGTCTCTGTCTCTGTCTCTGTCTCTGTCTCTGTCTCTGTCTCTGTCTCTGTCTCTGTCTCTGTCTCTGTCTCTGTCTCTGTCTCTGTCTCTGTCTCTGCCACTGTCTCTGTCTCTGTCTCAGTCTCCGCCTCCGCCTGTGTCTCCGTCTCCGTCTCTGTCTCTGTCTCTGTCTCTGTCTCTGTCTCTGTCTCTGTCTCTGTCTCTGTCTCTGTCTCTGTCTCTGTCTCTGTCTCTGTCTCTGTCTCTGTCTCTGTCTCTGTCTCTGTCTCTGTCTCTGTCTCTGTCTCTGTCTCTGTCTCTGTCTCTGTCTCTGTCTCTGTCTCTGTCTATGTCTCTGTCATTGTCTCTGTCTCTGCCACTGTCTCTGTCTCTGTCTCAGTCTCCGCCTCCGCCTGTGTCTCCGTCTCCGTCTCTGTCTCTGTCTCTGTCTCTGTCTCTGTCTCTGTCTCTGTCTCTGTCTCTGTCATTGTCTCTGTCTCTGCCACTGTCTCTGTCTCATTCTCTGTCTCCGTCCTTGTCTCCGTCTTTGTTCCACCCCCTCTGACACCGTCGCTGTCACCTGACCCACTGTCTCTGTCTCTGCCTCTGTCTCTGTCTCTGTCTCTGCCGCTGTCTCTCCGTCTGTCTCTGTATCTGTCTCCGTCTCTGTCTCTGGATCTCCCCCTGGCTCTGTCTCTGACTCTTCCTCTGTCTCCGTTTCTGTCTCTGTCACTGTCGCTGTCTCTGTCTCTGTCTCTGTCTCTGTCTCTGTCTCCGTCTCTGTCTTTGTCTCTGTCTCGATCTCTATCTCTGTCGCTGTCTCAGTCTCTGTCTCTGTCCCTGCCTCTGTCTCTGTCCCTGTCTCTGTCTCTGTCATTGTCTCTGTCTCTGCCACTGTCTCTGTCTCTGTCTCCGCGTCCGCCTGTGTCTCTGTCTCTGTCTCTGTCTCTGTCTCAGTCTCTGTCTCAGTCTCTGTCTCTGTCTCGGTCTCTGCCTCTGTCCCTGTCTCTGTCTCTGTCTCTGTCTCTGTCTCTGTCTCTGTCATTGTCTCTGTCTATGCCACTGTCTCTGTATCATTCTCTGTCTCCGTCCTTGTCCCCGTCTTTGTTCCTCCCCCTCTGACACCGTCTTTGTCACCTGCCCCTCTGTCTCTGTCTCTGCCGCTGTCTCTCCCTCTGTCTCTGTATCTGTCTCTGGATCTGTCTCTGGATCTGTCTCTGTCTCTGTCTCTGTCTCTGTCTCTGTCTCTGTCTCTGCCTCTGTCTCTCTCTCTGCCTCTGTCTCGGTCTCCGTCTCCGTCTCTGTCTCTGTCTCTATCTCTGTCTCTGTCTCTGTCTCTGCCACTGTCGCTGTCTCTGTCTCTGTCTCTGTCTCTGTCTCTGTCTCTGCCTCTGTCTCTCTCTCTGCCTCTGTCTCTGTCTCTGCCTCTGTCTCTCTCTCTGCCTCTGTCTCGGTCTCCGTCTCCGTCTCTGTCTCTGTCTCTGTCTCTGTCTCTGTCTCTGTCTCTGTCTCTGTCTCTGTCTCTGTCTCTGTCTCTGTCTCTGTCTCTGTCTCTGTCTCTGCCGCTGTCTCTCCGTCTGTCTCTGTATCTGTCTCCGTCTCTGTCTCTGGATCTCCCTCTGGCTCTGTCTCTGACTCTGTCTCTGTCTCCGTTTCTGTCTCTGTCACTGCCGCTGTCTCTGTCTCTGTCTCAGTCTCCGCCTCCGCCTGTGTCTCCGTCTCTGTCTCTGTCTCTGTCTCTGTCTCTGTCTCTGTCTCTGTCTCTGTCTCTGTCTCTGTCTCTGTCTCTGTCTCTGTCTCTGCCTCTGTCTCTCTCTCTGCCTCTGTCTCGGTCTCCGTCTCCGTCTCTGTCTCTGTCTCTATCTCTGTCTCTGTCTCTGTCTCTGTCACTGTCGCTGTCTCTGTCTCTGTCTCTGTCTCTGTCTCTGTCTCTGTCTCTGTCTCTGTCTCTGTCTCTGTCTCTGTCTCTGTCTCTGTCTCTGTCTCTGTCTCTGTCTCTGTCTCTGTCTCCGTCTCTGTCTCAGTCTCTGTCTCAGTCTCTGTCTCTGTCTCGGTCTCTGCCTCTGTCCCTGTCTCTGTCTCTGTCTCTGTCTCTGTCTCTGTCTCTGTCTCTGTCTCTGTCTCTGTCTCTGTCTCAGTCTCTGTCGCAGTCTCTGTCTCCGTCTCCGTCTCTGCCTCTGTCCCTGTCTCTGTCGCTGTCTCTGTCGCTGTCTCTGTCTCCGTTCCTGTCTCTGTCTCTCCCTCTGTCTCTGTCTCAGTCTCCGTTCCTGTCTCTGTCTCTGTCTCTGTCTCTATCTCTGTCTCTGTCTCTGTCTCTGTCTCTGTCTCTGTCTCTGTCTCTGTATCTGTCTCTGTCTCTGTCTCTGTCTCTGTCTCTGTCTCTGTCTCTGTCTCTGTCTCTGTGTCTGTCTCTGTCTCTGTCTCTGTCTCTGTCTCTGTCTCTGTCCCTGTCTCTGTCTCTGTCTCTGTCTCTGTCTCTGTCTCTGTCATTGTCTCTGTCTCTGCCACTGTCTCTGTCTCTGTCTCAGTCTCTGCCTCCGCCTGTGTCTCCGTCTCCGTCTCTGTCGCTGTCTCTGTCTCTGCCTCTGTCTCTGTCTCTGTCTCTGTCATTGTCTCTGTCTCTGCCACTGTCTCTGTCTCATTCTCTGTCTCCGTCCTTGTCTCCGTCTTTGTTCCACCCCCTCTGACACCGTCGCTGTCACCTGACCCACTGTCTCTGTCTGTGTCTCTGTCTCTGCCTCTGTCTCTGTCTCTGTCTCTGCCGCTGTCTCTCCGTCTATCTCTGTATCTGTCTCCGTCTCTGTCACTGGATCTCCTTCTGGCTCTGTCTCTGACTCTGTCTCTGTCTCTGTTTCTGTCTCTGTCACTGTCGCTGTCTCTGTCTCTGTCTCTGTCTCTGTCTCCGTCTCTGTCTTGTCTCTGTCGCGATCTCTATCTCTGTCGCTGTCTCAGTCTCTGTCTCTGTCCCTGCCTCTGTGTCTGTCTCTGTCTCTGTCTCTGTCATTGTCTCTGTCTCTGCCACTGTCTCTGTCTCATTCTCTGTCTCCGTCCTTGTCTCCGTCTTTGTTCCTCCCCCTCTGACACCGTCTTTGTCACCTGCCCCTCTGTCTCTGTGCCTGCCGCTGTCTCTCCGTCTGTCTCTGTATCTGTCTCCGTCTCTGTCTCTGGATCTCCCTCTGGCTCTGTCTCTGACTCTGTCTCTGTCTCCGTTTCTGTCTCTGTCACTGCCGCTGTCTCTGTCTCTGTCTCAGTCTCCGCCTCCGCCTGTGTCT
>CAMAOD020000072.1:612500-695000 GCA_945859595.2 Megachile willughbiella
TCTCTGTCTCTGTCTCTGTCTCTGTCTCTGTCTCTGTCTCTGCCACTGTCTCTGTCTCTGTCTCAGTCTCCGCCTCCGCCTGTGTCTCCGTCTCCGTCTCTGTCTCTGTCTCTGTCTCTGTCTCTGTCTCTGTCTCTGTCTCTGTCTCTGTCTCTGTCTCTGTCTCTGTCTCTGTCTCTGTCTCTGTCTCTGTCTCTGTCTCTGTCTCTGTCTCTGTCTCTGTCTCTGTCTCTGTCTCTGTCTCTGTCTCTGTCTCTGTCTCTGTCTCTGTCTCTGTCTCTGTCTCTGTCTCTGTCTATGTCTCTGTCATTGTCTCTGTCTCTGCCACTGTCTCTGTCTCTGTCTCAGTCTGCGCCTCCGCCTGTGTCTCCGTCTCCGTCTCTGTCTCTGTCTCTGTCTCTGTCTCTGTCTCTGTCTCTGTCTCTGTCTCTGTCTCTGTCATTGTCTCTGTCTCTGCCACTGTCTCTGTCTCATTCTCTGTCTCCGTCCTTGTCTCCGTCTTTGTTCCACCCCCTCTGACACCGTCGCTGTCACCTGACCCACTGTCTCTGTCTGTGTCTCTGTCTCTGCCTCTGTCTCTGTCTCTGTCTCTGCCGCTGTCTCTCCGTCTGTCTCTGTATCTGTCTCCGTCTCTGTCTCTGGATCTCCCCCTGGCTCTGTCTCTGACTCTTCCTCTGTCTCCGTTTCTGTCTCTGTCACTGTCGCTGTCTCTGTCTCTGTCTCTGTCTCTGTCTCCGTCTCTGTCTTTGTCTCTGTCTCGATCTCTATCTCTGTCGCTGTCTCAGTCTCTGTCTCTGTCCCTGCCTCTGTCTCTGTCCCTGTCTCTGTCTCTGTCATTGTCTCTGTCTCTGCCACTGTCTCTGTCTCTGTCTCCGCGTCCGCCTGTGTCTCTGTCTCTGTCTCTGTCTCTGTCTCAGTCTCTGTCTCAGTCTCTGTCTCTGTCTCGGTCTCTGCCTCTGTCCCTGTCTCTGTCTCTGTCTCTGTCTCTGTCTCTGTCTCTGTCATTGTCTCTGTCTATGCCACTGTCTCTGTCTCATTCTCTGTCTCCGTCCTTGTCCCCGTCTTTGTTCCTCCCCCTCTGACACCGTCTTTGTCACCTGCCCCTCTGTCTCTGTCTCTGCCGCTGTCTCTCCCTCTGTCTCTGTATCTGTCTCTGGATCTGTCTCTGGATCTGTCTCTGTCTCTGTCTCTGTCTCTGTCTCTGTCTCTGTCTCTGTCTCTGTCTCTGTCTCTGCCTCTGTCTCTCTCTCTGCCTCTGTCTCGGTCTCCGTCTCCGTCTCTGTCTCTGTCTCTATCTCTGTCTCTGTCTCTGTCTCTGTCACTGTCGCTGTCTCTGTCTCTGTCTCTGTCTCTGTCTCTGTCTCTGCCTCTGTCTCTCTCTCTGCCTCTGTCTCTGTCTCTGCCTCTGTCTCTCTCTCTGCCTCTGTCTCGGTCTCCGTCTCCGTCTCTGTCTCTGTCTCTGTCTCTGTCTCTGTCTCTGTCTCTGTCTCTGTCTCTGTCTCTGTCTCTGTCTCTGTCTCTGTCTCTGTCTCTGTCTCTGTCTCTGTCTCTGCCGCTGTCTCTCCGTCTGTCTCTGTATCTGTCTCCGTCTCTGTCTCTGGATCTCCCTCTGGCTCTGTCTCTGACTCTGTCTCTGTCTCCGTTTCTGTCTCTGTCACTGCCGCTGTCTCTGTCTCTGTCTCAGTCTCCGCCTCCGCCTGTGTCTCCGTCTCCGTCTCTGTCTCTGTCTCTGTCTCTGCCTCTGTCTCTGTCTCTGTCTCTGTCTCTGTCTCTGTCTCTGTCTCTGTCTCTGTCTCTGTCTCTGTCTCTGTCTCTGTCTCTGCCTCTGTCTCTGTCTCTGTCTCTGTCTCTGTCTCTGTCTCTGTCTCTGTCTCTGTCTCTGTTCTCAGTCTCCGCCTCCGCCTGTGTCTCTGTCTCTGTCACTGTCGCTGTCTCTGTCTCTGTCTCTGTCTCTGTTTCTGTCTCTGTCTCTGTCTCTGTCGCTGTCTCTGTCTCTGTCTCTGTCTCTGTCTCTGTCTCTGTCTCTGTCTCTGTCTCTGTCTCTGTCTCTGTCTCTGTCTCTGTCTCTGTCTCTGTCTCTGTCTCTGTCTCTGTCTCTGTCTCTGTCTCTGTCTCTGTCTCTGTCTCTGTGTCTGTCTCTGTCTCTGTCTCTGCCTCTGTCTCTCCCTCTGCCCCTGTCTCGGTCTCCGTCTCCGTCTCTGTCTCTGTCTCTATCTCTGTCTCTGTCTCTGTCTCTGCCACTGTCTCTGTCTCTGCCTCAGTCTCCGCCTCCGCCTGTGTCTCCGTCTCCGTCTCTGTCTCTGTCTCTGTCTCTGTCTCTGTCTCTGTCTCTGTCTCTGTCTCTGTCTCTGTCTCTGTCTCTGTCTCTGTCTCTGTCTCTGTCTCTGTGTCTGTCTCTGTCTCTGTCTCTGCCTCTGTCTCTCCCTCTGCCCCTGTCTCGGTCTCCGTCTCCGTCTCTGTCTCTGTCTCTGTCTCTATCTCTGTCTCTGTCTCTGTCTCTGCCACTGTCTCTGTCTCTGTCTCAGTCTCCGCCTCCGCCTGTGTCTCCGTCTCCGTCTCTGTCTCTGTCTCTGTCTCTGTCTCTGTCTCTGTCTCTGTCTCTGTCTCTGTCTCTGTCTCTGTCTCTGTCTCTGTCTCTGTCTCTGTCTCTGTCTCTGTCTCTGTCTCTGTCTCTGTCTCTGTCTCTGTCTCTGTCTCGGTCTCTGCCTCTGTCCCTGTCTCTGTCTCTGTCTCTGTCTCTGTCTCTGTCTCTGTCATTGTCTCTGTCTATGCCACTGTCTCTGTCTCATTCTCTGTCTCCGTCCTTGTCCCCGTCTTTGTTCCTCCCCCTCTGACACCGTCTTTGTCACCTGCCCCTCTGTCTCTGTCTCTGCCGCTGTCTCTCCCTCTGTCTCTGTATCTGTCTCTGGATCTGTCTCTGGATCTGTCTCTGTCTCTGTCTCTGTCTCTGTCTCTGTCTCTGTCTCTGCCTCTGTCTCTCTCTCTGCCTCTGTCTCGGTCTCCGTCTCCGTCTCTGTCTCTGTCTCTATCTCTGTCTCTGTCTCTGTCTCTGTCACTGTCGCTGTCTCTGTCTCTGTCTCTGTCTCTGTCTCTGTCTCTGCCTCTGTCTCTCTCTCTGCCTCTGTCTCTGTCTCTGCCTCTGTCTCTCTCTCTGCCTCTGTCTCGGTCTCCGTCTCCGTCTCTGTCTCTGTCTCTGTCTCTGTCTCTGTCTCTGTCTCTGTCTCTGTCTCTGTCTCTGTCTCTGTCTCTGCCGCTGTCTCTCCGTCTGTCTCTGTATCTGTCTCCGTCTCTGTCTCTGGATCTCCCTCTGGCTCTGTCTCTGACTCTGTCTCTGTCTCCGTTTCTGTCTCTGTCACTGCCGCTGTCTCTGTCTCTGTCTCAGTCTCCGCCTCCGCCTGTGTCTCCGTCTCCGTCTCTGTCTCTGTCTCTGTCTCTGCCTCTGTCTCTGTCTCTGTCTCTGTCTCTGTCTCTGTCTCTGTCTCTGTCTCTGTCTCTGTCTCTGTCTCTGTCTCTGTCTCTGCCTCTGTCTCTGTCTCTGTCTCTGTCTCTGTCCCTGTCTCTGTCTCTGTTCTCAGTCTCCGCCTCCGCCTGTGTCTCTGTCTCTGTCACTGTCGCTGTCTCTGTCTCTGTCTCTGTCTCTGTTTCTGTCTCTGTCTCTGTCTCTGTCTCTGTCTCTGTCGCTGTCTCTGTCTCTGTCTCTGTCTCTGTCTCTGTCTCTGTCTCTGTCTCTGTCTCTGTCTCTGTCTCTGTCTCTGTCTCTGTCTCTGTCTCTGTCTCTGTCTCTGTCTCTGTCTCTGTCTCTGTCTCTGTCTCTGTCTCTGTCTCTGTCTCTGTCTCTGTCTCTGTCTCTGTCTCTGTCTCTGTCTCTGTCTCTGTCTCTGTCTCTGTCTCTGTGTCTGTCTCTGTCTCTGCCCCTGTCTCGGTCTCCGTCTCCGTCTCTGTCTCTGTCTCTATCTCTGTCTCTGTCTCTGTCTCTGCCACTGTCTCTGTCTCTGCCTCAGTCTCCGCCTCCGCCTGTGTCTCCGTCTCCGTCTCTGTCTCTGTCTCTGTCTCTGTCTCTGTCTCTGTCTCTGTCTCTGTCTCTGTCTCTGTCTCTGTCTCTGTCTCTGTCTCTGTCTCTGTCTCTGTGTCTGTCTCTGTCTCTGTCTCTGCCTCTGTCTCTCCCTCTGCCCCTGTCTCGGTCTCCGTCTCCGTCTCTGTCTCTGTCTCTATCTCTGTCTCTGTCTCTGTCTCTGCCACTGTCTCTGTCTCTGTCTCAGTCTCCGCCTCCGCCTGTGTCTCCGTCTCCGTCTCTGTCTCTGTCTCTGTCTCTGTCTCTGTCTCTGTCTCTGTCTCTGTCTCTGTCTCTGTCTCTGTCTCTGTCTCTGTCTCTGTCTCTGTCTCTGTCTCTGTCTCTGTCTCTGTCTCTGTCTCTGTCTCTGTCTCTGTCTCTGTCTCTGTCTCTGTCTCTGTCTCTGTCTCTGTCTCTGTCTCTGTCTCTGTCTCTGTATCTGTCTCTGTCTCTGTCTCTGTCTCTGCCTCTGTCTCTCTCTCTGCCTCTGTCTCGGTCTCCGTCTCCGTCTCTGTCTCTGTCTCTATCTCTGTCTCTGTCTCTGTCTCTGTAACTGTCGCTGTCTCTGTCTCTGTCTCTGTCTCTGTCTCTGTCTCTGTCTCTGTCTCTGTCTCTGTCTCTGTCGCTGTCTCTGTCGCTGTCTCTGTCTCCGTTCCTGTCTCTGTCTCTCCCTCTGTCTCTGTCTCTGTCTCCGTTCCTGTCTCTGTCTCTGTCTCTGTCTCTATCTCTGTCTCTGTCTCTGTCTCTGTCTCTGTCTCTGTCTCTGTCTCTGTCTCTGTCTCTGTCTCTGTCTCTGTCTCTGTCTCTGTCTCTGTGTCTGTCTCTGTCTCTGTCTCTGTCTCTGTCTCTGTCTCTGTCCCTGTCTCTGTCTCTGTCTCTGTCTCTGTCTCTGTCTCTGTCATTGTCTCTGTCTCTGCCACTGTCTCTGTCTCTGTCTCAGTCTCTGCCTCCGCCTGTGTCTCCGTCTCCGTCTCTGTCGCTGTCTCTGTCTCTGCCTCTGTCTCTGTCTCTGTCTCTGTCATTGTCTCTGTCTCTGCCACTGTCTCTGTCTCATTCTCTGTCTCCGTCCTTGTCTCCGTCTTTGTTCCACCCCCTCTGACACCGTCGCTGTCACCTGACCCACTGTCTCTGTCTGTGTCTCTGTCTCTGCCTCTGTCTCTGTCTCTGTCTCTGCCGCTGTCTCTCCGTCTATCTCTGTATCTGTCTCCGTCTCTGTCACTGGATCTCCTTCTGGCTCTGTCTCTGACTCTGTCTCTGTCTCTGTTTCTGTCTCTGTCACTGTCGCTGTCTCTGTCTCTGTCTCTGTCTCTGTCTCCGTCTCTGTCTTGTCTCTGTCGCGATTTCTATCTCTGTCGCTGTCTCAGTCTCTGTCTCTGTCCCTGCCTCTGTGTCTGTCTCTGTCTCTGTCTCTGTCACTGTCTCTGTCTCTGCCACTGTCTCTGTCTCAGTCTCCGCCTCCGCCTGTGTCTCTGTCTCTGTGTCTGTCTCTGTCTCTGTCTCTGTCTCTGTCTCTGTCTCTGTCTCTGTCTCTGTCTCTGTCTCAGTCTCTGTCTCAGTCTCTGTCTCTGTCTCGGTCTCTGCCTCTGTCCCTGTCTCTGTCTCTGTCTCTATCTCTGTCTCTGTCTCTGTCTCTGTCTCTGTCTCTGTCTCTGTCTCTGTCTCTGTCTCTGTCTCTGTCTCTGCCTCTGTGTCTGTCTCTGTCTCTGTCTCTGTCTCTGTCTCTGTCTCTGTCTCTGTCTCTGTCTCTGTCTCTGTCTCTGTCTCTGTCTCTGTCTCTGTCTCTGTCTCTGTCATTGTCTCTGTCTCTGCCACTGTCTCTGTCTCTGTCTCTGTCTCTGTCTCTGTCTCTGTCATTGTCTCTGTCTCTGCCACTGTCTCTGTCTCATTCTCTGTCTCCGTCCTTGTCTCCGTCTTTGTTCCACCCCCTCTGACACCGTCGCTGTCACCTGACCCACTGTCTCTGTCTGTGTCTCTGTCTCTGTCTCTGCCTCTGTCTCTGTCTCTGTCTCTGCCGCTGTCTCTCCGTCTATCTCTGTATCTGTCTCCGTCTCTGTCTCTGGATCTCCCTCTGGCTCTGTCTCTGTCTCTGTCTCTGTCTCTGTCTCTGTCTCTGTCTCTGTCTCTGTCTCTGTCTCTGTCTCTGTCTCTGTCTCTGTCTCTGTCTCTGTCTCTGTCTCTGTCTCTGTCATTGTCTCTGTCTCTGCCACTGTCTCTGTCTCTGTCTCTGTCTCTGTCTCTGTCTCTGTCTCTGTCTCTGTCTCTGTCTCTGTCTCTGTCTCTGTCTCTGTCTCTGTCTCTGTCTCTGTCTCTGTCTCTGTCTCTGTCTCTGTCTCTGTCTCTGTCTCTGTCTCTGTCTCTGCCGCTGTCTCTCCCTCTGTCTCTGTATCTGTCTCTGGATCTGTCTCTGTCTCTGTCATTGTCTCTGTCTCTGCCACTGTCTCTGTCTCATTCTCTGTCTCCGTCCTTGTCTCCGTCTTTGTTCCACCCCCTCTGACACCGTCGCTGTCACCTGACCCACTGTCTCTGTCTGTGTCTCTGTCTCTGCCTCTGTCTCTGTCTCTGTCTCTGCCGCTGTCTCTCCGTCTGTCTCTGTATCTGTCTCCGTCTCTGTCTCTGGATCTCCCCCTGGCTCTGTCTCTGACTCTTCCTCTGTCTCCGTTTCTGTCTCTGTCACTGTCGCTGTCTCTGTCTCTGTCTCTGTCTCTGTCTCCGTCTCTGTCTTTGTCTCTGTCTCGATCTCTATCTCTGTCGCTGTCTCAGTCTCTGTCTCTGTCCCTGCCTCTGTCTCTGTCCCTGTCTCTGTCTCTGTCATTGTCTCTGTCTCTGCCACTGTCTCTGTCTCTGTCTCCGCGTCCGCCTGTGTCTCTGTCTCTGTCTCTGTCTCTGTCTCAGTCTCTGTCTCAGTCTCTGTCTCTGTCTCGGTCTCTGCCTCTGTCCCTGTCTCTGTCTCTGTCTCTGTCTCTGTCTCTGTCTCTTTCATTGTCTCTGTCTATGCCACTGTCTCTGTCTCATTCTCTGTCTCCGTCCTTGTCCCCGTCTTTGTTCCTCCCCCTCTGACACCGTCTTTGTCACCTGCCCCTCTGTCTCTGTCTCTGCCGCTGTCTCTCCCTCTGTCTCTGTATCTGTCTCTGGATCTGTCGCTGGATCTGTCTCTGTCTCTGTCTCTGTCTCTGTCTCTGTCTCTGTCTCTGCCTCTGTCTCTCTCTCTGCCTCTGTCTCGGTCTCCGTCTCCGTCTCTGTCTCTGCCTCTATCTCTGTCTCTGTCTCTGTCTCTGTCACTGTCGCTGTCTCTGTCTCTGTCTCTGTCTCTGTCTCTGTCTCTGCCTCTGTCTCTCTCTCTGCCTCTGTCTCTGTCTCTGCCTCTGTCTCTCTCTCTGCCTCTGTCTCGGTCTCCGTCTCCGTCTCTGTCTCTGTCTCTGTCTCTGTCTCTGTCTCTGTCTCTGTCTCTGTCTCTGTCTCTGTCTCTGTCTCTGTCTCTGTCTCTGTCTCTGTCTCTGTCTCTGTCTCTGTCTCTGTCTCTGTCTCTGCCGCTGTCTCTCCGTCTGTCTCTGTATCTGTCTCCGTCTCTGTCTCTGGATCTCCCTCTGGCTCTGTCTCTGACTCTGTCTCTGTCTCCGTTTCTGTCTCTGTCACTGCCGCTGTCTCTGTCTCTGTCTCAGTCTCCGCCTCCGCCTGTGTCTCCGTCTCCGTCTCTGTCTCTGTCTCTGTCTCTGCCTCTGTCTCTGTCTCTGTCTCTGTCTCTGTCTCTGTCTCTGTCTCTGTCTCTGTCTCTGTCTCTGTCTCTGTCTCTGTCTCTGCCTCTGTCTCTGTCTCTGTCTCTGTCTCTGTCTCTGTCTCTGTCTCTGTTCTCAGTCTCCGCCTCCGCCTGTGTCTCTGTCTCTGTCACTGTCGCTGTCTCTGTCTCTGTCTCTGTCTCTGTTTCTGTCTCTGTCTCTGTCTCTGTCGCTGTCTCTGTCTCTGTCTCTGTCTCTGTCTCTGTCTCTGTCTCTGTCTCTGTCTCTGTCTCTGTCTCTGTGTCTGTCTCTGTCTCTGTCTCTGTCTCTGCCTCTGTCTCTCTCTCTGCCTCTGTCTCGGTCTCCGTCTCCGTCTCTGTCTCTGTCTCTATCTCTGTCTCTGTCTCTGTCTCTGTCACTGTCGCTGTCTCTGTCTCTGTCTCTGTCTCTGTCTCTGTCTCTGTCTCTGTCTCTGTCTCTGTCTCTGTCTCTGTCTCTGTCTCCGTCTCTGTCTCAGTCTCTGTCTCAGTCTCTGTCTCTGTCTCGGTCTCTGCCTCTGTCCCTGTCTCTGTCTCTGTCTCTGTCTCTGTCTCTGCCTCTGTCTCTCTCTCTGCCTCTGTCTCGGTCTCCGTCTCCGTCTCTGTCTCTGTCTCTATCTCTGTCTCTGTCTCTGTCTCTGTAACTGTCGCTGTCTCTGTCTCTGTCTCTGTCTCTGTCTCTGTCTCTGTCTCTGTCTCTGTCTCTGTCTCTGTCTCTGTCGCTGTCTCTGTCGCTGTCTCTGTCTCCGTTCCTGTCTCTGTCTCTCCCTCTGTCTCTGTCTCTGTCTCCGTTCCTGTCTCTGTCTCTGTCTCTGTCTCTATCTCTGTCTCTGTCTCTGTCTCTGTCTCTGTCTCTGTCTCTGTCTCTGTCTCTGTCTCTGTCTCTGTCTCTGTCTCTGTCTCTGTGTCTGTCTCTGTCTCTGTCTCTGTCTCTGTCTCTGTCTCTGTCCCTGTCTCTGTCTCTGTCTCTGTCTCTGTCTCTGTCTCTGTCATTGTCTCTGTCTCTGCCACTGTCTCTGTCTCTGTCTCAGTCTCTGCCTCCGCCTGTGTCTCCGTCTCCGTCTCTGTCGCTGTCTCTGTCTCTGCCTCTGTCTCTGTCTCTGTCTCTGTCATTGTCTCTGTCTCTGCCACTGTCTCTGTCTCATTCTCTGTCTCCGTCCTTGTCTCCGTCTTTGTTCCACCCCCTCTGACACCGTCGCTGTCACCTGACCCACTGTCTCTGTCTGTGTCTCTGTCTCTGCCTCTGTCTCTGTCTCTGTCTCTGCCGCTGTCTCTCCGTCTATCTCTGTATCTGTCTCCGTCTCTGTCACTGGATCTCCTTCTGGCTCTGTCTCTGACTCTGTCTCTGTCTCTGTTTCTGTCTCTGTCACTGTCGCTGTCTCTGTCTCTGTCTCTGTCTCTGTCTCCGTCTCTGTCTTGTCTCTGTCGCGATTTCTATCTCTGTCGCTGTCTCAGTCTCTGTCTCTGTCCCTGCCTCTGTGTCTGTCTCTGTCTCTGTCTCTGTCACTGTCTCTGTCTCTGCCACTGTCTCTGTCTCAGTCTCCGCCTCCGCCTGTGTCTCTGTCTCTGTGTCTGTCTCTGTCTCTGTCTCTGTCTCTGTCTCTGTCTCTGTCTCTGTCTCTGTCTCTGTCTCAGTCTCTGTCTCAGTCTCTGTCTCTGTCTCGGTCTCTGCCTCTGTCCCTGTCTCTGTCTCTGTCTCTATCTCTGTCTCTGTCTCTGTCTCTGTCTCTGTCTCTGTCTCTGTCTCTGTCTCTGTCTCTGTCTCTGCCTCTGTGTCTGTCTCTGTCTCTGTCTCTGTCTCTGTCTCTGTCTCTGTCTCTGTCTCTGTCTCTGTCTCTGTCTCTGTCTCTGTCTCTGTCTCTGTCTCTGTCTCTGTCTCTGTCATTGTCTCTGTCTCTGCCACTGTCTCTGTCTCTGTCTCTGTCTCTGTCTCTGTCTCTGTCATTGTCTCTGTCTCTGCCACTGTCTCTGTCTCATTCTCTGTCTCCGTCCTTGTCTCCGTCTTTGTTCCACCCCCTCTGACACCGTCGCTGTCACCTGACCCACTGTCTCTGTCTGTGTCTCTGTCTCTGCCTCTGTCTCTGTCTCTGTCTCTGCCGCTGTCTCTCCGTCTATCTCTGTATCTGTCTCCGTCTCTGTCTCTGGATCTCCCTCTGGCTCTGTCTCTGTCTCTGTCTCTGTCTCTGTCTCTGTCTCTGTCTCTGTCTCTGTCTCTGTCTCTGTCTCTGTCTCTGTCTCTGTCTCTGTCTCTGTCTCTGTCTCTGTCTCTGTCATTGTCTCTGTCTCTGCCACTGTCTCTGTCTCTGTCTCTGTCTCTGTCTCTGTCTCTGTCTCTGTCTCTGTCTCTGTCTCTGTCTCTGTCTCTGTCTCTGTCTCTGTCTCTGTCTCTGTCTCTGTCTCTGTCTCTGTCTCTGTCTCTGTCTCTGCCGCTGTCTCTCCCTCTGTCTCTGTATCTGTCTCTGGATCTGTCTCTGTCTCTGTCATTGTCTCTGTCTCTGCCACTGTCTCTGTCTCATTCTCTGTCTCCGTCCTTGTCTCCGTCTTTGTTCCACCCCCTCTGACACCGTCGCTGTCACCTGACCCACTGTCTCTGTCTGTGTCTCTGTCTCTGCCTCTGTCTCTGTCTCTGTCTCTGCCGCTGTCTCTCCGTCTGTCTCTGTATCTGTCTCCGTCTCTGTCTCTGGATCTCCCCCTGGCTCTGTCTCTGACTCTTCCTCTGTCTCCGTTTCTGTCTCTGTCACTGTCGCTGTCTCTGTCTCTGTCTCTGTCTCTGTCTCCGTCTCTGTCTTTGTCTCTGTCTCGATCTCTATCTCTGTCGCTGTCTCAGTCTCTGTCTCTGTCCCTGCCTCTGTCTCTGTCCCTGTCTCTGTCTCTGTCATTGTCTCTGTCTCTGCCACTGTCTCTGTCTCTGTCTCCGCGTCCGCCTGTGTCTCTGTCTCTGTCTCTGTCTCTGTCTCAGTCTCTGTCTCAGTCTCTGTCTCTGTCTCGGTCTCTGCCTCTGTCCCTGTCTCTGTCTCTGTCTCTGTCTCTGTCTCTGTCTCTTTCATTGTCTCTGTCTATGCCACTGTCTCTGTCTCATTCTCTGTCTCCGTCCTTGTCCCCGTCTTTGTTCCTCCCCCTCTGACACCGTCTTTGTCACCTGCCCCTCTGTCTCTGTCTCTGCCGCTGTCTCTCCCTCTGTCTCTGTATCTGTCTCTGGATCTGTCGCTGGATCTGTCTCTGTCTCTGTCTCTGTCTCTGTCTCTGTCTCTGTCTCTGCCTCTGTCTCTCTCTCTGCCTCTGTCTCGGTCTCCGTCTCCGTCTCTGTCTCTGCCTCTATCTCTGTCTCTGTCTCTGTCTCTGTCACTGTCGCTGTCTCTGTCTCTGTCTCTGTCTCTGTCTCTGTCTCTGCCTCTGTCTCTCTCTCTGCCTCTGTCTCTGTCTCTGCCTCTGTCTCTCTCTCTGCCTCTGTCTCGGTCTCCGTCTCCGTCTCTGTCTCTGTCTCTGTCTCTGTCTCTGTCTCTGTCTCTGTCTCTGTCTCTGTCTCTGTCTCTGTCTCTGTCTCTGTCTCTGTCTCTGTCTCTGTCTCTGTCTCTGTCTCTGTCTCTGTCTCTGCCGCTGTCTCTCCGTCTGTCTCTGTATCTGTCTCCGTCTCTGTCTCTGGATCTCCCTCTGGCTCTGTCTCTGACTCTGTCTCTGTCTCCGTTTCTGTCTCTGTCACTGCCGCTGTCTCTGTCTCTGTCTCAGTCTCCGCCTCCGCCTGTGTCTCCGTCTCCGTCTCTGTCTCTGTCTCTGTCTCTGCCTCTGTCTCTGTCTCTGTCTCTGTCTCTGTCTCTGTCTCTGTCTCTGTCTCTGTCTCTGTCTCTGTCTCTGTCTCTGTCTCTGCCTCTGTCTCTGTCTCTGTCTCTGTCTCTGTCTCTGTCTCTGTCTCTGTTCTCAGTCTCCGCCTCCGCCTGTGTCTCTGTCTCTGTCACTGTCGCTGTCTCTGTCTCTGTCTCTGTCTCTGTTTCTGTCTCTGTCTCTGTCTCTGTCGCTGTCTCTGTCTCTGTCTCTGTCTCTGTCTCTGTCTCTGTCTCTGTCTCTGTCTCTGTCTCTGTCTCTGTCTCTGTGTCTGTCTCTGTCTCTGTCTCTGTCTCTGCCTCTGTCTCTCTCTCTGCCTCTGTCTCGGTCTCCGTCTCCGTCTCTGTCTCTGTCTCTATCTCTGTCTCTGTCTCTGTCTCTGTCACTGTCGCTGTCTCTGTCTCTGTCTCTGTCTCTGTCTCTGTCTCTGTCTCTGTCTCTGTCTCTGTCTCTGTCTCTGTCTCTGTCTCTGTCTCTGTCTCCGTCTCTGTCTCAGTCTCTGTCTCAGTCTCTGTCTCTGTCTCGGTCTCTGCCTCTGTCCCTGTCTCTGTCTCTGTCTCTGTCTCTGTCTCTGTCTCTGTCTCTGTCTCTGTCTCTGTCTCAGTCTCTGTCGCAGTCTCTGTCTCCGTCTCGGTCTCTGCCTCTGTCCCTGTCTCTGTCGCTGTCTCTGTCGCTGTCACTGTCTCCGTTCCTGTCTCTGTCTCTCCCTCTGTCTCTGTCTCTGTCTCCGTTCCTGTCTCTGTCTCTGTCTCTGTCTCTATCTCTGTCTCTGTCTCTGTCTCTGTCTCTGTCTCTGTCTCTGTCTCTGTCTCTGTCTCTGTCTCTGTCTCTGTCTCTGTGTCTGTCTCTGTCTCTGTCTATGTCTCTGTCTCTGTCTCTGTCCCTGTCTCTGTCTCTGTCTCTGTCTCTGTCTCTGTCTCTGTCTCTGTCATTGTCTCTGTCTCTGCCACTGTCTCTGTCTCTGTCTCAGTCTCCGCCTCCGCCTGTGTCTCCGTCTCCGTCTCTGTCGCTGTCTCTGTCTCTGCCTCTGTCTCTGTCTCTGTCTCTGTCATTGTCTCTCTCTCTGCCACTGTCTCTGTCTCATTCTCTGTCTCCGTCCTTGTCTCCGTCTTTGTTCCACCCCCTCTGACACCGTCGCTGTCACCTGACCCACTGTCTCTGTCTGTGTCTCTGTCTCTGCCTCTGTCTCTGTCTCTGTCTCTGCCGCTGTCTCTCCGTCTATCTCTGTATCTGTCTCCGTCTCTGTCTCTGGATCTCCCTCTGGCTCTGTCTCTGACTCTGTCTCTGTCTCCGTTTCTGTCTCTGTCACTGTCGCTGTCTCTGTCTCTGTCTCTGTCTCTGTCTCCGTCTCTGTCTTGTCTCTGTCGCGATCTCTATCTCTGTCGCTGTCTCAGTCTCTGTCTCTGTCCCTGCCTCTGTCTCTGTCTCTGTCTCTGTCTCTGCCATTGTCTCTGTCTCTGCCACTGTCTCTGTCTCAGTCTCCGCCTCCGCCTGTGTCTCTGTCTCTGTGTCTGTCTCTGTCTCTGTCTCTGTCTCTGTCTCTGTCTCTGTCTCTGTCTCTGTCTCTGTCTCTGTCTCTGTCTCTGTCTCTGTCTCAGTCTCTGTCTCTGTCACTGTCGCTGTCTCTGTCTCTGTCTCTGTCTCTGTCTCCGTCTCTGTCTTGTCTCTGTCGCGATCTCTATCTCTGTCGCTGTCTCAGTCTCTGTCTCTGTCCCTGCCTCTGTCTCTGTCTCTGCCACTGTCTCTGTCTCTGTCTCAGTCTCCGCCTCCGCCTGTGTCTCCGTCTCCGTCTCTGTCTCTGTCTCTGTCTCTGTCTCTGTCTCTGTCTCTGTCTCTGTCTCTGTCTCTGTCATTGTCTCTGTCTCTGCCACTGTCTCTGTCTCATTCTCTGTCTCCGTCCTTGTCTCCGTCTTTGTTCCACCCCCTCTGACACCGTCGCTGTCACCTGACCCACTGTCTCTGTCTGTGTCTCTGTCTCTGCCTCTGTCTCTGTCTCTGTCTCTGCCGCTGTCTCTCCGTCTATCTCTGTATCTGCCTCCGTCTCTGTCTCTGGATCTCCCTCTGGCTCTGTCTCTGACTCTGTCTCTGTCTCCGTTTCTGTCTCTGTCACTGTCGCTGTCTCTGTCTCTGTCTCTGTCTCTGTCTCTGTCTCTGTCTCTGTCTCTGTCTCTGTCTCTGTCTCTGTCTCTGTCTCTGTCTCTGCCTCTGTCTCTGTCTCTGTCTCTGTCTCTGTCTCTGTCTCTGTCTCTGTTCTCAGTCTCCGCCTCCGCCTGTGTCTCTGTCTCTGTCACTGTCGCTGTCTCTGTCTCTGTCTCTGTCTCTGTCTCTGTCTCTGTCTCTGTCTCTGTCTCTGTCTCTGTCTCTGTCTCTGTCTCTGTCTCTGTCTCTGTCGCTGTCTCTGTCTCTGTCTCTGTCTCTGTCTCTGTCTCTGTCTCTGTCTCTGTCTCTGTCTCTGTCTCTGTGTCTGTCTCTGTCTCTGTCTCTGTCTCTGTCTCTGTCTCTGTCTCTGTCTCTGTCTCTGTCTCTGTCTCTGTCTCTGTCTCTGTCTCTGTCTCTGTCTCTGTGTCTGTCTCTGTCTCTGTCTCTGCCTCTGTCTCTCCCTCTGCCCCTGTCTCGGTCTCCGTCTCCGTCTCTGTCTCTGTCTCTATCTCTGTCTCTGTCTCTGTCTCTGCCACTGTCTCTGTCTCTGTCTCAGTCTCCGCCTCCGCCTGTGTCTCCGTCTCCGTCTCTGTCTCTGTCTCTGTCTCTGTCTCTGTCTCTGTCTCTGTCTCTGTCTCTGTCTCTGTCTCTGTCTCTGTCTCTGTCTCTGTCTCTGTCTCTGTCTCTGTCTCTGTCTCTGTCTCTGTCTCTGTCTCTGTGCCTGTCTCTGTCTCTGTCTCTGCCTCTGTCTCTCCCTCTGCCCCTGTCTCGGTCTCCGTCTCCGTCTCTGTCTCTGTCTCTATCTCTGTCTCTGTCTCTGTCTCTGCCACTGTCTCTGTCTCTGTCTCAGTCTCCGCCTCTGTCTCTGTCTCTGTCTCTGTCTCTGTCTCTGTCTCTGTCTCTGTCTCTGTCTCTGTCTCTGTCTCTGTCTCTGTCTCTGTCTCTGTCTCTGTCTCTGTCTCTGTCTCTGTCTGTGTCTCTGTCTCTGTCTCTGTCTCTGTCTCTGTCTCTGTATCTGTCTCTGTCTCTGTCTCTGCCTCTGTCTCTCTCTCTGCCTCTGTCTCGGTCTCCGTCTCCGTCTCTGTCTCTGTCTCTATCTCTGTCTCTGTCTCTGTCTCTGTCACTGTCGCTGTCTCTGTCTCTGTCTCTGTCTCTGTCTCTGTCTCTGTCTCTGTCTCTGTCTCTGTCTCTGTCTCTGTCTCTGTCTCTGTCTCCGTCTCTGTCTCAGTCTCTGTCTCAGTCTCTGCCTCTGTCTCGGTCTCTGCCTCTGTCCCTGTCTCTGTCTCTGTCTCTGTCTCTGTCTCTGTCTCTGTCTCAGTCTCTGTCGCAGTCTCTGTCTCCGTCTCGGTCTCTGCCTCTGTCCCTGTCTCTGTCGCTGTCTCTGTCGCTGTCTCTGTCTCCGTTCCTGTCTCTGTCTCTCCCTCTGTCTCTGTCTCTGTCTCTGTCTCTATCTCTGTCTCTGTCTCTGTCTCTGTCTCTGTCTCTGTCTCTGTCTCTGTCTCTGTCTCTGTCTCTGTCTCTGTCTCTGTCTCTGTCTCTGTCTCTGTCTCTGTGTCTGTCTCTGTCTCTGTCTCTGTCTCTGTCTCTGTCTCTGTCCCTGCCTCTGTCTCTGTCTCTGTCTCTGTCTCTGTCTCTGTCATTGTCTCTGTCTCTGCCACTGTCTCTGTCTCTGTCTCAGTCTCCGCCTCCGCCTGTGTCTCCGTCTCCGTCTCTGTCGCTGTCTCTGTCTCTGCCTCTGTCTCTGTCTCTGTCTCTGTCATTGTCTCTGTCTCTGCCACTGTCTCTGTCTCATTCTCTGTCTCCGTCCTTGTCTCCGTCTTTGTTCCACCCCCTCTGACACCGTCGCTGTCACCTGACCCACTGTCTCTGTCTGTGTCTCTGTCTCTGCCTCTGTCTCTGTCTCTGTCTCTGCCGCTGTCTCTCCGTCTATCTCTGTATCTGTCTCCGTCTCTGTCTCTGGATCTCCCTCTGGCTCTGTCTCTGACTCTGTCTCTGTCTCCGTTTCTGTCTCGGTCACTGTCGCTGTCTCTGTCTCTGTCTCTGTCTCTGTCTCCGTCTCTGTCTTGTCTCTGTCGCGATCTCTATCTCTGTCGCTGTCTCAGTCTCTGTCTCTGTCCCTGCCTCTGTCTCTGTCTCTGTCTCTGTCTCTGTCATTGTCTCTGTCTCTGCCACTGTCTCTGTCTCAGTCTCCGCCTCCGCCTGTGTCTCTGTCTCTGTGTCTGTCTCCGTCTCTGTCTCTGTCTCTGTCTCTGTCTCTGTCTCTGTCTCTGTCTCTGTCTCAGTCTCTGTCTCTGTCACTGTCGCTGTCTCTGTCTCTGTCTCTGTCTCTGTCTCCGTCTCTGTCTTGTCTCTGTCGCGATCTCTATCTCTGTCGCTGTCTCAGTCTCTGTCTCTGTCCCTGCCTCTGTCTCTGTCTCTGCCACTGTCTCTGTCTCTGTCTCAGTCTCCGCCTCCGCCTGTGTCTCCGTCTCCGTCTCTGTCTCTGTCTCTGTCTCTGTCTCTGTCTCTGTCTCTGTCTCTGTCTCTGTCTCTGTCTCTGTCTCTGTCTCTGTGTCTGTCTCTGTCTCTGTCTCTGCCTCTGTCTCTCCCTCTGCCCCTGTCTCGGTCTCCGTCTCCGTCTCTGTCTCTGTCTCTATCTCTGTCTCTGTCTCTGTCTCTGCCACTGTCTCTGTCTCTGTCTCAGTCTCCGCCTCCGCCTGTGTCTCCGTCTCCGTCTCTGTCTCTGTCTCTGTCTCTGTCTCTGTCTCTGTCTCTGTCTCTGTCTCTGTCTCTGTCTCTGTCTCTGTCTCTGTCTCTGTCTCTGTCTCTGTCTCTGTCTCTGTCTCTGTCTCTGTCTCTGTCTCTGTCTCTGTCTCTGTCTCTGTCTCTGTCTCTGTCTCTGTCTCTGTCTCTGTCTGTGTCTCTGTCTCTGTCTCTGTCTCTGTCTCTGTCTCTGTATCTGTCTCTGTCTCTGTCTCTGTCTCTGCCTCTGTCTCTCTCTCTGCCTCTGTCTCGGTCTCCGTCTCCGTCTCCGTCTCTGTCTCTGTCTCTATCTCTGTCTCTGTCTCTGTCTCTGTCACTGTCGCTGTCTCTGTCTCTGTCTCTGTCTCTGTCTCTGTCTCTGTCTCTGTCTCTGTCTCTGTCTCTGTCTCTGTCTCTGTCTCTGTCTCTGTCTCCGTCTCTGTCTCCGTGTCTGTCTCAGTCTCTGTCTCAGTCTCTGTCTCTGTCTCGGTCTCTGCCTCTGTCCCTGTCTCTGTCTCTGTCTCTGTCTCTGTCTCTGTCTCTGTCTCTGTCTCTGTCTCTGTCTCAGTCTCTGTCGCAGTCTCTGTCTCCGTCTCGGTCTCTGCCTCTGTCCCTGTCTCTGTCGCTGTCTCTGTCGCTGTCTCTGTCGCTGTCTCTGTCGCTGTCTCTGTCTCCGTTCCTGTCTCTGTCTCTCCCTCTGTCTCTGTCTCTGTCTCTGTCTCTATCTCTGTCTCTGTCTCTGTCTCTGTCTCTGTCTCTGTCTCTGTCTCTGTCTCTGTCTCTGTCTCTGTGTCTGTCTCTGTCTCTGTCTCTGTCTCTGTCTCTGTCTCTGTCCCTGTCTCTGTCTCTGTCTCTGTCTCTGTCTCTGTCTCTGTCTCTGTCATTGTCTCTGTCTCTGCCACTGTCTCTGTCTCTGTCTCAGTCTCCGCCTCCGCCTGTGTCTCCGTCTCCGTCTCTGTCGCTGTCTCTGTCTCTGCCTCTGTCTCTGTCTCTGTCTCTGTCATTGTCTCTGTCTCTGCCACTGTCTCTGTCTCATTCTCTGTCTCCGTCCTTGTCTCCGTCTTTGTTCCACCCCCTCTGACACCGTCGCTGTCACCTGACCCACTGTCTCTGTCTGTGTCTCTGTCTCTGCCTCTGTCTCTGTCTCTCTCTCTGCCGCTGTCTCTCCGTCTATCTCTGTATCTGTCTCCGTCTCTGTCTCTGGATCTCCCTCTGGCTCTGTCTCTGACTCTGTCTCTGTCTCCGTTTCTGTCTCTGTCACTGTCGCTGTCTCTGTCTCTGTCTCTGTCTCTGTCTCCGTCTCTGTCTTGTCTCTGTCGCGATCTCTATCTCTGTCGCTGTCTCAGTCTCTGTCTCTGTCCCTGCCTCTGTCTCTGTCTCTGTCTCTGTCTCTGTCTCTGTCTCTGTCATTGTCTCTGTCTCTGCCACTGTCTCTGTCTCAGTCTCCGCCTCCGCCTGTGTCTCTGTCTCTGTGTCTGTCTCTGTCTCTGTCTCTGTCTCTGTCTCTGTCTCTGTCTCTGTCTCTGTCTCTGTCTCAGTCTCTGTCTCTGTCACTGTCGCTGTCTCTGTCTCTGTCTCTGTCTCTGTCTCCGTCTCTGTCTTGTCTCTGTCGCGATCTCTATCTCTGTCGCTGTCTCAGTTTCTGTCTCTGTCCCTGCCTCTGTCTCTGTCTCTGCCACTGTCTCTGTCTCTGTCTCAGTCTCCGCCTCCGCCTGTGTCTCCGTCTCCGTCTCTGTCTCTGTCTCTGTCTCTGTCTCTGTCTCTGTCTCTGTCTCTGTCTCTGTCTCTGTCTCTGTCTCTGTCTCTGTCTCTGTCTCTGTCTCTGTCTCTGTCTCTGTCTCTGTCTCTGTCTCTGTCTCTGTCTCTGTCTCTGTCTCTGTCTCTGTCTCTGTCTCTGTCTCTGTCTCTGTCTGTGTCTCTGTCTCTGTCTCTGTCTCTGTCTCTGTCTCTGTATCTGTCTCTGTCTCTGTCTCTGTCTCTGTCTCTGTCTCTGTCGCTGTCTCTGTCTCTGCCTCTGTCTCTCCCTCTGCCCCTGTCTCGGTCTCCGTCTCCGTCTCTGTCTCTGTCTCTATCTCTGTCTCTGTCTCTGTCTCTGCCACTGTCTCTGTCTCTGTCTCAGTCTCCGCCTCCGCCTGTGTCTCCGTCTCCGTCTCTGTCTCTGTCTCTGTCTCTGTCTCTGTCTCTGTCTCTGTCTCTGTCTCTGTCTCTGTCTCTGTCTCTGTCTCTGTCTCTGTCTCTGTCTCTGTCTCTGTCTCTGTCATTGTCTCTGTCTCTGCCACTGTCTCTGTCTCATTCTCTGTCTCCGTCCTTGTCTCCGTCTTTGTTCCACCCCCTCTGACACCGTCGCTGTTACCTGACCCACTGTCTCTGTCTGTGTCTCTGTCTCTGCCTCTGTCCCTATCTCTGTCTCTGTCTCTGTCTCTGTCTCTGTCTCTGTCTCTGTCTCTGTCTCTGTCTCTGTGTCCGTCTCTGTCTCAGTCTCTGTCTCAGTCTCTGTCTCTGTCTCGGTCTCTGCCTCTGTCCCTGTCTCTGTCTCTGTCTCTGTCTCTGTCTCTGTCTCTGTCTCTGTCTCTGTCTCAGTCTCTGTCGCAGTCTCTGTCTCCGTCTCTTTCTCTGCCTCTGTCCCTGTCTCTGTCGCTGTCTCTGTCTCTGTCTCTGTCTCCGTTCCTGTCTCTGTCTCTCCCTTTGTCTCTGTCTCCGTTCCTGTCTCTGTCTCTGTCTCTGTCTCTATCTCTGTCTCTGTCTCTGTCTCTGTCTCTGTCTCTGTCTCTGTCTCTGTCTCTGTCTCTGTCTCTGTCTCTGTCTCTGTCTCTGTCTCTGTCTCTGTCTCTGTCTCTGTCTCTGTCTCTGTCTCTGTCTCTGTCTCTGTCTCTGTCTCTGTCTCTGTCTCTGTCTCTGTCTCTGTCATTGTCTCTGTCTCTGCCACTGTCTCTGTCTCTGTCTCAGTCTCCGCCTCCGCCTGTGTCTCCGTCTCCGTCTCTGTCGCTGTCTCTGTCTCTGCCTCTGTCTCTGTCTCTGTCTCTGTCATTGTCTCTGTCTCTGCCACTGTCTCTGTCTCATTCTCTGTCTCCGTCCTTGTCTCCGTCTTTGTTCCACCCCTTCTGACACCGTCGCTGTCACCTGACCCACTGTCTCTGTCTGTGTCTCTGTCTCTGCCTCTGTCTCTGTCTCTGTCTCTGCCGCTGTCTCTCCGTCTATCTCTGTATCTGTCTCCGTCTCTGTCTCTGGATCTCCCTCTGGCTCTGTCTCTGACTCTGTCTCTGTCTCCGTTTCTGTCTCTGTCACTGTCGCTGTCTCTGTCTCTGTCTCTGTCTCTGTCTCCGTCTCTGTCTTGTCTCTGTCGCGATCTCTATCTCTGTCGCTGTCTCAGTCTCTGTCTCTGTCCCTGCCTCTGTCTCTGTCTCTGTCTCTGTCTCTGTCATTGTCTCTGTCTCTGCCACTGTCTCTGTCTCAGTCTCCGCCTCCGCCTGTGTCTCTGTCTCTGTCTCTGTCTCTGTCTCTGTCTCTGTCTCTGTCTCCGTCTCTGTCTCAGTCTCTGTCTCAGTCTCTGTCTCTGTCTCGGTCTCTGCCTCTGTCCCTGTCTCTGTCTCTGTCTCTGTCTCTGTCTCTGTCTCTGTCATTGTCTCTGCCTCTGCCACTGTCTCTGTCTCATTCTCTGTCTCCGTCCTTGTCTCCGTCTTTGCTCCTCCCCCTCTGACACCGTCTTTGTCACCTGCCCCTCTGTCTCTGTGTCTGCCGCTGTCTCTCCCTCTGTCTCTGTATCTGTCTCTGGATCTGTCTCTGTCTCTGTCTCTGTCTCTGTCTCTGTCTCTGTCTCTGCCTCTGTCTCTCTCTCTGCCTCTGTCTCGGTCTCCGTCTCCGTCTCTGTCTCTGTCTCTATCTCTGTCTCTGTCTCTGTCTCTGTAACTGTCGCTGTCTCTGTCTCTGTCTCTGTCTCCGTTCCTGTCTCTGTCTCTGTCTCTGTCTCTGTCTCTGTCTCTGTCTCTGTCTCTGTCTCTGTCTCTGTCTCTGTCTCTGTCTCTGTCTCTGTCTCTGTCTCTGTCTCTGTCTCTGTCTCTGTCTCTGTCTCTGTCTCTGTCTCTGTCTCTGTCTCTGTCTCTGTCTCTGTCTCTGTCATTGTCTCTGTCTCTGCCACTGTCTCTGTCTCTGTCTCAGTCTCCGCCTCCGCCTGTGTCTCCGTCTCCGTCTCTGTCTCTGTCTCTGTCTCTGTCTCTGTCTCTGTCTCTGTCTCTGTCTCTGTCTCTGTCATTGTCTCTGTCTCTGCCACTGTCTCTGTCTCATTCTCTGTCTCCGTCCTTGTCTCCGTCTTTGTTCCACCCCCTCTGACACCGTCGCTGTCACCTGACCCACTGTCTCTGTCTGTGTCTCTGTCTCTGCCTCTGTCTCTGTCTCTGTCTCTGCCGCTGTCTCTCCGTCTGTCTCTGTATCTGTCTCCGTCTCTGTCTCTGGATCTCCCCCTGGCTCTGTCTCTGACTCTTCCTCTGTCTCCGTTTCTGTCTCTGTCACTGTCGCTGTCTCTGTCTCTGTCTCTGCCTCTGTCTCCGTCTCTGTCTTTGTCTCTGTCTCGATCTCTATCTCTGTCGCTGTCTCAGTCTCTGTCTCTGTCCCTGCCTCTGTCTCTGTCCCTGTCTCTGTCTCTGTCATTGTCTCTGTCTCTGCCACTGTCTCTGTCTCTGTCTCCGCGTCCGCCTGTGTCTCTGTCTCTGTCTTTGTCTCTGTCTCAGTCTCTGTCTCAGTCTCTGTCTCTGTCTCGGTCTCTGCCTCTGTCCCTGTCTCTGTCTCTGTCTCTGTCTCTGTCTCTGTCTCTGTCTCTGTCTCTGTTATTGTCTCTGTCTATGCCACTGTCTCTGTCTCATTCTCTGTCTCCGTCCTTGTCCCCGTCTTTGTTCCTCCCCCTCTGACACCGTCTTTGTCACCTGCCCCTCTGTCTCTGTCTCTGCCGCTGTCTCTCCCTCTGTCTCTGTATCTGTCTCTGGATCTGTCTCTGTCTCTGTCTCTGTCTCTGTCTCTGCCTCTGTCTCTCTCTCTGCCTCTGTCTCGGTCTCCGTCTCCGTCTCTGTCTCTGTCTCTATCTCTGTCTCTGTCTCTGTCTCTGTAACTGTCGCTGTCTCTGTCTCTGTCTCTGTCTCCGTTCCTGTCTCTGTCTCTGTCTCTGTCTCTGTCTCTGTCTCTGTCTCTGTCTCTGTCTCTGTCTCTGTCTCTGTCTCTGTCTCTGTCTCTGTCTCTGTCTCTGTCTCTGTCTCTGTCTCTGTCTCTGTCTCTGTCTCTGTCTCTGTCTCTGTCTCTGTCTCTGTCTCTGTCTCTGTCTCTGTCATTGTCTCTGTCTCTGCCACTGTCTCTGTCTCTGTCTCAGTCTCCGCCTCCGCCTGTGTCTCCGTCTCCGTCTCTGTCTCTGTCTCTGTCTCTGTCTCTGTCTCTGTCTCTGTCTCTGTCTCTGTCTCTGTCTCTGTCATTGTCTCTGTCTCTGCCACTGTCTCTGTCTCATTCTCTGCCTCCGTCCTTGTCTCCGTCTTTGTTCCACCCCCTCTGACACCGTCGCTGTCACCTGACCCACTGTCTCTGTCTGTGTCTCTGTCTCTGCCTCTGTCTCTGTCTCTGTCTCTGCCGCTGTCTCTCCGTCTGTCTCTGTATCTGTCTCCGTCTCTGTCTCTGGATCTCCCCCTGGCTCTGTCTCTGACTCTTTCTCTGTCTCCGTTTCTGTCTCTGTCACTGTCGCTGTCTCTGTCACTGTCGCTGTCTCTGTCTCTGTCTCTGTCTCTGTCTCCGTCTCTGTCTTTGTCTCTGTCTCGATCTCTATCTCTGTCGCTGTCTCAGTCTCTGTCTCTGTCCCTGCCTCTGTCTCTGTCTCTGTCTCTGTCTCTGTCATTGTCTCTGTCTCTGCCACTGTCTCTGTCTCTGTCTCCGCCTCCGCCTGTGTCTCTGTCTCTGTCTCTGTCTCAGTCTCTGTCTCAGTCTCTGTCTCTGTCTCGGTCTCTGCCTCTGTCCCTGTCTCTGTCTCTGTTTCTGTCTCTGTCTCTGTCTCTGTCATTGTCTCTGTCTATGCCACTGTCTCTGTCTCATTCTCTGTCTCCGTCCTTGTCCCCGTCCTTGTTCCTCCCCCTCTGACACCGTCTTTGTCACCTGCCCCTCTGTCTCTGTCTCTGCCGCTGTCTCTCCCTCTGTCGCTGTATCTGTCTCTGGATCTGTCTCTGGATCTGTCTCTGGATCTGTCTCTGGATCTGTCTCTGTCTCTGTCTCTGTCTCTGTCTCTGTCTTTGGATCTGTCTCTGGATCTGTCTCTGTCTCTGTCTCTGTCTCTGTCTCTGTCCCTGTCTCTGCCTCTGTCTCTCTCTCTGCCTCTGTCTCTGTCTCCGTTCCTGTCTCTGTCTCTGTCTCTGTCTCTGTCTCTGACTCTGTCTCTGTCTCTGTCTCTGTCTCTGTCTCTGTCTATGTCTCTGTCTCTGTCTCCGTCTCTGTCTCTGTCTCTGTCTCTGTCTCTGTCTCTGTCTCTGTCTCTGTCTCTGTCTCTGACTCTGTCTCTGTCTCTGTCTCTGTCCCTGTCTCTGTCTGTGTGTCTGTCTCTGTCTCTGTCTCTGTCTCTGTCTCTGTCTCTGTCTCTGTCTCTGTCTCTGTCTCTGTCTCTGTCTCTGTCTCTGTCTCTGTCTCTGTCTCTGTCTCTGTCTCTGTCTCTGTCTCTGTCTCTGTCTCTGTCTCTGTCTCTGTCTCTGTCTCTGTCTCTGCCTCTGTCTCTGTCTCTGTCTCTGTCTCTGTCTCTGTCTCTGTCTCTGTCTCTGTCTCTGTCTCTGTCTCTGTCTCTGGATCTGTCTCTGGATCTGTCTCTGTCTCTGTCTCTGTCTCTGTCTCCGTCTCTGTCTTGTCTCTGTCTCGATCTCTATCTCTGTCGCTGTCTCAGTCTCTGTCTCTGTCCCTGCCTCTGTCTCTGTCTCTGTCTCTGTCTCTGTCATTGTCTCTGTCTCTGCCACTGTCTCTGTCTCAGTCTCCGCCTCCGCCTGTGTCTCTGTCTCTGTCTCTGTCACTGTCTCTGTCTCTGTCTCTGTCTCTGTCTCTGTCTCTGTCTCTGTCTCTGTCTCTGTCTCTGTCTCTGTCTCTGTCTCTGTCTCAGTCTCTGTCTCAGTCTCTGTCTCTGTCTCGGTCTCTGCCTGTGTCCCTGTCTCTGTCTCTGTCTCTGTCTATGTCTCTGTCATTGTCTCTGTCTCTGCCACTGTCTCTGTCTCATTCTCTGTCTCCGTCCTTGTCTCCGTCTTTGTTCCTCCCCCTCTGACACCGTCTTTGTCACCTGCCCCTCTGTCTCTGTGTCTGCCGCTGTCTCTCGCTCTGTCTCTGTATCTGTCTCTGGATCTGTCTCTGTCTCTGTCTCTGTCTCTGTCTCTGTCTCTGCCTCTGTCTCTCTCTGCCTCTGTCTCGGTCTCCGTCTCCGTCTCTCTCTCTGTCTCTATCTCTGTCTCTGTCTCTGTCTCTGTCACTGTCGCTGTCTCTGTCTCTGTCTCTGTCTCCGTTCCTGTCTCTGTCTCTGTCTCTGTCTCTGTCTCTGTCTCTGTCTCTGTCTCTGACTCTGTCTCTGTCTCTGTCCCTGTCTCTGTCCCTGTCTCTGTCTCTGTCTCTGTCTCTGTCTCTGTCTCTGTCTCTGTCTCTGTCTCTGTCTCTGTCTCTGTCTCTGTGTCTGTCTCTGTCTCTGTCTCTGTCTCTGTCTCTGTCTCTGTCTCTGTCTCTGTCTCTGTCTCTGTCTCTGTCTCTGTCTCTGTCTCTGTCTCTGTCTCTGTCTCTGTCTCTGTCTCTGTCTCTGTCTCTGTCTCTGTCTCTGTCTCTGTCTCTGTCTCTGTCTCTGTCTCTGTCTCTGTCTCTGTCTCTGTGTCTGTCTCTGTCTCTGTCTCTGCCTCTGTCTCTCCCTCTGCCCCTGTCTCGGTCTCCGCCTCCGTCTCTGTCTCTGTCTCTATCTCTGTCTCTGTCTCTGTCTCTGCCACTGTCTCTGTCTCTGTCTCAGTCTCCGCCTCCGCCTGTGTCTCCGTCTCCGTCTCTGTCTCTGTCTCTGTCTCTGTCTCTGTCTCTGTCTCTGTCTCTGTCTCTGTCTCTGTCTCTGTCTCTGTCTCTGTCTCTGTCTCTGTCTCTGTCTCTGTCTCTGTGTCTGTCTCTGTCTCTGTCTCTGCCTCTGTCTCTCCCTCTGCCCCTGTCTCGGGCTCCGTCTCCGTCTCTGTCTCTGTCTCTATCTCTGTCTCTGTCTCTGTCTCTGCCACTGTCTCTGTCTCTGTCTCAGTCTCCGCCTCCGCCTGTGTCTCCGTCTCCGTCTCTGTCACTGTCTCTGTCTCTGTCTCTGTCTCTGTCTCTGTCTCTGTCTCTGTCTCTGTCTCTGTCTCTGTCTCTGTCTCTGTCTCTGTCTCTGTCTCTGTCTCTGTCTCTGTCTCTGTCTCTGTCTCTGTCTCTGTCTCTGTCTCTGTCTCTGTCTCTGTCTCTGTCTCTGTCTCTGTCTCTGTCTCTGTCTCTGTCTCTGTCTCTGTATCTGTCTCTGTCTCTGTCTCTGTCTCTGTCTCTGTCTCTGTCTCTGTCTCAGTCTCTGTCGCAGTCTCTGTCTCCGTCTCGGTCTCTGCCTCTGTCCCTGTCTCTGTCGCTGTCTCTGTCGCTGTCTCTGTCTCCGTTCCTGTCTCTGTCTCTCCCTCTGTCTCTGTCTCTGTCTCCGTTCCTGTCTCTGTCTCTGTCTCTGTCTCTATCTCTGTCTCTGTCTCTGTCTCTGTCTCTGTCTCTGTCTCTGTCTCTGTCTCTGTCTCTGTCTCTGTCTCTGTCTCTGTCTCTGTCTCTGTCTCTGTCTCTGTCTCTGTCTCTGTCTCTGTCTCTGTCTCTGTCTCTGTCTCTGTCTCTGTCTCTGTCCCTGTCTCTGTCTCTGTCTCTGTCTCTGCCTCTGTCTCTGTCTCTGTCTCTGTCATTGTCTCTGTCTCTGCCACTGTCTCTGTCTCTGTCTCAGTCTCCGCCTCCGCCTGTGTCTCCGTCTCCGTCTCTGTCGCTGTCTCTGTCTCTGCCTCTGTCTCTGTCTCTGTCTCTGTCATTGTCTCTGTCTCTGCCACTGTCTCTGTCTCATTCTCTGTCTCCGTCCTTGTCTCCGTCTTTGTTCCACCCCCTCTGACACCGTCGCTGTCACCTGACCCACTGTCTCTGTCTGTGTCTCTGTCTCTGCCTCTGTCTCTGTCTCTGTCTCTGCCGCTGTCTCTCCGTCTATCTCTGTATCTGTCTCCGTCTCTGTCTCTGGATCTCCCTCTGGCTCTGTCTCTGACTCTGTCTCTGTCTCCGTTTCTGTCTCTGGCACTGTCGCTGTCTCTGTCTCTGTCTCTGTCTCTGTCTCTGTCTCCGTCTCTGTCTTGTCTCTGTCTCGATCTCTATCTCTGTCGCTGTCTCAGTCTCTGTCTCTGTCCCTGCCTCTGTCTCTGTCTCTGTCTCTGTCTCTGTCTCTGTCTCTGTCTCTGTCTCTGTCTCTGTCTCTGTCTCTGTCTCTGTCTCTGTCTCTGTCTCTGTCTCTGTCTCTGTCTCTGTCTCTGTCTCTGTCTCTGTCTCTGTCTCTGTCTCTGTCTCTGTCTCTGTCTCTGTCTCTGTCTCTGTCTCTGTCTCTGTCTCTGTCTCTGTCTCTGTCTCTGTCTCTGTCTCTGTCTCTGTCTCTGTCTCTGTCTCTGTCTCTGTCCCTGTCTCTGCCTCTGTCTCTCTCTCTGCCTCTGTCTCTGTCTCCGTTCCTGTCTCTGTCTCTGTCTCTGTCTCTGTCTCTGACTCTGTCTCTGTCTCTGTCTCTGTCTCTGTCTATGTCTCTGTCTCTGTCACTGTCGCTGTCTCTGTCTCTGTCTCTGTCTCTGTCTCTGTCTCTGTCTCTGTCTCTGTCTCTGTCTCTGTCTCTGTCTCTGTCTCTGTCTCTGTCTCTGTCTCTGTCTCTGTCTCTGTCTCTGTCTCTGTCTCTGTCTCTGTGTCTGTCTCTGTCTCTGTCTCTGCCTCTGTCTCTCCCTCTGCCCCTGTCTCGGTCTCCGTCTCCGTCTCTGTCTCTGTCTCTGTCTCTGTCTCTATCTCTGTCTCTGTCTCTGTCTCTGCCACTGTCTCTGTCTCTGTCTCAGTCTCCGCCTCCGCCTGTGTCTCCTCTCCGTCTCTGTCTCTGTCTCTGTCTCTGTCTCTGTCTCTGTCTCTGTCTCTGTCTCTGTCTCTGTCTCTGTCTCTGTCTCTGTCTCTGTCTCTGTCTCTGTCTCTGTCTCTGTCTCTGTCTCTGTCTCTGTCTCTGTCTCTGTCTCTGTCTCTGTCTCTGTCTCTGTCTCTGTCTCTGTCTCTGTCTCTGTCTCTGTCTCTGTCTCTGTCTCTGTATCTGTCTCTGTCTCTGTCTCTGTCTCTGCCTCTGTCTCTGCCTCTGTCTCTCTCTCTGCCTCTGTCTCGGTCTCCGTCTCTGTCTCTGTCTCTATCTCTGTCTCTGTCTCTGTCTCTGTCACTGTCGCTGTCTCTGTCTCTGTCTCTGTCTCTGTCTCTGTCTCTGTCTCTGTCTCTGTCTCTGTCTCTGTCTCTGTCTCTGTCTCTGTCTCTGTCTCTGTCTCTGTCTCTGTCTCTGTCTCTGTCTCTGTCTCTGTCTCTGTCTCTGTCTCTGTCTCTGTCTCCGTCTCTGTCTCAGTCTCTGTCTCAGTCTCTGTCTCTGTCTCGGTCTCTGCCTCTGTCCCTGTCTCTGTCTCCGTCTCTGTCTCTGTCTCTGTCTCTGTCTCTGTCTCTGTCTCTGTCTCTGTCTCTGTCTCAGTCTCTGTCGCAGTCTCTGTCTCCGTCTCGGTCTCTGCCTCTGTCCCTGTCTCTGTCGCTGTCTCTGTCGCTGTCTCTGTCTCCGTTCCTGTCTCTGTCTCTCCCTCTGTCTCTGTCTCTGTCTCCGTTCCTGTCTCTGTCTCTGTCTCTGTCTCTATCTCTGTCTCTGTCTCTGTCTCTGTCTCTGTCTCTGTCTCTGTCTCTGTCTCTGTCTCTGTCTCTCTCTCTGCCTCTGTCTCGGTCTCCGTCTCCGTCTCTGTCTCTGTCTCTATCTCTGTCTCTGTCTCTGTCTCTGTAACTGTCGCTGTCTCTGTCTCTGTCTCTGTCTCCGTTCCTGTCTCTGTCTCTGCCACTGTCTCTGTCTCTGTCTCAGTCTCCGCCTCCGCCTGTGTCTCCGTCTCCGTCTCTGTCTCTGTCTCTGTCTCTGTCTCTGTCTCTGTCTCTGTCTCTGTCTCTGTCTCTGTCATTGTCTCTGTCTCTGCCACTGTCTCTGTCTCATTCTCTGTCTCCGTCCTTGTCTCCGTCTTTGTTCCACCCCCTCTGACACCGTCGCTGTCACCTGACCCACTGTCTCTGTCTGTGTCTCTGTCTCTGCCTCTGTCTCTGTCTCTGTCTCTGCCGCTGTCTCTCCGTCTGTCTCTGTATCTGTCTCCGTCTCTGTCTCTGGATCTCCCCCTGGCTCTGTCTCTGACTCTTCCTCTGTCTCCGTTTCTGTCTCTGTCACTGTCGCTGTCTCTGTCTCTGTCTCTGTCTCTGTCTCCGTCTCTGTCTTTGTCTCTGTCTCGATCTCTATCTCTGTCGCTGTCTCAGTCTCTGTCTCTGTCCCTGCCTCTGTCTCTGTCCCTGTCTCTGTCTCTGTCATTGTCTCTGTCTCTGCCACTGTCTCTGTCTCTGTCTCCGCGTCCGCCTGTGTCTCTGTCTCTGTCTCTGTCTCTGTCTCAGTCTCTGTCTCAGTCTCTGTCTCTGTCTCGGTCTCTGCCTCTGTCCCTGTCTCTGTCTCTGTCTCTGTCTCTGTCTCTGTCTCTGTCTCTGTCTCTGTCTCTGTCTCTGTCTCTGTCTCTGCCTCTGTCTCTCTCTCTGCCTCTGTCTCGGTCTCCGTCTCCGTCTCTGTCTCTGTCTCTATCTCTGTCTCTGTCTCTGTCTCTGTCTCTGTCTCTGTCTCTGTCTCTGTCTCTGTCTCCGTCTCTGTCTCTGTCTCTGTCTCTGTCTCTGTCTCTGCCTCTGTCTCTCTCTCTGCCTCTGTCTCTGTCTCTGCCTCTGTCTCTCTCTCTGCCTCTGTCTCGGTCTCCGTCTCCGTCTCTGTCTCTGTCTCTGTCTCTGTCTCTGTCTCTGTCTCTGTCTCTGTCTCTGTCTCTGTCTCTGTCTCTGTCTCTGTCTCTGTCTCTGTCTCTGTCTCTGTCTCTGTCTCTGTCTCTGTCTCTGTCTCTGTCTCTGTCTCTGCCGCTGTCTCTCCGTCTGTCTCTGTATCTGTCTCCGTCTCTGTCTCTGGATCTCCCTCTGGCTCTGTCTCTGACTCTGTCTCTGTCTCCGTTTCTGTCTCTGTCACTGTCGCTGTCTCTGTCTCTGTCTCTGTCTCTGTCTCCGTCTCTGTCTTGTCTCTGTCTCGATCTCTATCTCTGTCGCTGTCTCAGTCTCTGTCTCTGTCCCTGCCTCTGTCTCTGTCTCTGTCTCTGTCTCTGTCATTGTCTCTGTCTCTGCCACTGTCTCTGTCTCAGTCTCCGCCTCCGCCTGTGTCTCTGTCTCTGTCCCTGTCACTGTCTCTGTCTCTGTCTCTGTCTCTGTCTCTGTCTCTGTCTCTGTCTCTGTCTCTGTCTCTGTCTCTGTCTCTGTCTCTGTCTCTGTCTCTGTCTCTGTCTCTGTCTCTGTCTCTGTCTCTGTCTCTGTCTCTGTCTCTGTCTCTGTCTCTGTCTCTGTCTCTGTCTCTGTCTCTGTCATTGTCTGTCTCTGCCACTGTCTCTGTCTCTGTCTCAGTCTCCGCCTCCGCCTGTGTCTCCGTCTCCGTCTCTGTCGCTGTCTCTGTCTCTGCCTCTGTCTCTGTCTCTGTCTCTGTCATTGTCTCTGTCTCTGCCACTGTCTCTGTCTCATTCTCTGTCTCCGTCCTTGTCTCCGTCTTTGTTCCACCCCCTCTGACACCGTCGCTGTCACCTGACCCACTGTCTCTGTCTGTGTCTCTGTCTCTACCTCTGTCTCTGTCTCTGTCTCTGCCGCTGTCTCTCCGTCTATCTCTGTATCTGTCTCCGTCTCTGTCTCTGGATCTCCCTCTGGCTCTGTCTCTGACTCTGTCTCTGTCTCCGTTTCTGTCTCTGTCACTGTCGCTGTCTCTGTCTCTGTCTCTGTCTCTGTCTCCGTCTCTGTCTTGTCTCTGTCGCGATCTCTATCTCTGTCGCTGTCTCAGTATCTGTCTCTGTCCCTGCCTCTGTCTCTGTCTCTGTCTCTGTCTCTGTCTCTGTCATTGTCTCTGTCTCTGCCACTGTCTCTGTCTCAGTCTCCGCCTCCGCCTGTGTCTCTGTCTCTGTCTCTGTCTCTGTCTCTGTCTCTGTCTCTGTCTCTGTCTCTGTCTCTGTCTCTGTCTCTGTCTCTGTCTCAGTCTCTGTCTCAGTCTCTGTCTCTGTCTCGGTCTCTGCCTCTGTCCCTGTCTCTGTCTCTGTCTCTGTCTCTGTCTCTGTCTCTGTCATTGTCTCTGCCTCTGCCACTGTCTCTGTCTCATTCTCTGTCTCCGTCCTTGTCTCCGTCTTTGCTCCTCCCCCTCTGACACCGTCTTTGTCACCTGCCCCTCTGTCTCTGTGTCTGCCGCTGTCTCTCCCTCTGTCTCTGTATCTGTCTCTGGATCTGTCTCTGTCTCTGTCTCTGTCTCTGTCTCTGTCTCTGTCTCTGCCTCTGTCTCTCTCTCTGCCTCTGTCTCGGTCTCCGTCTCCGTCTCTGTCTCTGTCTCTATCTCTGTCTCTGTCTCTGTCTCTGTAACTGTCGCTGTCTCTGTCTCTGTCTCTGTCTCCGTTCCTGTCTCTGTCTCTGTCTCTGTCTCTGTCTCTGTCTCTGTCTCTGTCTCTGTCTCTGTCTCTGTCTCTGTCTCTGTCTCTGTCTCTGTCTCTGTCTCTGTCTCTGTCTCTGTCTCAGTCTCTGTCTCTGTCTCTGTCTCTGTCTCTGTCATTGTCTCTGTCTCTGCCACTGTCTCTGTCTCTGTCTCAGTCTCCGCCTCCGCCTGTGTCTCCGTCTCCGTCTCTGTCTCTGTCTCTGTCTCTGTCTCTGTCTCTGTCTCTGTCTCTGTCTCTGTCTCTGTCTCTGTCAGTGTCTCTGTCTCTGCCACTGTCTCTGTCTCATTCTCTGTCTCCGTCCTTGTCTCCGTCTTTGTTCCACCCCCTCTGACACCGTCGCTGTCACCTGACCCACTGTCTCTGTCTGTGTCTCTGTCTCTGCCTCTGTCTCTGTCTCTGTCTCTGCCGCTGTCTCTCCGTCTGTCTCTGTATCTGTCTCCGTCTCTGTCTCTGGATCTCCCCCTGGCTCTGTCTCTGACTCTTCCTCTGTCTCCGTTTCTGTCTCTGTCACTGTCGCTGTCTCTGTCTCTGTCTCTGTCTCTGTCTCCGTCTCTGTCTTTGTCTCTGTCTCGATCTCTATCTCTGTCGCTGTCTCAGTCTCTGTCTCTGTCCCTGCCTCTGTCTCTGTCCCTGTCTCTGTCTCTGTCATTGTCTCTGTCTCTGCCACTGTCTCTGTCTCTGTCTCCGCGTCCGCCTGTGTCTCTGTCTCTGTCTCTGTCTCTGTCTCTGTCTCAGTCTCTGTCTCAGTCTCTGTCTCTGTCTCGGTCTCTGCCTCTGTCCCTGTCTCTGTCTCTGTCTCTGTCTCTGTCTCTGTCTCTGTCATTGTCTCTGTCTATGCCACTGTCTCTGTCTCATTCTCTGTCTCCGTCCTTGTCCCCGTCTTTGTTCCTCCCCCTCTGACACCATCTTTGTTACCTGCCCCTCTGTCTCTGTCTCTGCCGCTGTCTCTCCCTCTGTCTCTGTATCTGTCTCTGGATCTGTCTCTGGATCTGTCTCTGTCTCTGTCTCTGTCTCTGTCTCTGTCTCTGTCTCTGTCTCTGCCTCTGTCTCTCTCTCTGCCTCTGTCTCGGTCTCCGTCTCTGTCTCTGTCTCTATCTCTGTCTCTGTCTCTGTCACTGTCGCTGTCTCTGTCTCTGTCTCTGTCTCCGTTCCTGTCTCTGTCTCTGTCTCTGTCTCTGTCTCTGTCTCTGTCTCTGTCTCTGTCTCTGTCTCTGTCTCTGTCTCTGTCTCTGTCTCTGTCTCTGTCTCCGTCTCTGTCTCTGTCTCTGTCTCTGTCTCTGTCTCTGCCTCTGTCTCTCTCTCTGCCTCTGTCTCTGTCTCTGCCTCTGTCTCTCTCTCTGCCTCTGTCTCGGTCTCCGTCTCCGTCTCTGTCTCTGTCTCTGTCTCTGTCTCTGTCTCTGTCTCTGTCTCTGTCTCTGTCTCTGTCTCTGTCTCTGTCTCTGTCTCTGTCTCTGTCTCTGTCTCTGTCTCTGTCTCTGTCTCTGTCTCTGCCGCTGTCTCTCCGTCTGTCTCTGTATCTGTCTCCGTCTCTGTCTCTGGATCTCCCTCTGGCTCTGTCTCTGACTCTGTCTCTGTCTCCGTTTCTGTCTCTGTCACTGTCGCTGTCTCTGTCTCTGTCTCTGTCTCTGTCTCCGTCTCTGTCTTGTCTCTGTCTCGATCTCTATCTCTGTCGCTATCTCAGTCTCTGTCTCTGTCCCTGCCTCTGTCTCTGTCTCTGTCTCTGTCTCTGTCATTGTCTCTGTCTCTGCCACTGTCTCTGTCTCAGTCTCCGCCTCCGCCTGTGTCTCTGTCTCTGTCCCTGTCACTGTCTCTGTCTCTGTCTCTGTCTCTGTCTCTGTCTCTGTCTCTGTCTCTGTCTCTGTCTCTGTCTCTGTCTCTGTCTCTGTCTCTGTCTCTGTCTCTGTCTCTGTCTCTGTCTCTGTCTCTGTCTCTGTCTCTGTCTCTGTCTCTGTCTCTGTCTCTGTCTCTGTCTCTGTCTCTGTCTCTGTCATTGTCTCTGTCTCTGCCACTGTCTCTGTCTCTGTCTCAGTCTCCGCCTCCGCCTGTGTCTCCGTCTCCGTCTCTGTCGCTGTCTCTGTCTCTGCCTCTGTCTCTGTCTCTGTCTCTGTCATTGTCTCTGTCTCTGCCACTGTCTCTGTCTCATTCTCTGTCTCCGTCCTTGTCTCCGTCTTTGTTCCACCCCCTCTGACACCGTCGCTGTCACCTGACCCACTGTCTCTGTCTGTGTCTCTGTCTCTTCCTCTGTCTCTGTCTCTGTCTCTGCCGCTGTCTCTCCGTCTATCTCTGTATCTGTCTCCTTCTCTGTCTCTGGATCTCCCTCTGGCTCTGTCTCTGACTCTGTCTCTGTCTCCGTTTCTGTCTCTGTCACTGTCGCTGTCTCTGTCTCTGTCTCTGTCTCTGTCTCCGTCTCTGTCTTGTCTCTGTCGCGATCTCTATCTCTGTCGCTGTCTCAGTATCTGTCTCTGTCCCTGCCTCTGTCTCTGTCTCTGTCTCTGTCTCTGTCATTGTCTCTGTCTCTGCCACTGTCTCTGTCTCAGTCTCCGCCTCCGCCTGTGTCTCTGTCTCTGTCTCTGTCTCTGTCTCTGTCTCTGTCTCTGTCTCTGTCTCTGTCTCTGTCTCTGTCTCTGTCTCTGTCTCTGTCTCAGTCTCTGTCTCAGTCTCTGTCTCTGTCTCGGTCTCTGTCTCTGTCCCTGTCTCTGTCTCTGTCTCTGTCTCTGTCTCTGTCTCTGTCATTGTCTCTGCCTCTGCCACTGTCTCTGTCTCATTCTCTGTCTCCGTCCTTGTCTCCGTCTTTGCTCCTCCCCCTCTGACACCGTCTTTGTCACCTGCCCCTCTGTCTCTGTGTCTGCCGCTGTCTCTCCCTCTGTCTCTGTATCTGTCTCTGGATCTGTCTCTGTCTCTGTCTCTGTCTCTGTCTCTGTCTCTGTCTCTGCCTCTGTCTCTCTCTCTGCCTCTGTCTCGGTCTCCGTCTCCGTCTCTGTCTCTGTCTCTATCTCTGTCTCTGTCTCTGTCTCTGTAACTGTCGCTGTCTCTGTCTCTGTCTCTGTCTCCGTTCCTGTCTCTGTCTCTGTCTCTGTCTCTGTCTCTGTCTCTGTCTCTGTCTCTGTCTCTGTCTCTGTCTCTGTCTCTGTCTCTGTCTCTGTCTCTGTCTCAGTCTCTGTCAATGTCTCTGTCTCTGTCTCTGTCATTGTCTCTGTCTCTGCCACTGTCTCTGTCTCTGTCTCAGTCTCCGCCTCCGCCTGTGTCTCCGTCTCCGTCTCTGTCTCTGTCTCTGTCTCTGTCTCTGTCTCTGTCTCTGTCTCTGTCTCTGTCAGTGTCTCTGTCTCTGCCACTGTCTCTGTCTCATTCTCTGTCTGCGTCCTTGTCTCCGTCTTTGTTCCACCCCCTCTGACACCGTCGCTGTCACCTGACCCACTGTCTCTGTCTGTGTCTCTGTCTCTGCCTCTGTCTCTGTCTCTGTCTCTGCCGCTGTCTCTCCGTCTGTCTCTGTATCTGTCTCCGTCTCTGTCTCCGGATCTCCCCCTGGCTCTGTCTCTGACTCTTCCTCTGTCTCCGTTTCTGTCTCTGTCACTGTCGCTGTCTCTGTCTCTGTCTCTGTCTCTGTCTCCGTCTCTGTCTTTGTCTCTGTCTCGATCTCTATCTCTGTCGCTGTCTCAGTCTCTGTCTCTGTCCCTGCCTCTGTCTCTGTCCCTGTCTCTGTCTCTGTCATTGTCTCTGTCTCTGCCACTGTCTCTGTCTCTGTCTCCGCGTCCGCCTGTGTCTCTGTCTCTGTCTTTGTCTCTGTCTCAGTCTCTGTCTCAGTCTCTGTCTCTGTCTCGGTCTCTGCCTCTGTCCCTGTCTCTGTCTCTGTCTCTGTCTCTGTCTCTGTCTCTGTCTCTGTTATTGTCTCTGTCTATGCCACTGTCTCTGTCTCATTCTCTGTCTCCGTCCTTGTCCCCGTCTTTGTTCCTCCCCCTCTGACACCGTCTTTGTCACCTGCCCCTCTGTCTCTGTCTCTGCCGCTGTCTCTCCCTCTGTCTCTGTATCTGTCTCTGGATCTGTCTCTGGATCTGTCTCTGTCTCTGTCTCTGTCTCTGTCTCTGTCTCTGTCTCTGTCTCTGTCTCTGCCTCTGTCTCTCTCTCTGCCTCTGTCTCGGTCTCCGTCTCCGTCTCTGTCTCTGTCTCTATCTCTGTCTCTGTCTCTGTCTCTGTCACTGTCGCTGTCTCTGTCTCTGTCTCTGTCTCCGTTCCTGTCTCTGTCTCTGTCTCTGTCTCTGTCTCTGTCTCTGTCTCTGTCTCTGTCTCTGTCTCTGTCTCTGTCTCTGTCTCTGCCTCTGTCTCTGTCTCTGTCTCTGTCTCTGTCTCTGCCTCTGTCTCTCTCTCTGCCTCTGTCTCTGTCTCTGCCTCTGTCTCTCTCTCTGCCTCTGTCTCGGTCTCCGTCTCCGTCTCTGTCTCTGTCTCTGTCTCTGTCTCTGTCTCTGTCTCTGTCTCTGTCTCTGTCTCTGTCTCTGTCTCTGTCTCTGTCTCTGTCTCTGTCTCTGTCTCTGTCTCTGTCTCTGTCTCTGTCTCTGTCTCTGTCTCTGTCTCTGTCTCTGTCTCTGTCTCTGTCTCTGTCTCTGTCTCTGTCTCTGTCTCTGTCTCTGTCTCTGTCTCTGTCTCTGTCTCTGTCTCTGTCTCTGTCTCTGTCTCTGTCTCTGTCTCTGTCTCTGTCTCTGTCTCTGTCTCTGTCTCTGTCTCTGTCTCTGTCTCTGTCTCTGTCTCTGTCTCTGTCTCTGCCGCTGTCTCTCCCTCTGTCTCTGTATCTGTCTCTGTCTCTGTCTCTGTCTCTGTCTCTGTCTCTGTCTCTGTCTCTGTCTCTGTCTCTGTCTCTGTCTCTGTCTCTGTCTCAGTCTCTGTCTCAGTCTCTGTCTCTGTCTCGGTCTCTGCCTCTGTCCCTGTCTCTGTCCCTGTCTCTGTCTATGTCTGTGTCATTGTCTCTGTCTCTGCTACTGTCTCTGTCTCATTCTCTGTCTCCGTCCTTGTCTCCGTCTTTGTTCCTCCCCCTCTGACACCGTCTTTGTCACCTGCCCCTCTGTCTCTGTGTCTGCCGCTGTCTCTCCCTCTGTCTCTGTATCTGTCTCTGGATCTGTCTCTGTCTCTGTCTCTGTCTCTGTCTCTGTCTCTGCCTCTGTCTCTCTCTCTGCCTCTGTCTCGGTCTCCCTCTCCGTCTCTGTCTCTGTCTCTATCTCTGTCTCTGTCTCTGTCTCTGTCACTGTCGCTGTCTCTGTCTCTGCCTCTGTCTCCGTTCCTGTCTCTGTCCCTGTCTCTGTCCCTGTCTCTATCTCTGTCTCTGTCTCTGTCTCTGTCTCTGTCTCTGTCTCTGTCTCTGTCTCTGTCTCTGTCTCTGTCTCTGTCTCTGTCTCTGTCTCTGTCTCTGTCCCTGTCTCTGTCTCTGTCTCTGTCTCTGTCTCTGTCTCTGTCTCTGTCTCTGTCTCTGTCTCGGTCTCTGTCTCCGTCTCCGTCTCTGTCTCTGTCTCTGTCTCTGTCTCTGTCTCTGTCTCTGTCTCTGTCTCTGTCTCTGTCTCTGTCTCTGTCTCTGTCTCTGTCTCTGTCTCTGTCTCGGTCTCGGTCTCTGTCTCTGTCTCTGTCTCCGTCTCCGTCTCTGTCTCTGTCTCTGTCTCTGTCTCCGTCTTTTTCTCCTTCCGTGTCTCCGTCTTTGTCTCCTGTCCCTCTGCCTCTGACTCTGTCTCTGTCTCCGTTTCTGTCTCTGTCTCTGCCTCTGTCTCTGTCTCTGTCCCTGTCCCTCTCCCTGACCCTGTCGCTGTCTCAGTCTCTGTCTCTGTCTCTGTCTCTGTCTCTGTCCCTGTCATTGTCTCTGTCTGTGCCACTGCCTCTGTATCATTCTCTGTCTCCGTCCTTGTCTCCTTCTTTGTTCCTCCCCCTCTGACACCGTCTTTGTCACGTGCCCCTCTGTCTCTGTCTGTGTCTCTGTCTCTGCCTCTGTCTCTGTCTCTGTCTCTGTCTCTGTCTCTGTCTCTGTCTCTGTCTCTGTCTCTGTCTCTGTCTATGTCTCTGTCTCTGTCTCTGTCTCGGTCTCGGTCTCTGTCTCTGTCTCTGTCTCTGTCTCTGCCTCTGTCTCTGTCTCTGTCTCTGTCTCTGTCTCTGCCTCTGTCTCTATCTCTGTCTCTGTCTCTGTCTCCGTCACTGTCGCTGTCTCTGTCTCTGCCTCTGTCTCCGTTCCTGTCTCTGTCCCTGTCTCTGTCCCTGTCTCTATCTCTGTCTCTGTCTCTGTCTCTGTCTCTGTCTCTGTCTCTGTCTCTGTCTCTGTCTCTGTCTCTGTCTCTGTCTCTGTCTCTGTCTCTGTCTCTGTCTCTGTCCCTGTCTCTGTCCCTGTCTCTGTCTCTGTCTCTGTCTCTGTCTCTGTCTCTGTCTCTGTCTCTGTCTCTGTCTCGGTCTCTGTCTCCGTCTCCGTCTCTGTCTCTGTCTCTGTCTCTGTCTCTGTCTCTGTCTCTGCCTCTGTCTCTGTCTCTGTCTCTGTCTCTGTCTCTGTCTCTGTCTCTGTCTCTGTCTCGGTCTCGGTCTCTGTCTCTGTCTCTGTCTCCGTCTCCGTCTCTGTCTCTGTCTCTGTCTCTGTCTCCGTCTTTTTCTCCTTCCGTGTCTCCGTCTTTGTCTCCTGTCCCTCTGCCTCTGACTCTGTCTCTGTCTCCGTTTCTGTCTCTGTCTCTGCCTCTGTCTCTGTCTCTGTCCCTGTCCCTCTCCCTGACCCTGTCGCTGTCTCAGTCTCTGTCTCTGTCTCTGTCTCTGTCTCTGTCCCTGTCATTGTCTCTGTCTGTGCCACTGCCTCTGTATCATTCTCTGTCTCCGTCCTTGTCTCCTTCTTTGTTCCTCCCCCTCTGACACCGTCTCTGTCTGTGTCTCTGTCTCTGCCTCTGTCTCTGTCTCTGTCTCTGTCTCTGTCTCTGTCTCTGTCTCTGTCTCTGTCTCTGTCTCTGTCTCTGTCTCTGTCTCTGTCTATGTCTCTGTCTCTGTCTCTGTCTCGGTCTCGGTCTCTGTCTCTGTCTCTGTCTCCGTCTCCGTCTCTGTCTCTGTCTCTGTCTCTGTCTCCGTCTTTTTCTCCTTCCGTGTCTCCGTCTTTGTCTCCTGTCCCTCTGCCTCTGACTCTGTCTCTGTCTCTGTCTCAGTCTCTGTCTCAGTCTCTGTCTCTGTCTCGGTCTCTGCCTCTGTCCCTGTCTCTGTCTCTGTCTCTGTCTATGTCTGTGTCATTGTCTCTGTCTCTGCTACTGTCTCTGCCTCATTCTCTGTCTCCGTCCTTGTCTCCGTCTTTGTTCCTCCCCCTCTGACACCGTCATTGTCACCTGCCCCTCTGTCTCTGTGTCTGCCGCTGTCTCTCCCTCTGTCTCTGTATCTGTCTCTGGATCTGTCTCTGTCTCTGTCCCTGTCTCTGTCCCTGTCTCTGTCTCTGTCTCTGTCTCTGTCTCTGTCTCTGTCTCTGTCTCTGTCTCTGTCCCTGTCTCTGTCTCTGTCTCTGTCTCTGTCTCTGTCTCTGTCTCTGTCTCTGTCTCGGTCTCGGTCTCTGTCTCTGCCTCTGTCTCTGTCTCTGTCTCTGTCTCTGTCTCTGTCTCTGTCTCTGTCTCTGTCTCTGTCTCTGTCTCTGTTTCTGTCTCTGTCTCTGTCTCTGTCTCTGTCTTTGTCTCTGTCTCGATCTGTATCTCTCTCTCTGCCTCTGTCTCGGTCTCCGTCTCCGTCTCTGTCTCTCCCTCTGTCTCTGTATCTGCCTCTGGATCTGTCTCTGGATCTGTCTCTGTCTCTGTCTCTGTCTCGGTCTCTGTCTCTGTCTCTGCCTCTGTCTCTCTCTCTGCCTCTGTCTCGGTCTCCGTCTCCGTCTCTGTCTCTGTCTCTATCTCTGTCTCTGTCTCTGTCTCTTTCTCTGTCTCCGTCTCTGCCTCTGTCTCTGTCTCTGTCTCTGTCTCTGTCTCCGTCTCTGTCTCTGTCTCTGTCTCTGTCGCTGTCTCAGTCTCTGTCTCTGTCCCTGCCTCTGTCCCTGTCTCTGTCTCTGTCTCTGTCATTGTCTCTGTCTCTGCCACTGTCTGTGTCTCAGTCTCCGCCTCCGCCTGTGTCTCTGTCTCTGTCTCAGTCTCCGCCTCCGCCTGTGTCTCTGTCTCTGTCTCTGTCTCTGTCTCTGTCTCTGTCTCTGTCTCTGCCTCTGTCTCTGTCTCTGTCTCTGTCTCTGTCTCTGTCTCTGTCTCTGTCTCTGTCTCTGTCTCTGTCTCTGTCTCTGTCTCTGTCTCTGTCTCTGTCTCTGTCTCTGTCTCTGTCCCTGTCCCTGTCCCTGTCTCTGTCTCTGTCTCTGTCTCTGTCTCTGTCTCTGTCTCTGTCTCTGTCTCTGTCTCTGTCTCTGTCTCTGTCTCTGTCTCTGTCTCTGTCTTCGTCTCTGTCTCTGTCTCTGTCTCTGTCTCTGTCTCTGTCTCTGTCTCTGTCTCTGTCTCTGTCTCTGTCTCTGTCTCTGTCTCTCTCTCTGTCATTGTCTCTGTCTCTGCCACTGTCTCTGTCTCTGTCTCAGTCTCCGCCTCCGCCTGTGTCTCCGTCTCCGTCTCTGTCTCTGTCTCTGTCTCTGTCTCTGTCTCTGTCTCTGTCTCTGTCTCTGTCATTGTCTCTGTCTCTGCCACTGTCTCTGTCTCATTCTCTGTCTCCGTCCTTGTCTCCGTCTTTGTTCCACCCCCTCTGACACCGTCGCTGTCACCTGACCCACTGTCTCTGTCTGTGTCTCTGTCTCTGCCTCTGTCTCTGTCTCTGTCTCTGCCGCTGTCTCTCCGTCTGTCTCTGTATCTGTCTCCGTCTCTGTCTCTGGATCTCCCTCTGGCTCTGTCTCTGACTCTGTCTCTGTCTCCGTTTCTGTCTCTGTCACTGTCGCTGTCTCTGTCTCTGTCTCTGTCTCTGTCTCCGTCTCTGTCTTTGTCTCTGTCTCGATCTCTATCTCTGTCGCTGTCTCAGTCTCTGTCTCTGTCCCTGCCGCTGTCTCTGTCTCTGTCTCTGTCTCTGTCATTGTCTCTGTCTCTGCCACTGTCTCTGTCTCAGTCTCCGCCTCCGCCTGTGTCTCTGTCTCTGTCTCTGCCTCTGTCTCTGTCTCTGTCTCTGTCTCAGTCTCTGTCTCAGTCTCTGTCTCTGTCTCGGTCTCTGCCTCTGTCCCTGTCTCTGTCTCTGTCTCTGTCTCTGTCTCTGTCTCTGTCTCTGTCTCTGCCTCTGTCTCTCTCTCTGCCTCTGTCTCGGTCTCCGTCTCCGTCTCTGTCTCTGTCTCTATCTCTGTCTCTGTCTCTGTCTCTGTCTCTGACTCTGTCTCTGCCTCTGTCTCTGTCTCTGTCTCTGTCTCTGTCTCTGTCTCTGTCTCTGTCTCTGTCTCTGTCTCTGTCTCTGTCTCTGTCTCTGTCTCTGTCTCTGTCTCTGTCTCTGTCTCTGTCTCTGTCTCTGTCTCTGTCTCTGTCTCTGTCTCTGTCTCTGTCTCTGTCGCTGTCTCAGTCTCTGTCTCTGTCCCTGCCTCTGTCCCTGTCGCTGTCTCTGTCTCTGTCATTGTCTCTGTCTCTGCCACTGTCTCTGTCTCAGTCTCCGCCTCCGCCTGTGTCTCTGTCTCTGTCTCAGTCTCCGCCTCCGCCTGTGTCTCTGTCTCTGTCTCTGTCTCTGTCTCTGTCTCTGTCTCTGTCCCTGTCTCTGTCTCTGTCTCTGTCTCTGTCTCTGTCTCTGTCTCTGTCTCTGTCTCTGTCTCTGTCTCTGTCTCTGTCTCTGTCTCTGTCTCTGTCTCTGTCTCTGTCTCTGTCTCTGTCTCTGTCTCTGTCTCTGTCTCTGTCTCTGTCTCTGTCTCTGTCTCTGTCTCTGTCTCTGCCTCTGTCTCTGTCTCTGTCTCTGTCTCTGTCTCTGTCTCTGTCTCTGTCTCTGTCTCTGTCTCTGTCTCTGTCTCTGTCGCTGTCACTCCCCCTGTCTCTGTCTCTGTCTCTGTCTCTGTCTCTGTCTCTGCCTCTGTCTCCGTCTCTGTCTCTGTCTCTGTCTCTATCTCCGTCTCTGTCTCTGTCTGTGTCTCTGTCTCCGTCTCTGTCTCTGTCTCTGCCTCTGTCTCTGTCTCTGTCTCTGTCCCTGTCTCTGTCTCTGTCTCTGTCTCTGTCTCTGTCTCTGTCTCTGTCTCTATCTCCGTCTATGTCTCTGTCTCAGTCTCTGTCTCTGTCTCTGTCTCCGCCTCTGTCTCTGTCTCAGTCTCTGTCTCTGCCTCTGTCTCTGTCCCCGTATCTGTCTCTGTCTCTGCTTCTGTCTCTGTCTCTCTCGCTGTCGTTCCCTCTGCCTCTGTCTCCGTCTCTGTCTCTGTCTCTGACGCTGTCTCTGTGTCCGTCTTTGTCTCCGACCTTGTCTCCGTCTTTGTCTCCTGCCCCTCTGCCTCCGACTTTGTCTCCTGCCCTTCTGTCTCTGTCCGTGTCTCCGTCTCTGTCTCTGTGTCCGTCTCTGTCTCTGTCTCTGTCTCTGTCTCTGTCTCTGTCTCTGTCTCTGTCTCTGTCTCTGTCTCTGTCTCTGTCTCTATCTCTGTCTCTGTCTCTGTCTCTGCCTCTGTCTCTGTCCCCGTATCTGTCTCTATCTCTGCTTCTGTCTCTGTCTCTCTCGCTGTCGCTCCCTCTGCCTCTGTCTCCGTCTCTGTCCCTGGCTCTGTCTCTGCCTCTGTCTCCGTCTCTGTCTCTGTCTCGGTCTTTGTCTCCGTCTCTATCTCCGTCTATGTCTCTGTCTCTGCCTCTGTCTCTGTCTCTGTCTCTGTTTCTGTCTCTGTCTCTGTCTCTGTCTCTGTCTCTGTCTCTGTCTCTGTCTCTGTCTCTGTCTCTGTCTCTGTCTCTGTCCCAGTGCCTCTCCCTGTGTCTGTCGCTGTCTCTGTCTCTGTCTCTGTCTATTTCTCTGTCTCCGTCTCTGTCGCGGTCTTTGTCTCCGTCTCTGTCTCCGTCTCTGTCTCTGTCTCTGTCTCTATCTCCGTCTATGTCTCTGTCTCTGCCTCTGTCCCTGTCTCTGTCTCTGCCTCTGTCTCTGTCTCTGACGCTGTCTCTCCCCCTGTCTCTGTTTCTGTCTCTGTCTCTGTCTCTGCCTCTGTCTCTGTCTCTGTCTCTGTTTCTGTCTCTGTCTCTGTCTCTGTCTCTGTCTCTGTCTCTATCTCCGTCTCTGTCTCTGTCTGTGTCTCTGTCTCCGTCTCTGTCTCTGTCTCTGTCTCTGTCTCTGTCTCTGTCTCTGTCTCTGTCTCTGCCTCTGTCTCTGTCTCTGTCTCTGTCTCTGTCTCTGTCTCTGTCTCTGCCTCTGTCTCTGTCCCCGTATCTGTCTCTGTCTCTGCTTCTGTCTCTGTCTCTCTCGCTGTCGTTCCCTCTGCCTCTGTCTCCGTCTCTGTCTCTGTCTCTGACGCTGTCTCTGTCTCCGTCTCTGTCTCTGTGTCCGTCTTTGTCTCCGACCTTGTCTCCGTCTTTGTCTCCTGCCCTTCTGTCTCTGTCCGTGTCTCCGTCTCTGTCTCTGTGTCCGTCTCTGTCTCTGTCTCTGTCTCTGTCTCTGTCTCTGTCTCTATCTCTGTCTCTGTCTCTGTCCCTGTCTCTGCCTCTGTCTCTGTCTCTGTCTCTGTCCCTGTCTCTGTCTCTGTCTCTGTCTCTGTCTCTGTCTCTGTCTCCGTCTCCGTCTATGTCTCTGTCTCTGTCTCGGTCTCTATCTATGTCTCTGTCCCTGGCTCTCTCTCTGTCTTTGTCTCCGTCTCTGTCTCTGTCTCTGTCTCTGTCTCTGTCTCTGTCTCTGTCTCTGTCTCTGTCTCTGTCTCTGTCTCTGTCTCTGTCTCTGTCTCTGTCTCTGTCTCTGTCTCGGTCTCTGTCTCTGTCTCTGTCTCTGTCCCTGTCTCTGTCTCTGTCTCTGTCTCTGACTCTGTCTCTGTCTCTGTCTCTGTCTCTGTCTCTGTCTCTGTCTCTGTCTCTGTCTCTGTCTCTGTCTCTGTCTCTGTCTCTGTCTCTGTCTCTGTCTCTGCCGCTGTCTCTGTCTCTGTCTCAGTCTCTGTCTCTGTCTCTGTCTCCGTCTCTGTCTCTGTCTCTGTCTCTGTCTCTGTCTCTGTCTCTGTCTCTGCCTCTGTCTCTGTCCCCGTATCTGTCTCCGTCTCTGCTTCTGTCTCTGTCTCTCTCGCTGTCGCTCCCTCTGCCTCTGGATCCGTCTCTGTCCCTGGCACTGTCTCTGCCTCTGTCTCCTTCTCTGTCTCTGTCTCGGTCTTTGTCTCCGTCTCTGTCTCCGTCTCTGTCTCTGTCTCTGTCTCTATCTCCGTCTATGTTTCTGTCTCTGCCTCTGTCTCTGACGCTGTCTCTGTCTCCGTCTCTGTCTCTGTGTCCGTCTTTGTCTCCGACCTTGTCTCCGTCTTTGTCTCCTGCCCCTCTGCCTCCGACTTTGTCTCCTGCCCTTCTGTCTCTGTCCGTGTCTCTGTCTCTCCCTCTGTCTCTGTCTCTGCCTCTTCCTCGGTCTGTGTCTCTGTCTCTGCCTCTGTCTCTGTCTCTGTCTCTGTTTCTGTCTCTGTCTCTGTCTCTGTCTCTGTCTGTGTCTCTGTCTCTGTCTCTGTCTCTGTCTCTGTCTCTGTCTCTGTCTCTGTCTCTGCCGCTGTCTCTGTCTCTGTCTCAGTCTCTGTCTCTGTCTCTGTCTCCGTCTCTGTCTCTGTCTCTGTCTCTGTCTCTGTCTCTGTCTCTGTCTCTGCCTCTGTCTCTGTCCCCGTATCTGTCTCCGTCTCTGCTTCTGTCTCTGTCTCTCTCGCTGTCGCTCCCTCTGCCTCTGGCTCCGTCTCTGTCCCTGGCACTGTCTCTGCCTCTGTCTCCTTCTCTGTCTCTGTCTCGGTCTTTGTCTCCGTCTCTGTCTCCGTCTCTGTCTCTGTCTCTGTCTCTATCTCCGTCTATGTTTCTGTCTCTGCCTCTGTCTCTGACGCTGTCTCTGTCTCCGTCTCTGTCTCTGTGTCCGTCTTTGTCTCCGACCTTGTCTCCGTCTTTGTCTCCTGCCCCTCTGCCTCCGACTTTGTCTCCTGCCCTTCTGTCTCTGTCCGTGTCTCTGTCTCTCCCTCTGTCTCTGTCTCTGCCTCTTCCTCGGTCTGTGTCTCTGTCTCTGCCTCTGTCTCTGTCTCTGTCTCTGTTTCTGTCTCTGTCTCTGTCTCTGTCTCTGTCTCTGTCTCTGTCTCTGTCTCTGTCCCAGTGCCTCTCCCTGTGTCTGTCGCTGTCTCTGTCTCTGTCTCTGTCTATTTCTCTGTCTCCGTCTCTGTCCCGGTCTTTGTCTCCGTCTCTGTCTCCGTCTCTGTCTCTGTCTCTGTCTCTATCTCCGTCTATGTCTCTGTCTCTGCCTCTGTCCATGTCTCTGTCTCTGCCTCTGTCTCTGTCTCTGACGCTGTCTCTCCCCCTGTCTCTGTTTCTGCCTCTGTCTCTGTCTCTGTCTCTGTCTCTGTCTCTGTCTCTGTCTCTGTCTCTGTCTCTGTCTCTGTCTCTGTCTCTGTCTCTGTCTCTGTCTCTGTCTCTGTCTGTGTCTCTGGCTCTGTCTCGGTCTTTGTCTCCGTCTCTGTCTCCGTCTCTGTCTCTGTCTCGGTCTTTGTCTCCGTCTCTGTCTCCGTCTCTGTCTCTGTCTCTGTCTCTATCTCCGTCTATGTCTCTATCTCTGCCTCTGTCTCTGTCTCTGTCTCTGTCTCTGTCTCTGTCTCTGTCCCTGTCTCTGTCTCTGTCTCTGTCTCTGTCTCTGTCTCTGTCCCTGTCTCTGTCTCTGTCTCTGTCTCTGTCTCTGCCTCTGTCTCTGTCTCTGTCTCTGTCTCTGTCTCTGTCTCTGTCTCCGTCTCCATCTCTGTCTCTGTCTCTGTCTCTGACTCTGTCTCTGTCTCTGTCTCTGTCTCTGTCTCTGTCTCTGTCTCTGTCTCTGTCTCTGTCTCTGTCTCTGTCTCTGTCTCTGTCTCTGTCTCTGTCTCTGTCTCCGACTCTGTCTCTGTCTCTGTCTCTGTCTCTATCTCCGTCTCCGTCTCTGTCTCTGTCTCTGTCTCTGCCTCTATCTCCGTCTCCGTCTCTGTCTCTGTCTCTGTCTCTGTCTCTGTCTCTGTCTCTGTTTCTGTCTCTGTCTCTGTCTCTGTCTCTGTCTCTGTCTCTGTCTCTGTCTCTGTCCCTGTCTCTGTCTCTGTATCTGTCTCTGTCTCCGTCTCTGTCTCTGTCTCTGTCTCTGTCTCTGTCTCTGTCCCTGTCTCTGGCTCTGTCTCTGCCTCTGTCTCCGTCTCTGTCTCTGTCTTTGCCTCTATCTCCATCTCCGTCTCTGTCTCTGTCTCTGCCTCTGCCTCCGTCTCTGTCTCTGCCACTGTCTCTGTCTCTGTCTCTGTCTCTGTCTCTGTCTCTGTCTCTGTCTCTGTCTCTGTCTCTGTCTCTGTCTCTGTCTCTGTCTCTGTCTCTGTCTCTGCCTCTGCCTCTGCCTCCTTCTCCGTCTCTGTCCCTGGCTCTGTCTCTGCCTCTGTCTCCGTCTCTGTCACCCTCTCTGTCTCTGTCTCTGTCTCTATCTCCGTCTATGTCTCTGTCTCTGCCTCTGTCTATGTCTCTGTCTCTGCCTCTGTCTCTGTCTCTGTCTCTGTCTCCGTCTCTATCTCTGTACCTGATACTGTCTCTGCCTCTGCCTCCGTCTCTGTCTCTGCCTCTGTCTCTGTCCCTGTCTCTGCCTCTGTCTCTGTCTCTGTCTCTGTCTCCGTCTCTCTCTCTGTACCTGATACTGTCTCTGCCTCTGTCTCCGTCTCTGTCTCTGTCTCGGTCTTTGTCTCCGTCTCTATCTGTGTCTCTGTCTCTGTCTCTGTCTCTGTCTCTGTCTCTGTCACTGTCTCTGTGTCTGTCTCTGTCTCTGTCTCCGTCTCTGTCTCTGCCGCTGTCTCTGTCTCTGTCTCTGTCTCTGTCTCTGTCTCTGTCTCTGTCTCTGTCCCTGCCTCTGTCTCTGTCTCTGTCTCTGTCTCTGCCTCTGTCTCAGTCTCTGCGTCTGTCTGGGTCTTTGTCTCCGTCTCTGTCTCTGTCTCTGTCTCTGTCACTGCGTCCGTCTCTGTCTCTGTCTCTGTCTCCGTCTCTGTCCCTGGTTCTGTCTATGCCTCTGTCTCCGTCTCTGTCTCTGTCTCGGTCTTTGTCTCCGTCTCTGTCTCTGTCTCTGTCTCTGTCTCTGTCTCTGTCTCTGTCTCTGTCTCTGTTTCTGTCCCTGTCTCTGTCTCTGTCTCTGTCTCTGTCTCTGTCCCTGTCTCTGTCTCTGTCTCTGTCTCTGTCTCTGCCTCTGTCCCTGTCTCTGTCTCTGTCTTTGTCCCCGTCTCTGTCTTTGTCCCCGTCTCTGTCTCTGTCTCTGTCTCTGTCTCTGTCTCTGTCTCTGTCTCTGTCTCTGTCTCTGTCTCTGCCTCTGCCTCTGCCTCTGTCTCTGTCTCTGTCTCTGTCGCTGTCTCTCCCTCTGTCCCTGACTCCGTCTCTCTCCCTGATTCTGTCTCTGCCTCTGTCTCCGTCTCTGTCTCTGTCTCGGTCTATGTCTCCGTCTCTGTCTCTGTCCCTGTCTATGTCTCTGTCTCTGTCTCTGTCTCTGTATCTGTCTCTGTCCCTGGCTCTGTCTGTGTCTCTGTCTCTGTCTCCGTCTCTGTCTCTGCCGCTGTCTCTGTATCTGTCTCAGTCTCCGTCTCTGTCTCTGTATCTGTCTCTGTCCCTGGCTCTGTCTGTGTCTCTGTCTCTGTCTCCGTCTCTGTCTCTGCCGCTGTCTCTGTATCTGTCTCAGTCTCCGTCTCTGTCTCTGTCTCCGTCTCTGTCTCTGTCTCTGTCTCTGTCTCTGTCTCTGCCTCTGTCTCTGTCCCCGTATCTGTCTCTGTCTCTGCTTCTGTCTCTGTCTCTCTCGCTGTCTCTCCCTCTGTCTCTGTCTCCGTCTCTGTCCCTGGCTCTGTCTCTGCCTCCGTCTCCGTCTCCGTCTCTGTCTCTGTCTTGGTCTTTGTCTCCGTCTCTGTCTCTGTCTCTGTATCTGTACCTGATACTGTCTGTGCTTCTGTCTCCGTCTCTGTCTCTGTCTCGGTCTTCGTCTCCGTCTCTGTCTGTGTCTCTGTCTCTGTCTCTGTCTCTGTCTCTGTCTCTGTCTCTGTCTCTGTCTCTGTCTCTGTCTCTGTCTCTGTCTCTGTCTCTGTCTCTGCCTCTGCCTCTCTCTCTGTCTCTGTCACTGTCTCTGTCTCTATCTCCGTCTATGTCTCTGTCTCTGCCTCTGTCTATGTCTCTGTCTCTGCCTTTGTCTCTGTCTCTGTCTCTGTCTCCGTCTCTATCTCTGTACCTGATACTGTCTCTGCCTCTGCCTCCGTCTCTGTCTCTGCCTCTGTCTCTGTCTCTGCCTCTGTCTCTGTCTCTGTCTCTGTCTCCGTCCCTGTCTCTGTACCTGATACTGTCTGTGCCTCTGTCTCCGTCTCTGTCTCTGTCTCGGTCTTTGTCTCCGTCTCTGTCTGTGTCTCTGTCTCTGTCTCTGTCTCTGTCTCTGTCTCTGTCTCTGTCTCTGTCTCTGTCTCTGTCTCTGTCTCTGTCTCTGTCTCTGTCTCTGTCTCTGTCTCTGTCTCTGCCTCTGCCTCTGTTTCTGTCTCTGTCTCTGTCTCTGTCTCTGTCTCTGTCTCTATCTCCGTCTATGTCTCTGCCTCTGCCTCTGTCTATGTCTCTGTCTCTGCCTCTGTCTCTGTCTCTGTCTCTGTCTCTGTCTCTGTCTCTGTCTCCGTCTCTATCTCTGTACCTGATACTGTCTCTGCCTCTGCCTCTGTCTCTGCCTCTGTCTCTGTCGCTGTCTCTCCCTCTGTCCCTGTCCCCGTCTCTGTCCCTGGTTCTGTCTCTGCCTCTGTCTCCGTCTCTGTCTCTGTCTCGGTCTTTGTCTCGGTCTCTATCTCTGTCTCTGTCTATGTCTCCGTCTCTGTCTCTGTCTCTGTCTCTGTCACTGTCTCCGTCTCTGTCTCTGTCTCTGTATCTGTCTCTGTCCCTGGCTCTGTCTCTGCCTCTGTCCCCGTCACTGTCTCTGTCTCTGTCTCTGTCTCTGCCTCTGTCTCTGTCTCTGTCTCTGTCTCTGTATCTGCCTCTGCCTCTGCCTCTGCCTCTGTCTCTGTCTCTGTCGCTGTCTCTCCCTCTGTCCCTGACTCCGTCTCTCTCCCTGATTCTGTCTCTGCCTCTGTCTCCGTCTCTGTCTCCGTCTCTGTCTCCCTCTCTGTCTCTGTCTCTGTCTCTATCTCCGTCTCTGTCTCTGTACCTGATACTGTCTCTGCCTCTGTCTCCGTCTCTGTCTCTGTCTCGGTCTTTGTCTCCGTCTCTGTCTGTGTCTCTGTCTCTGTCTCTGTCTCTGTCACTGTCTCTGTGTCTGTCTCTGTCTCTGTCTCCGTCTCTGTCTCTGCCGCTGTCTCTGTCTCTGTCTCTGTCTCTGTCTCTGTCTCTGTCTCTGTCTCTGTCTCTGCCTCTGCCTCTGTCTCTATCTCTGCCTCCGTCTCTGTCTGTGTCTCTGTCTCTGTCTCTGTCTCTGTCACTGTCTCTGTGTCTGTCTCTGTCCCTGGCTCTGTCTGTGTCTCCGTCTCTGTCTCCGTCTTTGTCTCTGCCGCTGTCTCTGTCTCTGTCTCAGTCTCCGTCTCTGTCTCTGTCTCCGTCTCTGTCTCTGTCTCTGTCTCTGTCTCTGTCTCTGTCTCTGTCTCTGCCTCTGTCTCTGTCCCCGTATCTGTCTCTGTCTCTGTCTCTGTCTCTGCCTCTGTCTCTGTCTCTGTCTCTGTCTCTGTCTGTGTCTCTGACTGTGTCTCGGTCTTTGTCTCCGTCTCTGTCTCTGTCTCTGTCTCTGTCTCTGTCTCTGTCTCTGTCTCTGTCTCTGTCTCTGTCTCTGTCTCTGTCTCTGTCTCTGCCTCTGCCTCTGTCTCTGTCTCCGTCTCTGTCCCTGGCTCTGTCTCTGCCTCTGTCTCCGTCTCTGTCTCCCTCTCTGTCTCTGTCTCTGTCTCTATCTCCGTCCCTGTCTCTGTACCTGATACTGTCTCTGCCTCTGCCTCCGTCTCTGTCTCTGTCTCGGTCTTTGTCTCCGTCTCTATCTGTGCCTCTGTCTCTGTCTCTGTCTCTGTCACTGTCTCTGTGTCTGTCTCTGTCTCTGTCTCCGTCTCTGTCTCTGCCGCTGTCTCTGTCTCTGTCTCTGTCTCTGTCTCTGTCTCTGTCTCTGTCTCTGTCCCTGTCTCTGTCTCTGTCTCTGTCTCTGTCTCTGTCTCTGTCTCTGCCTCTGCCTCTGCCTCTGTCTCTGTCTCTGTCTCTGTCGCTGTCTCTCCCTCTGTCCCTGACTCCGTCTCTCTCCCTGATTCTGTCTCTGCCTCTGTCTCCGTCTCTCTCTCCGTCTCGGTCTTTGTCTCCGTCTCTGTCTCTGTCTCTGTCTATGTCTCTGTCTCTGTCTCTGTCTCTGTATCTGTCTCTGTCCCTGGCTCTGTCTGTGTCTCTGTCTCTGTCTCCGTCTTTGTCTCTGCCGCTGTCTCTGTCTCTGTCTCAGTCTCCGTCTCTGTCTCTGTCTCCGTCTCTGTCTCTGTCTCTGTCTCTGTCTCTGTCTCTGTCTCTGTCTCTGCCTCTGTCTCTGTCCCCGTATCTGTCTCTGTCTCTGCTTCTGTCTCTGTCTCTCTCGCTGTCTCTCCCTCTGTCTCTGTCTCCGTCTCAGTCCCTGGCTCTGTCTCTGCCTCCGTCTCCGTCTCTGTCTCTGTCTCGGTCTTTGTCTCCGTCGCTGTCTCCGTCGCTGTCTCTGTCTCTGTCTCTATCTCCGTATATGCCTCTGTCTCTGCCTCTGTCTCTGTCTCTGTCTCTGCCTCTGTCTCTGTCTCTGACGCTGTCTCTCCCCCTGTCTCTGTTTCTGTCTTTGTCTCCGTCTCTGTCTCTGTCTCTGTCTCTGTCTCTGTCTCTGTCTCTGTCTCTGTCTCTGCCTCTGTCTCTGTCTCTGTCTCTGTCTCTGTCTGTGTCTCTGACTGTGTCTCGGTCTTTGTCTCCGTCTCTGTCTCTGTCTCTGTCTCTGTCTCCGTCTCTGTCCCAGTCTCTGTCTCTGTATCCGTCTCTGTCCCTGGCTCTGTCTCTGTCTCAGTCTCTGTCTCTGTGTCTATCTCTGCCTCTGACTCTGTCACTGTCCCTGGCCCTGTCTCTGCCTCTGTCTTCGTCTCTGTCTCCGTCTCTGTCTCTGCCGCTGTCTCTGTCTCTGTCTCAGTCTCTGTCTCTGTCTCTGTCTCGGTCTTTGTCTCCGTCTCTGTCCCTGTCTCTGCCGCTCTCTCTGTCTCTGTCTCTGTCTCTGTCTCTGTCTCTGTCTCTGTCTCTGTCTCTGTCTCTGTCCCTGTCTCTGTCTCTGTCTCTGTCTCTGTCTCTGTCTCTGCCTCTGTCTCTGTCTCTGTCTCTGCCTCTGTCTCTGCCTCCGTCTCTGTCTCTGTCTCTGTCTCTGTCTCTGCCTCTGTCTCTGTCTCTGTCTCTGTCTCTGTCTCTGTCTGTGTCTCTGACTGTGTCTCGGTCTTTGTCTCCGTCTCTGTCTCTGTCTCTGTCTCTGTCTCCGTCTCTGTCCCAGTCTCTGTCTCTGTATCCGTCTCTGTCCCTGGCTCTGTCTCTGTCTCAGTCTCTGTCTCTGTGTCTATCTCTGCCTCTGACTCTGTCACTGTCCCTGGCCCTGTCTCTGCCAATGTCTTCGTCTCTGTCTCCGTCTCTGTCTCTGCCGCTGTCTCTGTCTCTGTCTCAGTCTCTGTCTCTGTCTCTGTCTCGGTCTTTGTCTCCGTCTCTGTCCCTGTCTCTGCCGCTGTCTCTGTCTCTGTCTCTGTCTCTGTCTCTGTCTCTGTCTCTGTCCCTGTCTCTGTCTCTGTCTCTGTCTCTGTCTCTGCCTCTGTCTCAGTCTCTGCGTCTGTCTGGGTCTTTGTCTCCGTCTCTGTCTCTGTCTCTGTCTCTGTCACTGTGTCCGTCTCTGTCTCTGTCTCTGTCTCCGTCTCTGTCCCTTGTTCTGTCTCTGCCTCTGTCTCCGTCTCTGTCTCTGTCTCTGTCTCTGTCTCTGTCTCTGTCTCTGTCTCTGTCTCTGTCTCTGTCTCTGTCTCTGCCCATGTCTATGTCTCTGTCTCTGCCTCTGTCTCTGTCTCTGTCTCTGCCTCTGTCTCTGCCTCCGTCTCTGTCCCTGGCTCTGTCTCTGCCTCTGTCTCTGTCTCTGTCTCTATCTCCGTCTATGTCTCCGTCTCTGTCTCTGTCTATGTCTCTGTCTCTGCCTCTGTCTCTGTCTCTGTCTCTGTCTCCGTCTCTGTCCCTGGTTCTGTCTATGCCTCTGTCTCCGTCTCTGTCTCTGTCTCGGTCTTTGTCTCCGTCTCTGTCTCCGTCTCTGTCTCTGTCTCCGTCTCTGTCTCTGTCTCTGTCTCTGTCTCTGTCTCTGTCTCTGCCTCTGTCTCTGTCCCCGTATCTGTCTCTGCCTCTGTCTCTGTCCCTGCCTCTGTCGCTGTCTCTCCCTCTGTCCCTGACTCCGTCTCTCTCCCTGATTCTGTCTCTGCCTCTGTCTCCGTCTCTGTCTCTGTCTCGGTCTTTGTCTCCGTCTCTGTCTCTGTCTCTGTCTATGTCTCTGTCTCTGTCTCTGTCTCTGTCCCTGGCTCTGTCTGTGTCTCTGTCTCTGTCTCCGTCTCTGTCTCTGCCGCTGTCTCTGTCTCTGTCTCAGTCTCCTTCTCTGTCTCTGTCTCCGTCTCTGTCTCTGTCTCTGTCTCTGTCTCTGTCGCTGCCTCTGTCTCTGTCCCCGTATCTGTCTCTGTCTCTGCTTCTGTCTCTGTCTCTCTCGCTGTCTCTCCCTCTGTCTCTGTCTCCGTCTCTGTCCCTGGCTCTGTCTCTGCCTCCGTCTCCGTCTCTGTCTCTGTCTCGGTCTTTGTCTCCGTCTCTGTCTCCGTCGCTGTCTCTGTCTCTGTCTCTATCTCCGTATATGCCTCTGTCTCTGCCTCTGTCTCTGTCTCGGTCTCTGCCTCTGTCTCTGTCTCTGTCGCTGTCTCTCCCCCTGTCTCTGTTTCTGTCTCTGTCTCCGTCTCTGTCTCTGTCTCTGTCTCTGTCTCTGTCTCTGTCTCTGTCTCTGTCTCTGTCTCTGTCTCTGCCTCTGTCTCTGTCTCTGTCTCTGTCTCTGTCTCTGTCTGTGTCTCTGACTGTGTCTCGGTCTTTGTCTCCGTCTCTGTCTCTGTCTCTGTCTCTGTCTCCGTCTCTGTCCCAGTCTCTGTCTCTGTATCCGTCTCTGTCCCTGGCTCTGTCTCTGTCTCAGTCTCTGTCTCTGTGTCTATCTCTGCCTCTGACTCTGTCACTGTCCCTGGCCCTGTCTCTGCCTCTGTCTTCGTCTCTGTCTCCGTCTCTGTCTCTGCCGCTGTCTCTGTCTCTTTCTCAGTCTCTGTCTCTGCCTCTGTCTCGGTCTTTGTCTCCGTCTCTGTCCCTGTCTCTGCCGCTGTCTCTGTCTCTGTCTCTGTCTCTGTCTCTGTCTCTGTCCCTGTCTCTGTCTCTGTCTCTGTCTCTGTCTCTGCCTCTGTCTCAGTCTCTGCGTCTGACTGGGTCTTTATCTCCGTCTCTGTCTCTGTGTCTGTCTCTGTCACTGTGTCCGTCTCTGTCTCTGTCTCTGTCTCCGTCTCTGTCCCTGGTTCTGTCTCTGCCTCTGTCTCCGTCTCTGTCTCTGTCTCGGTCTTTGTCTCCGTCTCTGTCTCTGTCTCTGTCTCTGTCTCTGTCTCTGTCTCTGTCTCTGTCTCTGTCTCTGTCTCTGTCTCTGTCTCTGTCTCTGTCTCTGTCTCTGTCTCTGTCTCTGTCTCTGTCCCTGTCTCTGTCTCTGTCTCTGTCTCTGCCTCTGTCTCTGTCTCTGTCTCTGTCTCTGTCCCCGTCTCTGTCTCTGTCTCTGTCTCTGTCTCTGTCTCTGTCTCTGTCTCTGTCTCTGTCTCTGTCTCTGCCTCTGCCTCTGCCTCTGCCTCTGTCTCTATCTCTGTACCTGATACTGTCTCTGCCTCTGCCTCCGTCTCTGTCTCTGCCTCTGTCTCTGTCTCTGCCTCTGTCTCTGTCTCTGTCTCTGTCTCCGTCTCTGTCTGTGTACCTGATACCGTCTCTGCCTCTGCCTCCGTCTCTGTCTCTGCCTCTGTCTCTGTCTCTGCCTCTGTCTCTGTCTCTGTCTCTGTCTCCGTCTCTGTCTCTGTACCTGATACTGTCTCTGCCTCTGTCTCCGTCTCTGTCTCTGTCTCTGCCTCTATCTCCGTCTCCGTCTCTGTCTCTGTCGCCGTCTCTGTCTCTGTCTCTGTCTCTGTCTCTGTCTCAGTCTCCGTCTCTGTCTCTGTCTCCGTCTCTGTCTCTGTCTCTGTCTCTGTCTCTGCCGCTGTCTCTATCTCTGTCTCAGTCCCTGTCTCTGTCTCCGTCTCTGTCTCTGTCTCTGTCTCTGCCTCTGTCTCTGTCCCCGTATCTGTCTCTGTCTCTGTTTCTGTCTCTGCCTCTGTTGCTGTCTCTTCCTCTGTCTTTATCTCCGTCTCTGTCTCTGTCTCTGTATCTGTCTCTGTCCCTGGCTCTGTCTCTGCCCCTATCTCCGTCTGCGTCTCTATCTATGTCTCTGCCTCTGACTCTGTCTCTGTCTCTGCCTCTGTCTCTGTCTCTGACGCTGTCTCTCCCCCTGTCTCTGTTTCTGTCTCTGTCTCCGTCTCTGTCTCTGTCTCTGTCTCTGTCTCTGTCTCTGTCTCTGTCTCTGTCTCTGTCTCTGCCTCTGTCTCTGTCTCTGTCTCTGTCTCTGTCTCTGTCTCTGTCTGTGTCTCTGACTGTGTCTCGGTCTTTGTCTCCGTCTCTGTCTCTGTCTCTGTCTCTGTCTCCGTCTCTGTCCCAGTCTCTGTCTCTGTATCCGTCTCTGCCTCTGACTCTGTCTCTGTCTCTGCCTCTGTCTCTGTCTCTGACGCTGTCTCTCCCCCTGTCTCTGTTTCTGTCTCTGTCTCCGTCTCTGTCTCTGTCTCTGTCTCTGTCTCTGTCTCTGTCTCTGTCTCTGTCTCTGTCTCTGTCTCTGCCTCTGTCTCTGTCTCTGTCTCTGTCTCTGTCTCTGTCTCTGTCTCTGTCTCTGTCTCTGTCTCTGTCTCTGTCTCTGTCTCTGTCTCTGTCTCTGCCTCTGCCTCTGTCTATGTCTCTGTCTCTGCCTCTGTCTCTGTCTCTGTCTCTGTCTCTGTCTCTGTCTCCGTCTCTATCTCTGTACCTGATACTGTCTCTGCCTCTGCCTCTGTCTCTGCCTCTGTCTCTGTCGCTGTCTCTCCCTCTGTCCCTGTCCCCGTCTCTGTCCCTGGTTCTGTCTCTGCCTCTGTCTCCGTCTCTGTCTCTGTCTCGGTCTTTGTCTCGGTCTCTATCTCTGTCTCTGTCTATGTCTCCGTCTCTGTCTCTGTCTCTGTCTCTGTCACTGTCTCCGTCTCTGTCTCTGTCTCTGTATCTGTCTCTGTCCCTGGTTCTGTCTCTGCCTCCGTCTCTATCTCTGTACCTGATACTGTCTCTGCCTCTGCCTCCGTCTCTGTCTCTGCCTCTGTCTCTGTCTCTGTCTCTGCCTCTGTCTCTGTCTCTGTCTCTGTCTCCGTCTCTGTCTCTGCACCTGATACTGTCTCTGCCTCTGTCTCCGTCTCTGTCTCTGTCTCGGTCTTTGTCTCCGTCTCTGTCTGTGTCTCTGTCTCTGTCTCTGTCTATGTCTCTGTCTCTGTCACTGTCTCTGTCTGTGTCTCTGTCTCCGTCTCTGTCTCTGTCTCTGTCTCTGTCTCTGTCTCTGTCTCTGTCTCTGTCTCTGCCTCTGCCTCTGCCTCTGTCTCCGTCTCTGTCCCTGGCTCTGTCTCTGCCTCTGCCTCTGTCTCTGTCTCTGTCTCTGTCTCTGTCTCCGTCTCTGCCTCTGTACCTGATACTGTCTCTGCCTCTGTCTCCGTCTCTGCCTCTGTCTCTGTCTCTGTCTCAGTCTCTGTCTCTGTCTCTATCTCCGTCTCCGTCTCTGTCTCTGTCTCTGTCTCTGCCTCTATCTCCGTCTCCGTCTCTGTCTCTGTCTCTGTCTCTGTCTCTGTCTCTGTTTCTGTCTCTGTCTCTGTCTCTGTCTCTGTCTCTGTCTCTGTCTCTGTCCCTGTCTCTGTCTCTGTATCTGTCTCTGTCTCCGTCTCTGTCACTGTCTCTGTCTCTGTCTCTGTCCCTGTCTCTGGCTCTGTCTCTGCCTCTGTCTCCGTCTCTGTCTCTGTCTTTGCCTCTATCTCCATCTCCGTCTCTGTCTATGTCTCTGTCTCTGCCTCTGTCTCTGTCTCTGTCTCTGTCTCCGTCTCTATCTCTGTACCTGATACTGTCTCTGCCTCTGCCTCCGTCTCTGTCTCTGCCTCTGTCTCTGTCTCTGTCTCTGCCTCTGTCTCTGTCTCTGTCTCTGTCTCCGTCTCTCTCTCTGTACCTGATACTGTCTCTGCCTCTGTCTCCGTCTCTGTCTCTGTCTCGGTCTTTGTCTCCGTCTCTATCTGTGTCTCTGTCTCTGTCTCTGTCTCTGTCTCTGTCTCTGTCACTGTCGCAGTGTCTGTCTCTGTCTCTGTCTCCGTCTCTGTCTCTGCCGCTGTCTCTGTCTCTGTCTCTGTCTCTGTCTCTGTCTCTGTCTCTGTCTCTGTCTCTGTCCCTGCCTCTGTCTCTGTCTCTGTCTCTGTCTCTGCCTCTGTCTCAGTCTCTGCGTCTGTCTGGGTCTCTGTCTCCGTCTCTGTCTCTATCTCTGTCTCTGTCACTGCGTCCGTCTCTGTCTCTGTCTCTGTCTCCGTCTCTGTCCCTGGTTCTGTCTATGCCTCTGTCTCCGTCTCTATCTCTGTCTCGGTCTTTGTCTCCGTCTCTGTCTCTGTCTCTGTCTCTGTCTCTGTCTCTGTCTCTGTCTCTGTCTGTGTCTCTGTTTCTGTCTCTGTCTCTGTCTCTGTCTCTGTCTCTGTCTCTGTCCCTGTCTCTGTCTCTGTCTCTGTCTCTGTCTCTGCCTCTGTCCCTGTCTCTGTCTCTGTCTTTGTCCCCGTCTCTGTCTTTGTCCCCGTCTCTGTCTCTGTCTCTGTCTCTGTCTCTGTCTCTGTCTCTGTCTCTGTCTCTGTCTCTGTCTCTGCCTCTGCCTCTGCCTCTGTCTCTGTCTCTGTCTCTGTCGCTGTCTCTCCCTCTGTCCCTGACTCCGTCTCTCTCCCTGATTCTGTCTCTGCCTCTGTCTCCGTCTCTGTCTCTGTCTCGGTCTATGTCTCCGTCTCTGTCTCTGTCTCTGTCTATGTCTCTGTCTCTGTCTCTGTCTCTGTATCTGTCTCTGTCCCTGGCTCTGTCTGTGTCTCTGTCTCTGTCTCCGTCTCTGTCTCTGCCGCTGTCTCTGTATCTGTCTCAGTCTCCGTCTCTGTCTCTGTCTCCGTCTCTGTCTCTGTCTCTGTCTCTGTCTCTGTCTCTGCCTCTGTCTCTGTCCCCGTATCTGTCTCTGTCTCTGCTTCTGTCTCTGTCTCTCTCGCTGTCTCTCCCTCTGTCTCTGTCTCCGTCTCTGTCCCTGGCTCTGTCTCTGCCTCCGTCTCCGTCTCCGTCTCTGTCTCTGTCTTGGTCTTCGTCTCCGTCTCTGTCTCTGTCTCTGTATCTGTACCTGATACTGTCTGTGCTTCTGTCTCCGTCTCTGTCTCTGTCTCGGTCTTCGTCTCCGTCTCTGTCTGTGTCTCTGTCTCTGTCTCTGTCTCTGTCTCTGTCTCTGTCTCTGTCTCTGTCTCTGTCTCTGTCTCTGTCTCTGTCTCTGTCTCTGCCTCTGCCTCTCTCTCTGTCTCTGTCACTGTCTCTGTCTCTATCTCCGTCTATGTCTCTGTCTCTGCCTCTGTCTATGTCTCTGTCTCTGCCTTTGTCTCTGTCTCTGTCTCTGTCTCCGTCTCTATCTCTGTACCTGATACTGTCTCTGCCTCTGCCTCCGTCTCTGTCTCTGCCTCTGTCTCTGTCTCTGCCTCTGTCTCTGTCTCTGTCTCTGTCTCCGTCCCTGTCTCTGTACCTGATACTGTCTGTGCCTCTGTCTCCGTCTCTGTCTCTGTCTCGGTCTTTGTCTCCGTCTCTGTCTGTGTCTCTGTCTCTGTCTCTGTCTCTGTCTCTGTCTCTGTCTCTGTCTCTGTCTCTGTCTCTGTCTCTGTCTCTGTCTCTGTCTCTGTCTCTGCCTCTGCCTCTGTCTCTATCTCTGCCTCCGTCTCTGTCTGTGTCTCTGTCTCTGTCTCTGTCTCTGTCACTGTCTCTGTGTCTGTCTCTGTCCCTGGCTCTGTCTGTGTCTCCGTCTCTGTCTCCGTCTTTGTCTCTGCCGCTGTCTCTGTCTCTGTCTCAGTCTCCGTCTCTGTCTCTGTCTCCGTCTCTGTCTCTGTCTCTGTCTCTGTCTCTGTCTCTGTCTCTGTCTCTGCCTCTGTCTCTGTCCCCGTATCTGTCTCTGTCTCTGTCTCTGCCTCTGTCTCTGTCTCTGTCTCTGTCTCTGTCTGTGTCTCTGACTGTGTCTCGGTCTTTGTCTCCGTCTCTGTCTCTGTCTCTGTCTCTGTCTCTGTCTCTGTCTCTGTCTCTGTCTCTGTCTCTGTCTCTGTCTCTGTCTCTGCCTCTGCCTCTGTCTCTGTCTCCGTCTCTGTCCCTGGCTCTGTCTCTGCCTCTGTCTCCGTCTCTGTCTCCCTCTCTGTCTCTGTCTCTGTCTCTATCTCCGTCCCTGTCTCTGTACCTGATACTGTCTCTGCCTCTGCCTCCGTCTCTGTCTCTGTCTCGGTCTTTGTCTCCGTCTCTATCTGTGCCTCTGTCTCTGTCTCTGTCTCTGTCACTGTCTCTGTGTCTGTCTCTGTCTCTGTCTCCGTCTCTGTCTCTGCCGCTGTCTCTGTCTCTGTCTCTGTCTCTGTCTCTGTCTCTGTCTCTGTCCCTGTCTCTGTCTCTGTCTCTGTCTCTGTCTCTGTCTCTGTCTCTGCCTCTGCCTCTGCCTCTGTCTCTGTCTCTGTCTCTGTCGCTGTCTCTCCCTCTGTCCCTGACTCCGTCTCTCTCGCTGTCGTTCCCTCTGCCTCTGTCTCCGTCTCTCTCTCCGTCTCGGTCTTTGTCTCCGTCTCTGTCTCTGTCTCTGTCTATGTCTCTGTCTCTGTCTCTGTCTCTGTATCTGTCTCTGTCCCTGGCTCTGTCTGTGTCTCTGTCTCTGTCTCCGTCTTTGTCTCTGCCGCTGTCTCTGTCTCTGTCTCAGTCTCCGTCTCTGTCTCTGTCTCCGTCTCTGTCTCTGTCTCTGTCTCTGTCTCTGTCTCTGTCTCTGTCTCTGCCTCTGTCTCTGTCCCCGTATCTGTCTCTGTCTCTGCTTCTGTCTCTGTCTCTCTCGCTGTCTCTCCCTCTGTCTCTGTCTCCGTCTCAGTCCCTGGCTCTGTCTCTGCCTCCGTCTCCGTCTCTGTCTCTGTCTCGGTCTTTGTCTCCGTCGCTGTCTCCGTCGCTGTCTCTGTCTCTGTCTCTATCTCCGTATATGCCTCTGTCTCTGCCTCTGTCTCTGTCTCTGTCTCTGCCTCTGTCTCTGTCTCTGACGCTGTCTCTCCCCCTGTCTCTGTTTCTGTCTTTGTCTCCGTCTCTGTCTCTGTCTCTGTCTCTGTCTCTGTCTCTGTCTCTGTCTCTGCCTCTGTCTCTGTCTCTGTCTCTGTCTCTGTCTGTGTCTCTGACTGTGTCTCGGTCTTTGTCTCCGTCTCTGTCTCTGTCTCTGTCTCTGTCTCCGTCTCTGTCCCAGTCTCTGTCTCTGTATCCGTCTCTGTCCCTGGCTCTGTCTCTGTCTCAGTCTCTGTCTCTGTGTCTATCTCTGCCTCTGACTCTGTCACTGTCCCTGGCCCTGTCTCTGCCTCTGTCTTCGTCTCTGTCTCCGTCTCTGTCTCTGCCGCTGTCTCTGTCTCTGTCTCAGTCTCTGTCTCTGTCTCTGTCTCGGTCTTTGTCTCCGTCTCTGTCCCTGTCTCTGCCGCTCTCTCTGTCTCTGTCTCTGTCTCTGTCTCTGTCTCTGTCTCTGTCTCTGTCTCTGTCTCTGTCTCTGTCTCTGTCCCTGTCTCTGTCTCTGTCTCTGTCTCTGTCTCTGCCTCTGTCTCTGTCTCTGTCTCTGCCTCTGTCTCTGCCTCCGTCTCTGTCTCTGTCTCTGTCTCTGTCTCTGTCTCTGCCTCTGTCTCTGTCTCTGTCTCTGTCTCTGTCTCTGTCTGTGTCTCTGACTGTGTCTCGGTCTTTGTCTCCGTCTCTGTCTCTGTCTCTGTCTCTGTCTCCGTCTCTGTCCCAGTCTCTGTCTCTGTATCCGTCTCTGTCCCTGGCTCTGTCTCTGTCTCAGTCTCTGTCTCTGTGTCTATCTCTGCCTCTGACTCTGTCACTGTCCCTGGCCCTGTCTCTGCCAATGTCTTCGTCTCTGTCTCCGTCTCTGTCTCTGCCGCTGTCTCTGTCTCTGTCTCAGTCTCTGTCTCTGTCTCTGTCTCGGTATTTGTCTCCGTCTCTGTCCCTGTCTCTGCCGCTGTCTCTGTCTCTGTCTCTGTCTCTGTCTCTGTCTCTGTCCCTGTCTCTGTCTCTGTCTCTGTCTCTGTCTCTGCCTCTGTCTCAGTCTCTGCGTCTGTCTGGGTCTTTGTCTCCGTCTCTGTCTCTGTCTCTGTCTCTGTCACTGTGTCCGTCTCTGTCTCTGTCTCTGTCTCCGTCTCTGTCCCTTGTTCTGTCTCTGCCTCTGTCTCCGTCTCTGTCTCTGTCTCGGTCTTTGTCTCCGTCTCTGTCTCTGTCTCTGTCTCTGTCTCTGTCTCTGTCTCTGTCTCTGTCTCTGTCTCTGCCTCTGTCTCTGTCCCCGTATCTGTCTCTGCCTCTGTCTCTGTCCCTGCCTCTGTCGCTGTCTCTCCCTCTGTCCCTGACTCCGTCTCTCTCCCTGATTCTGTCTCTGCCTCTGTCTCCGTCTCTGTCTCTGTCTCGGTCTTTGTCTCCGTCTCTGTCTCTGTCTCTGTCTATGTCTCTGTCTCTGTCTCTGTCTCTGTCCCTGGCTCTGTCTGTGTCTCTGTCTCTGTCTCCGTCTCTGTCTCTGCCGCTGTCTCTGTCTCTGTCTCAGTCTCCGTCTCTGTCTCTGTCTCCGTCTCTGTCTCTGTCTCTGTCTCTGTCTCTGTCTCTGTCGCTGCCTCTGTCTCTGTCCCCGTATCTGTCTCTGTCTCTGCTTCTGTCTCTGTCTCTCTCGCTGTCTCTCCCTCTGTCTCTGTCTCCGTCTCTGTCCCTGGCTCTGTCTCTGCCTCCGTCTCCGTCTCTGTCTCTGTCTCGGTCTTTGTCTCCGTCTCTGTCTCCGTCGCTGTCTCTGTCTCTGTCTCTATCTCCGTATATGCCTCTGTCTCTGCCTCTGTCTCTGTCTCGGTCTCTGCCTCTGTCTCTGTCTCTGTCGCTGTCTCTCCCCCTGTCTCTGTTTCTGTCTCTGTCTCCGTCTCTGTCTCTGTCTCTGTCTCTGTCTCTGTCTCTGTCTCTGTCTCTGTCTCTGTCTCTGCCTCTGTCTCTGTCTCTGTCTCTGTCTCTGTCTGTGTCTCTGACTGTGTCTCGGTCTTTGTCTCCGTCTCTGTCTCTGTCTCTGTCTCTGTCTCCGTCTCTGTCCCAGTCTCTGTCTCTGTAGCCGTCTCTGTCCCTGGCTCTGTCTCTGTCTCAGTCTCTGTCTCTGTGTCTATCTCTGCCTCTGACTCTGTCACTGTCCCTGGCCCTGTCTCTGCCTCTGTCTTCGTCTCTGTCTCCGTCTCTGTCTCTGCCGCTGTCTCTGTCTCTTTCTCAGTCTCTGTCTCTGTCTCTGTCTCGGTCTTTGTCTCCGTCTCTGTCCCTGTCTCTGCCGCTGTCTCTGTCTCTGTCTCTGTCTCTGTCTCTGTCTCTGTCCCTGTCTCTGTCTCTGTCTCTGTCTCTGTCTCTGCCTCTGTCTCAGTCTCTGCGTCTGACTGGGTCTTTATCTCCGTCTCTGTCTCTGTCTCTGTCTCTGTCACTGTGTCCGTCTCTGTCTCTGTCTCTGTCTCCGTCTCTGTCCCTGGTTCTGTCTCTGCCTCTGTCTCCGTCTCTGTCTCTGTCTCGGTCTTTGTCTCCGTCTCTGTCTCTGTCTCTGTCTCTGTCTCTGTCTCTGTCTCTGTCTCTGTCTCTGTCTCTGTCTCTGTCTCTGTCTCTGTCTCTGTCTCTGTCTCTGTCTCTGTCTCTGTCCCTGTCTCTGTCTCTGTCTCTGTCTCTGCCTCTGTCTCTGTCTCTGTCTCTGTCTCTGTCCCCGTCTCTGTCTCTGTCTCTGTCTCTGTCTCTGTCTCTGTCTTTGTCTCTGTCTCTGCCTCTGCCTCTGCCTCTGCCTCTGTCTCTATCTCTGTACCTGATACTGTCTCTGCCTCTGCCTCCGTCTCTGTCTCTGCCTCTGTCTCTGTCTCTGCCTCTGTCTCTGTCTCTGTCTCTGTCTCCGTCTCTGTCTCTGTACCTGATACCGTCTCTGCCTCTGCCTCCGTCTCTGTCTCTGCCTCTGTCTCTGTCTCTGCCTCTGTCTCTGTCTCTGTCTCTGTCTCCGTCTCTGTCTCTGTACCTGATACTGTCTCTGCCTCTGTCTCCGTCTCGGTCTCTGTCTCTGCCTCTATCTCCGTCTCCGTCTCTGTCTCTGTCGCCGTCTCTGTCTCTGTCTCTGTCTCTGTCTCAGTCTCCGTCTCTGTCTCTGTCTCCGTCTCTGTCTCTGTCTCTGTCTCTGTCTCTGCCGCTGTCTCTATCTCTGTCTCAGTCCCTGTCTCTGTCTCCGTCTCTGTCTCTGTCTCTGTCTCTGCCTCTGTCTCTGTCCCCGTATCTGTCTCTGTCTCTGTTTCTGTCTCTGCCTCTGTTGCTGTCTCTTCCTCTGTCTTTATCTCCGTCTCTGTCTCTGTCTCTGTATCTGTCTCTGTCCCTGGCTCTGTCTCTGCCCCTATCTCCGTCTGCGTCTCTATCTATGTCTCTGCCTCTGACTCTGTCTCTGTCTCTGCCTCTGTCTCTGTCTCTGACGCTGTCTCTCCCCCTGTCTCTGTTTCTGTCTCTGTCTCCGTCTCTGTCTCTGTCTCTGTATCCGTCTCTGTCCCTGGCTCTGTCTCTGTCTCAGTCTCTGTCTATGTGTCTATCTCTGCCTCTGACTCTGTCACTGTCCCTGGCCCTGTCTCTGCCTCTGTCTTTGTCTCTGTCTCCGTCTCTGTCTCTGCCGCTGTCTCTGTCTCTGTCTCAGTCTCTGTCTCTGTCTCTGTCTCGGTCTTTGTCTCCGTCTCTGTCCCTGTCTCTGCCGCTGTCTCTGTCTCTGTCTCTGTCTCTGTCTCTGTCTCTGTCTCTGTCTCTGTCTCTGTCTCTGTCCCTGTCTCTGTCTCTGTCTCTGTCTCTGTCTCTGCCTCTGTCTCAGTCTCTGCGTCTGTCTGTGTCTTTGTCTCCGTCTCTGTCTCTGTCTCTGTCTCTGTCACTGTGTCCGTCACTGTCTCTGTCTCTGTCTCCGTCTCTGTCCCTGGTTCTGTCTCTGCCTCTGTCTCCGTCTCTGTCTCTGTCTCGGGCTTTGTCTCCGTCTCTGTCTCTGTCTCTGTCTCTGTCTCTGTCTCTGTCTCTGTCTCTGTCTCTGTCTCTGTCTCTGTCTCTGTCTCTGTCTCTGTCTCTGTCTCTGCCCATGTCTATGTCTCTGTCTCTGCCTCTGTCTCTGTCTCTGTCTCTGCCTCTGTCTCTGCCTCCGTCTCTGTCCATGGCTCTGTCTCTGCCTCTGTCTCTGTCTCTGTCTCTATCTCCGTCTATGTCTCCGTCTCTGTCTCTGTCTATGTCTCTGTCTCTGCCTCTGTCTCTGTCTCTGTCTCCGTCTCTGTCCCTGGTTCTGTCTATGCCTCTGTCTCCGTCTCTGTCTCTGTCTCGGTCTTTGTCTCCGTCTCTGTCTCCGTCTCTGTCTCTGTCTCCGTCTCTGTCTCTGTCTCTGTCTCTGTCTCTGTCTCTGTCTCTGCCTCTGTCTCTGTCCCCGTATCTGTCTCTGTCTCTGCTTCTGTCTCTGTCTCTCTCGCTGTCTCTCCCTCTGTCTCTGTCTCCGTCTCTGTCCCTGGGTCTGTCTCTGCCTCCGTCTCCGTCTCTGTCTCTGTCTCGGTCTTTGTCTCCGTCTCTGTCTCCGTCGCTGTCTCTGTCTCTGTCTCTATCTCCGTATATGCCTCTGTCTCTGCCTCTGTCTCTGTCTCTGCCTCTGTCTCTGTCTCTGACGCTGTCTCTCCCCCTGTCTCTGTTTCTGTCTCTGTCTCCGTCTCTGTCTCTGTCTCTGTCTCTGTCTCTGTCTCTGTCTCTGTCTCTGCCTCTGTCTCTGTCTCAGTCTCTGTCTCTGTCTCTGTCTCGGTCTTTGTCTCCGTCTCTGTCCCTGTCTCTGCCTCTGACTCTGTCACTGTCCCTGGCCCTGTCTCTGCCTCTGTCTTCGTCTCTGTCTCCGTCTCTGTCTCTGCCGCTGTCTCTGTCTCTGTCTCTGTCTCAGTCTCTGTCTCTGTCTCTGTCTCGGTCTTTGTCTCCGTCTCTGTCCCTGTCTCTGCCGCTGTCTCTGTCTCTGTCTCTGTCTCTGTCTCTGTCTCTGTCTCTGTCCCTGTCTCTGTCTCTGTCTCTGTCTCTGCCTCTGTCTCAGTCTCTGCGTCTGTCTGGGTCTTTGTCTCCGTCTCTGTCTCTGTCTCTGTCTCTGTCACTGTGTCCGTCTCTGTCTCTGTCTCTGTCTCCGTCTCTGTCCCTGGTTCTGTCTCTGCCTCTGTCTCCGTCTCTGTCTCTGTCTCGGTCTCGGTCTTTGTCTCCGTCTCTGTCTCTGTCTCTGTCTCTGTCTCTGTCTCTGTCTCTGTCTCTGTCTCTGTCTCTGTCTCTGTCTCTGTCTCTGTCTCTGTCTCTGTCTCTGTCTCTGTCTCTGTCTCTGTCTCTGTCTCTGTCTCTGTCTCTGTCTCTGTCTCTGTCTCTGCCCATGTCTATGTCTCTGTCTCTGCCTCTGTCTCTGTCTCTGTCTCTGCCTCTGTCTCTGCCTCCGTCTCTGTCCCTGGCTCTGTCTCTGCCTCTGTCTCTGTCTCTGTCTCTATCTCCGTCTATGTCTCCGTGTCTGTCTCTGTCTATGTCTCTGTCTCTGCCTCTGTCTCTGTCTCTGTCTCTGTCTCCGTCTCTGTCCCTGGTTCTGTCTATTTCTCTGTCTCCGTCTCTGTCTCTGTCTCGGTCTTTGTCTCCGTCTCTGTCTCCGTCTCTGTCTCTGTCTCCGTCTCTGTCTCTGTCTCTGTCTCTGTCTCTGTCTCTGTCTCTGCCTCTGTCTCTGTCCCCGTATCTGTCTCTGTCTCTGCTTCTGTCTCTGTCTCTCTCGCTGTCTCTCCCTCTGTCTCTGTCTCCGTCTCTGTCCCTGGCTCTGTCTCTGCCTCCGTCTCCGTCTCTGTATCTGTCTCGGTCTTTGTCTCCGTCTCTGTCTCCGTCGGTGTCTCTGTCTCTGTCTCTATCTCCGTATATACCTCTGTCTCTGTCTCTGTCTCTGCCTCTGTCTCTGTCTCTGACGCTGTCTCTCCCCCTGTCTCTGTTTCTGTCTCTGTCTCCGTCTCTGTCTCTGTCTCTGTCTCTGTCTCTGTCTCTGTCTCTGTCTCTGTCTCTGTCTCTGTCTCTGTCTCTGTCTCTGTTTCTGTCTCTGTCTCTGTCTCTGTCTCTGTCTCTGTCTCTGTCTCTGTCTCCGTCCCTGTCTCTGCCTCTGTCTCTGTCTCTGCCTCTGTCTCTGTCTCTGTCTCTGTCTCGGTCTTTGTCTCCGTCTCTGTCTCTGTCTCTGTATATGTCTCTGTCTCTGTCTCTGTCTCTGTATCTGTCTCTGTCCCTGGCTCTGTCTGTGTCTCTGTCTCTGTCTCTGTCTCTGTCTCTGTCTCTGTCTCTGTCGCTGCCTCTGTCTCTGTCCCCGTATCTGTCTCTGTCTGTGCTTCTGTCTCTGTCTCTCTCGCTGTCTCTCCCTCTGTCTCTGTCTCCGTCTCTGTCCCTGGCTCTGTCTCTGCCTCCGTCTCCGTCTCTGTCTCTGTCTCGGTCTTTGTCTCCGTCTCTGTCTCCGTCGCTGTCTCTGTCTCTGTCTCTATCTCCGTATATGCCTCTGTCTCTGCCTCTGTCTCTGTCTCTGTCTCTGTCTCTGTCTCTGTCTCTGTCTCTGTCTCTGTCTCTGTCTCTGTCTCTGTCTCTGCCTCTGCCTCCGTCTCTGTCTCTGCCTCTGTCTCTGCCTCTGCCTCTGTCTCTGTCTCTGTCTCTGTCTCCGTCTCTGTCTCTGTACCTGATACTGTCTCTGCCTCTGCCTCCGTCTCTGTCTCTGCCTCTGTCTCTGTCTCTGCCTCTGTCTCTGTCTCTGTCTCCGTCTCTGTCTCTGTACCTGATACTGTCTCTGTCTCTGTCTCTGTCTCTGTCTCTGTCTCTGCCTCTGTCTCTGTCTCTGTCTCTGTCTCTGTCTCTGTACCCGTCTCTGTCTCTGTCTCTGTCTCTGTCTCTGTCTCTGTCTATGTCTCTGTCTCTGTCTCTGTCTCTGTCTCTGTATCTGCCTCTGTCCCTGGCTCTGTCTGTGTCTCTGTCTCTGTCTCTGTCTCTGTCTCTGTCTCTGTCTCTGTCTCGGTCTCTGTCACTGTCTCTGTCTCTGTCTCTGTCTCAGTCCCTGGCTCTGTCTCTGCCTCTGTCTCCGTCACTGTCCCTGTCTCTGTCTCTGCCTCTGTCTCTGCCTTTGTCTCTGTCTCTGTCTCTGTCTCCGTCTCTATCTCTGTACCTGATACTGTCTCTGCCTCTGCCTCCGTCTCTGTCTCTGCCTCTGTCTCTGTCTCTGCCTCTGTCTCTGTCTCTGTCTCTGTCTCCGTCCTGTCTCTGTCTCTGTCTCTGTCTCTGCCTCTGTCTCCGTCTCTGTCTCTGTCTCGTTCTTTGTCTCCGTCTCTGTCTCTTTCTCCATCTCTGTCTCTGTCTCTGTCTCTGTCTCTGTCTCTGTCTCTGTCTCTGTCTCTGCCTCTGCCTCTGCCTCTGTCTCTGTCTCTGTCTCTGTCGCTGTCTCTCCCTCTGTCCCTGTCCCCGTCTCTGTCCCTGGTTCTGTCTCTGCCTCTGTCTCCGTCTCTGTCTCTGTCTCGGTCTTTGTCTCCGTCTCTATCTCTGTCTCTGTCTATGTCTCCGTCTCTGTCTCTGTCTCTGTCTCTGTCTCTGTCACTGTCTCTGTCTCTCTCTCTGTCTCTGCCTCTGTCTCAGTCTCTGCGTCTGTCTCGGTGTTTGTCTCCGTCTCTGTCTCTGTCTCTGTCTCTGTCTCTGTCTCTGTCTCTGTCACTGTCTCCGTCTCTGTCTCTGTCTCTGTATCTGTCTCTGTCCCTAGCTCTGTCTCTGCCTCTGCCTCCGTCTCTATCTCTGTCTCTGCCTCTATCTCCGTCTCCGTCTCTGTCTCTGTCTTTGTCTCCGTCTCTGTCTCTTTCTCCATCTCTGTCTCTGTCTCTGTCTCTGTCTCTGTCTCTGTCTCTGTCTCTGTCTCTGCCTCTGCCTTTGCCTCTGTCTCTGTCTCTGTCTCTGTCGCTGTCTCTCCCTCTGTCCCTGTCTCCGTCTCTGTCCCTGGTTCTGTCTCTGCCTCTGTCTCCGTCTCTGTCTCTGTCTCGGTCTTTGTCTCCGTCTCTATCTCTGTCTCTGTCTATGTCTCCGTCTCTGTCTCTGTCTCTGTCTCTGTCTCTGTCTCTGTATCTGTCTCTGTCCCTGGCTCTGTCTCTGCCTCTGTCTCCGTCTCTGTCTCTGTCTCTGCCTCTATCTCCGTCTCCGTCTCTGTCTCTGTCGCCGTCTCTGTCTCTGTCTCTGTCTCTGTCTCTGTCTCTGTCTCTGTCTCTGTCTCTGCCTCTATCTCCGTCTCCGTCTCTGTCTCTGTCGCCGTCTCTGTCTCTGCCGCTGTCTCTGTCTCTGCCTCAGTCCCTGTCTCTGTCTCCGTCTCTGTCTCTGTCTCTGTCTCTGTCTCTGTCTCTGTCTCTGTCTCTGTCCCTGTCTCTGTCTCTGTCTCTGTCTCTGTCTCTGCCTCTGTCTCAGTCTCTGCGTCTGTCTGTGTTTTTGTCTCCGTCTCTGTCTCTGTCTCTGTCTCTGTCACTGTGTCCGTCTCTGTCTCTGTCTCTATCTCCGTCTATGTCTCTGTCTCTGTCTCTGTTTCTGTCTCTGTCCCTGTCTCTGTCTCTGTCTCTGTCTCTGTCCCTGTCTCTGCCTCTGTCTCTGTCTCTGCCTCTGTCTCTGTCTCTGTCTCTGTCTTTGTCCCCGTCTCTGTCTCTGTCTCTGTCTCTGTCTCTGTCTCTGTCTCGGTCTCTGTCACTGTCTCTGTCTCTGTCTCTGTCTCAGTCCCTGGCTCTGTCTCTGCCTCTGTCTCCGTCACTGTCCCTGTCTCTGTCTCTGCCTCTGTCTCCGTCTCTGACTCTGTCTCTGTCTCTGCCTCTGCCTCTGCCTCTGTCTCTGTCTCTGTCACTGTCTCTGTCTCTATCTCCGTCTATGTCTCTGTCTCTGCCTCTGTCTATGTCTCTGTCTCTACCTTTGTCTCTGTCTCTGTCTCTGTCTCCGTCTCTATCTCTGTACCTGATACTGTCTCTGCCTCTGCCTCCGTCTCTGTCTCTGCCTCTGTCTCTGTCTCTGCCTCTGTCTCTGTCTCTGTCTCTGTCTCCGTCCTGTCTCTGTACCTGATACTGTCTCCGCCTCTGTCTCCGTCTCTGTCTCTGTCTCGGTCTTTGTCTCCGTCTCTGTCTGTGTCTCTGTCTCTGTCTCTGTCTCTGTCTCTGTCTCTGTCTCTGTCCCTGTCTCTGTCTCTGTCTCTGTCTCTGCCTCTGTCTCTGTCTCTGTCTCTGTCTTTGTCCCCGTCTCTGTCTCTGTCTCTGTCTCTGTCTCTGTCTCTGTCACTGTCTCTGTCTCTGTCTCTGTCTCTGCCTCTGCCTCTGCATCTGCCTCTGTCTCTGTCTCTGTCTCTGTCTCTGTCTCTGTCTCTCCCTCTGTCCCTGAATCCGTCTATCTCCCTGGTTCTGTCTCTGCCTCTGTCTCCGTCTCTGTCTCTGTCTCGGTCTTTGTCTCCGTCTCTGTCTCTGTCTCTGTCTATGTCTCTGTCTCTGTCTCTGTCTCTGTATCTGCCTCTGTCCCTGGCTCTGTCTGTGTCTCTGTCTCTGTCTCTGTCTCTGTCTCTGTCTCTGTCTCTGTCTCGGTCTCTGTCACTGTCTCTGTCTCTGTCTCTGTCTCAGTCCCTGGCTCTGTCTCTGCCTCTGTCTCCGTCACTGTCCCTGTCTCTGTCTCTGCCTCTGTCTCCGTCTCTGACTCTGTCTCTGTCTCTGCCTCTGCCTCTGTCTCTGTCTCTGTCACTGTCTCTGTCTCTATCTCCGTCTATGTCTCTGTCTCTGCCTCTGTCTATGTCTCTGTCTCTGCCTTTGTCTCTGTCTCTGTCTCTGTCTCCGTCTCTATCTCTGTACCTGATACTGTCTCTGCCTCTGCCTCCGTCTCTGTCTCTGCCTCTGTCTCTGTCTCTGCCTCTGTCTCTGTCTCTGTCTCTGTCTCCGTCCTGTCTCTGTACCTGATACTGTCTGTGCCTCTGTCTCCGTCTCTGTCTCTGTCTCGGTCTTTGTCTCCGTCTCTGTCTGTGTCTCTGTCTCTGTCTCTGTCTCTGTCTCTGTCTCTGTCTCTGTCTCTGTCTCTGTCTCTGTCTCTGTCTCTGTCTCTGTCTCTGTCTCTGTCTCTGTCTCTGCCTCTGCCTCTGTCTCTGTCTCTGTCTCTGTCTCTGTCTCTATCTCCGTCTATGTCTCTGTCTCTGCCTCTGTCTATGTCTCTGTCTCTGCCTCTGTATCTGTCTCTGTCTCTGTCTCCGTCTCTATCTCTGTACCTGATACTGTCTCTGCCTCTGCCTCTGTCTCTGCCTCTATCTCCGTCTCCGTCTCTGTCACGATGTCTGTCTCTGTCTCTGTCTCTGTCTCTGTCTCTGTCTCTGTCTCTGTCTCTGTCTCTGTCTCTGCCTCTGTCTCCGTCTCTGTCTCTGTCTCGTTCTTTGTCTCCGTCTCTGTCTCTGTCTTTGTCTCCGTCTCTGTCTCTTTCTCCATCTCTGTCTCTGTCTCTGTCTCTGTCTCTGTCTCTGTCTCTGTCTCTGCCTCTGCCTCTGTCTCTGTCTCTGTCTCTGTCGCTGTCTCTCCCTCTCTCCCTGTCCCCGTCTCTGTCCCTGGTTCTGTCTCTGCCTCTGTCTCCGTCTCTGTCTCTGTCTCGGTCTTTGTCTCCGTCTCTATCTCTGTCTCTGTCTATGTCTCCGTCTCTGTCTCTGTCTCTGTCTCTGTCTCTGTCTCTGTCTCTGTCTCTGTCACTGTCTCTGTCTCTGTCTCTGTCTCTGCCTCTGTCTCAGTCTCTGCGTCTGTCTCGGTGTTTGTCTCCGTCTCTGTCTCTGTCTCTGTCTCTGTCTCTGTCTCTGTCTCTGTCACTGTCTCCGTCTCTGTCTCTGTCTCTGTATCTGTCTCTGTCCCTAGCTCTGTCTCTGCCTCTGTCTCCGTCTCTATCTCTGTCTCTGCCTCTATCTCCGTCTCCGTCTCTGTCTCTGTCTTTGTCTCCGTCTCTGTCTCTTTCTCCATCTCTGTCTCTGTCTCTGTCTCTGTCTCTGTCTCTGTCTCTGTCTCTGTCTGTCTCTGCCTCTGCCTTTGCCTCTGTCTCTGTCTCTGCCTCTGTCTTCGTCTCTGTCTCCGTCTCTGTTTCTGCCGCTGTCTCTGTCTCTGTCTCAGTCTCTGTCTCTGTCTCTGTCTCGGTCTTTGTCTCCGTCTCTGTCCCTGTCTCTGCCGCTGTCTCTGTCTCTGTCTCTGTCTCTGTCTCTGTCCCTGTCTCTGTCTCTGTCTCTGTCTCTGTCTCTGCCTCTGTCTCAGTCTCTGCGTCTGTCTGGGTCTTTGCCTCCGTCTCTGTCTCTGTCTCTGTCTCTGTCACTGTGTCCGTCTCTGTCTCTGTCTCTGTCTCCGTCTCTGTCCCTGGTTCTGTCTCTGCCTCTGTCTCCGTCTCTGTCTCTGTCTCTGTCTCTGTCTCTGTCTCTGTCTCTGTCTCTGTCTCTGTCCCTGTCTCTGTCCCTGTCTCTGTCTCTGCCTCTGTCTCTGTCTCTGTCTCTGTCTTTGTCCCCGTCTCTGTCTCTGTCTCTGTCTCTGTCTCTGTCTCTGTCTCTGTCTCTGTCTCTGTCTCTGCCTCTGCCTCTGCCTCTGCCTCTGTCTCTGTCTCTGTCTCTGTCTCTGTCTCTCCCTCTGTCCCTGAATCCGTCTATCTCCCTGGTTCTGTCTCTGCCTCTGTCTCCGTCTCTGTCTCTGTCTCGGTCTTTGTCTCCGTCTCTGTCTCTGTCGCTGTCTATGTCTCTGTCTCTGTCTCTGTCTCTGTATCTCTCTCTGTCCCTGGCTCTGTCTGTGTCTCTGTCTCTGTCTCTGTCTCTGTCTCTGTCTCTGTCTCTGTCTCGGTCTCTGTCACTGTCTCTGTCTCTGTCTCTGTCTCAGTCCCTGGCTCTGTCTCTGCCTCTGTCTCCGTCACTGTCCCTGTCTCTGTCTCTGCCTCTGTCTCCGTCTCTGACTCTGTCTCTGTCTCTGCCTCTGCCTCTGCCTCTGTCTCTGTCTCTGTCACTGTCTCTGTCTCTATCTCCGTCTATGTCTCTGTCTCTGCCTCTGTCTATGTCTCTGTCTCTACCTTTGTCTCTGTCTCTGTCTCTGTCTCCGTCTCTATCTCTGTACCTGATACTGTCTCTGCCTCTGCCTCCGTCTCTGTCTCTGCCTCTGTCTCTGTCTCTGCCTCTGTCTCTGTCTCTGTCTCTGTCTCCGTCCTGTCTCTGTACCTGATACTGTCTCCGCCTCTGTCTCCGTCTCTGTCTCTGTCTCGGTCTTTGTCTCCGTCTCTGTCTGTGTCTCTGTCTCTGTCTCTGTCTCTGTCTCTGTCTCTGTCCCTGTCTCTGTCTCTGTCTCTGTCTCTGCCTCTGTCTCTGTCTCTGTCTCTGTCTTTGTCCCCGTCTCTGTCTCTGTCTCTGTCTCTGTCTCTGTCTCTGTCACTGTCTCTGTCTCTGTCTCTGTCTCTGCCTCTGCCTCTGCCTCTGCCTCTGTCTCTGTCTCTGTCTCTGTCTCTGTCTCTGTCTCTCCCTCTGTCCCTGAATCCGTCTATCTCCCTGGTTCTGTCTCTGCCTCTGTCTCCGTCTCTGTCTCTGTCTCGGTCTTTGTCTCCGTCTCTGTCTCTGTCTCTGTCTATGTCTCTGTCTCTGTCTCTGTCTCTGTATCTGCCTCTGTCCCTGGCTCTGTCTGTGTCTCTGTCTCTGTCTCTGTCTCTGTCTCTGTCTCTGTCTCTGTCTCTGTCTCGGTCTCTGTCACTGTCTCTGTCTCTGTCTCTGTCTCAGTCCCTGGCTCTGTCTCTGCCTCTGTCTCCGTCACTGTCCCTGTCTCTGTCTCTGCCTCTGTCTCCGTCTCTGACTCTGTCTCTGTCTCTGCCTCTGCCTCTGTCTCTGTCTCTGTCACTGTCTCTGTCTCTATCTCCGTCTATGTCTCTGTCTCTGCCTCTGTCTATGTCTCTGTCTCTGCCTTTGTCTCTGTCTCTGTCTCTGTCTCCGTCTCTATCTCTGTACCTGATACTGTCTCTGCCTCTGCCTCCGTCTCTGTCTCTGCCTCTGTCTCTGTCTCTGCCTCTGTCTCTGTCTCTGTCTCTGTCTCCGTCCTGTCTCTGTACCTGATACTGTCTGTGCCTCTGTCTCCGTCTCTGTCTCTGTCTCGGTCTTTGTCTCCGTCTCTGTCTGTGTCTCTGTCTCTGTCTCTGTCTCTGTCTCTGTCTCTGTCTCTGTCTCTGTCTCTGTCTCTGTCTCTGTCTCTGTCTCTGTCTCTGTCTCTGCCTCTGCCTCTGTCTCTGTCTCTGTCTCTGTCTCTGTCTCTATCTCCGTCTATGTCTCTGTCTCTGCCTCTGTCTATGTCTCGGTCTCTGCCTCTGTATCTGTCTCTGTCTCTGTCTCCGTCTCTATCTCTGTACCTGATACTGTCTCTGCCTCTGCCTCTGTCTCTGCCTCTATCTCCGTCTCCGTCTCTGTCACGATGTCTGTCTCTGTCTCTGTCTCTGTCTCTGTCTCTGTCTCTGTCTCTGTCTCTGTCTCTGCCTCTGTCTCCGTCTCTGTCTCTGTCTCGTTCTTTGTCTCCGTCTCTGTCTCTGTCTTTGTCTCCGTCTCTGTCTCTTTCTCCATCTCTGTCTCTGTCTCTGTCTCTGTCTCTGTCTCTGTCTCTGTCTCTGCCTCTGCCTCTGTCTCTGTCTCTGTCTCTGTCGCTGTCTCTCCCTCTCTCCCTGTCCCCGTCTCTGTCCCTGGTTCTGTCTCTGCCTCTGTCTCCGTCTCTGTCTCTGTCTCGGTCTTTGTCTCCGTCTCTATCTCTGTCTCTGTCTATGTCTCCGTCTCTGTCTCTGTCTCTGTCTCTGTCTCTGTCTCTGTCTCTGTCACTGTCTCTGTCTCTGTCTCTGTCTCTGCCTCTGTCTCAGTCTCTGCGTCTGTCTCGGTGTTTGTCTCCGTCTCTGTCTCTGTCTCTGTCTCTGTCTCTGTCTCTGTCTCTGTCACTGTCTCCGTCTCTGTCTCTGTCTCTGTATCTGTCTCTGTCCCTAGCTCTGTCTCTGCCTCTGTCTCCGTCTCTATCTCTGTCTCTGCCTCTATCTCCGTCTCCGTCTCTGTCTCTGTCTTTGTCTCCGTCTCTGTCTCTTTCTCCATCTCTGTCTCTGTCTCTGTCTCTGTCTCTGTCTCTGTCTCTGTCTCTGTCTGTCTCTGCCTCTGCCTTTGCCTCTGTCTCTGTCTCTGTCTCTGTCGCTGTCTCTCCCTCTGTCCCTGTCTCCGTCTCTGTCCCTGGTTCTGTCTCTGCCTCTGTCTCCGTCTCTGTCTCTGTCTCGGTCTTTGTCTCCGTCTCTATCTCTGTCTCTGTCTATGTCTCCGTCTCTGTCTCTGTCTCTGTCTCTGTCTCTGTCTCTGTATCTGTCTCTGTCCCTGGCTCTGTCTCTGCCTCTGTCTCCGTCTCTGTCTCTGTCTCTGCCTCTATCTCCGTCTCCGTCTCTGTCTCTGTCGCCGTCTCTGTCTCTGTCTCTGTCTCTGTCTCTGTCTCTGTCTCTGCCTCTATCTCCGTCTCCGTCTCTGTCTCTGTCGCCGTCTCTGTCTCTGCCGCTGTCTCTGTCTCTGTCTCAGTCCCTGTCTCTGTCTCCGTCTCTGTCTCTGTCTCTGTCTCTGTCTCTGTCTCTGTCTCTGTCTCTGTCTCTGTCTCTGTCCCTGTCTCTGTCTCTGTCTCTGTCTCTGTCTCTGCCTCTGTCTCAGTCTCTGCGTCTGTCTGTGTTTTTGTCTCCGTCTCTGTCTCTGTCTCTGTCTCTGTCACTGTGTCCGTCTCTGTCTCTATCTCTGTCTCCGTCTCTGTCCCTGGTTCTGTCTATGCCTCTGTCTCCGTCTCTGTCTCTGTCTCGGTCTTTGTCTCCGTCTCTGTCTCTGTCTCTGTCTCTGTCTCTGTCTCTGTCTCTGTCTCTGTCTCTGTCTCTGTCTCTGTCTCTGTCTCTGTTTCTGTCTCTGTCTCTGTCTCTGTCTCTGTCTCTGTCTCTGTCCCTGTCTCTGCCTCTGTCTCTGTCTCTGCCTCTGTCTCTGTCTCTGTCTCTGTCTTTGTCCCCGTCTCTGTCTCTGTCTCTGTCTCTGTCTCTGTCTCTGTCTCTGTCTCTGTCTCTGCCTCTGCCTCTGCCTCTGTCTCTGTCTCTGTCTCTGTCGCTGTCTCTCCCTCTGTCCCTGACTCCGTCTCTCTCCCTGATTCTGTCTCTGCCTCTGTCTCCGTCTCTGTCTCTGTCTCCGTCTCTGTCTCTGTCTCGGTCTTTGTTTCCGTCTCTCTCTCTGTCTCTGTCTCTGTCTCCGTCTCTGTCCCAGTCTCTGTCTCTGTATCCGTCTCTGTCCCTGGCTCTGTCTCTGTCTCAGTCTCTGTCTCTGTGTCTATCTCTGCCTCTGACTCTGTCACTGTGCCTGGCCCTGTCTCTGCCTCTGTCTTCGTCTCTGTCTCCGTCTCTGTTTCTGCCGCTGTCTCTGTCTCTGTCTCAGTCTCTGTCTCTGTCTCTGTCTCGGTCTTTGTCTCCGTCTCTGTCCCTGTCTCTGCCGCTGTCTCTGTCTCTGTCTCTGTCTCTGTCTCTGTCCCTGTCTCTGTCTCTGTCTCTGTCTCTGTCTCTGCCTCTGTCTCAGTCTCTGCGTCTGTCTGGGTCTTTGCCTCCGTCTCTGTCTCTGTCTCTGTCTCTGTCACTGTGTCCGTCTCTGTCTCTGTCTCTGTCTCCGTCTCTGTCCCTGGTTCTGTCTCTGCCTCTGTCTCCGTCTCTGTCTCTGTCTCGGTCTTTGTCTCCGTCTCTGTCTCTGTCTCTGTCTCTGTCTCTGTCTCTGTCTCTGTCTCTGTCTCTGTCTCTGTCTCTGTCTCTGTCTCTGTCTCTGTCTCTGTCTCTGTCTCTGTCTCTGTCTCTGTCTCTGTCTCTGCCTCTGTCTCTGTCTCTGTCTCTGTCTCTGCCTCTGTCTATGTCTCTGTCTCTGCTTCTGTCTCTGTCTCTGTCTCTGCCTCTGTCTCTGCCTCCGTCTCTGTCCCTGGCTCTGTCTCTGCCTCTGTCTCCGTCTCTGTCTCTGTCTCCGTCTCTGTCTCTGTCTCGGTCTTTGTTTCCGTCTCTCTCTCTGTCTCTGTCTCTGTCTCCGTCTCTGTCCCAGTCTCTGTCTCTGTATCCGTCTCTGTCCCTGGCTCTGTCTCTGTCTCAGTCTCTGTCTCTGTGTCTATCTCTGCCTCTGACTCTGTCACTGTGCCTGGCCCTGTCTCTGCCTCTGTCTTCGTCTCTGTCTCCGTCTCTGTTTCTGCCGCTGTCTCTGTCTCTGTCTCAGTCTCTGTCTCTGTCTCTGTCTCGGTCTTTGTCTCCGTCTCTGTCCCTGTCTCTGCCGCTGTCTCTGTCTCTGTCTCTGTCTCTGTCTCTGTCCCTGTCTCTGTCTCTGTCTCTGTCTCTGTCTCTGCCTCTGTCTCAGTCTCTGCGTCTGTCTGGGTCTTTGCCTCCGTCTCTGTCTCTGTCTCTGTCTCTGTCACTGTGTCCGTCTCTGTCTCTGTCTCTGTCTCCGTCTCTGTCCCTGGTTCTGTCTCTGCCTCTGTCTCCGTCTCTGTCTCTGTCTCGGTCTTTGTCTCCGTCTCTGTCTCTGTCTCTGTCTCTGTCTCTGTCTCTGTCTCTGTCTCTGTCTCTGTCTCTGTCTCTGTCTCTGTCTCTGTCTCTGTCTCTGTCTCTGTCTCTGTCTCTGTCTCTGTCTCTGTCTCTGTCTCTGCCTCTGTCTCTGTCTCTGTCTCTGTCTCTGCCTCTGTCTATGTCTCTGTCTCTGCTTCTGTCTCTGTCTCTGTCTCTGCCTCTGTCTCTGCCTCCGTCTCTGTCCCTGGCTCTGTCTCTGCCTCTGTCTCCGTCTCTGTCTCCCTCTCTGTCTCTGTCTCTGTCTCTATCTCCGTCTATGTCTCTGTCTCTGCCTCTGTCTATGTCTCTGTCTCTGCCTCTGTCTCTGTCTCTGTCTCTGTCTCCGTCTCTATCTCTGTACCTGATACTGTCTCTGCCTCTGCCTCCGTCTCTGTCTCTGCCTCTGCCTCCGTCTCTGTCTCTGCCTCTGTCTCTGTCTCTGTCTCTGTCTCTGTCTCTGTCACTGTCTCTGCCTCTGCCTCTGCCTCTGTCTCTGTCTCTGTCTCTGTCGCTATCTCTCCCTCTGTCCCTGTATCCGTCTATCTCCCTGGTTCTGTCTCTGCCTCTGTCTCCGTCTCTGCCTCTGTCTCTGTCTCTGTCTCTGTCTCCGTCTCTGTCTCTGTACCTGATACTGTCTCTGCCTCTGCCTCCGTCTCTGTCTCTGCCTCTGTCTCTGTCTCTGCCTCTGTCTCTGTCTCTGTCTCTGTCTCTGTCTCGGTCTTTGTCTCCGTCTCTGCCTCTGTCTCTGTCTCTGTCTCTGTCTCTGTCTCTGTCTCTGTCTCTGCCTCTGCCTCTGTCTCTGTCTCTGTCACTGTCTCTGTCTCTATCTCCGTCTATGTCTCTGTCTCTGCCTCTGTCTATGTCTCTGTCTCTGCCTTTGTCTCTGTCTCTGTCTCTGTCTCCGTCTCTATCTCTGTACCTGATACTGTCTCTGCCTCTGCCTCCGTCTCTGTCTCTGCCTCTGTTTCTGTCTCTGCCTCTGTCTCTGTCTCTGTCTCTGTCTCCGTCCCTGTCTCTGTACCTGATACTGTCTGTGCCTCTGTCTCCGTCTCTGTCTCTGTCTCGGTCTTTGTCTCCGTCTCTGTCTGTGTCTCTGTCTCTGTCTCTGTCTCTGTCTCTGTCTCTGTCTCTGTCTCTGTCTCTGTCTCTGTCTCTGTCTCTGTCTCTGTCTCTGTCTCTGTCTCTGTCTCTGTCTCTGTCTCTGTCTCTGTCTCTGTCTCTGTCTCTGTCTCTGTCTCTGCCTCTGCCTCTGTCTCTGTCTCTGTCTCTGTCTCTGTCTCTATCTCCGTCTATGTCTCTGTCTCTGCCTCTGTCTATGTCTCTGTCTCTGCCTCTGTCTCTGTCTCTGTCTCTGTCTCCGTCTCTATCTCTGTACCTGATACTGTCTCTGCCTCTGCCTCTGTCTCTGCCTCTATCTCCGTCTCCGTCTCTGTCTCTGTGTCTGTCTCTGTCTCTGTCTCTGTCTCTGTCTCTGTCTCTGTCTCTGTCTCTGTCTCTGTCTCTGTCTCTGCCTCTGTCTCCGTCTCTGTCTCTGTCTCGTTCTTTGTCTCCGTCTCTGTCTCTTTTTCCATCTCTGTCTCTGTCTCTGTCTCTGTCTCTGTCTCTGTCTCTGTCTCTGCCTCTGCCTCTGCCTCTGCCTCTGTCTCTGTCTCTGTCTCTGTCGCTGTCTCTCCCTCTGTCCCTGTCCCCGTCTCTGTCCCTGGTTCTGTCTCTGCGTCTGTCTCCGTCTCTGTCTCTGTCTCGGTCTTTGTCTCCGTCTCTATCTCTGTCTCTGTCTCTGCCTCTGTCTATGTCTCTGTCTCTGCCTCTGTCTCTGTCTCTGTCTCTGTCTCCGTCTCTATCTCTGTACCTGATACTGTCTCTGCCTCTGCCTCTGTCTCTGCCTCTATCTCCGTCTCCGTCTCTGTCTCTGTGTCTGTCTCTGTCTCTGCCTCTGTCTCAGTCTCTGCGTCTGTCTGGGTCTTTGCCTCCGTCTCTGTCTCTGTCTCTGTCTCTGTCACTGTGTGCGTCTCTGTCTCTGTCTCTGTCTCCGTCTCTGTCCCTGGTTCTGTCTCTGTCTCCGTCTCTGTCTCTGTCTCGGTCTTTGTCTCCGTCTCTGTCTCTGTCTCTGTCTCTGTCTCTGTCTCTGTCTCTGTCTCTGCCTCTGTCTATGTCTCTGTCTCTGCCTCTGCCTCTGTCTCTGTCTCTGTCTCTGCCTCTGTCTCTGCCTCCGTCTCTGTCCCTGGCTCTGTCTCTGCCTCTGTCTCCGTCTCTGTCTCCCTCTCTGTCTCTGTCTCTGTCTCTATCTCCGTCTATGTCTCTGTATCTGCCTCTGTCTATGTCTCTGTCTCTGCCTCTGTCTCTGTCTCTGTCTCTGTCTCCGTCTCTATCTCTGTACCTGATACTGTCTCTGCCTCTGCCTCCGTCTCTGTCTCTGCCTCTGCCTCCGTCTCTGTCTCTGCCTCTGTCTCTGTCTCTGCCTCTGTCTCTGTCTCTGTCTCTGTCTCCGTCTCTGTCTCTGTACCTGATACTGTCTCTGTCTCTGTCTCTGTCTCTGTCTCTGTCTCTGTCTCTGTCTCTGTTTCTGTCTCTGTCTCTGTCTCTGTCTCTGTCTCTGCCTCTGTCTCTGTCCCCGTATCTGTCTCTGTCTCTGCTTCTGTCTCTGTCTCTCTCGCTGTCTCTCCCTCTGTCTCTGTCTCCGTCTCTGTCCCTGGCTCTGTCTCTGCCTCCGTCTCCGTCTCTGTCTCTGTCTCGGTCTTTGTCTCCGTCTCTGTCTCCGTCGCTGTCTCTGTCTCTGTCTCTATCTCCGTATATGCCTCTGTCTCTGCCTCTGTCTCTGTCTCTGTCTCTGTCTCTGTCTCTGTCTCTGTCTCTGTCTCTGTCTCTGTCTCTGTCTCTGTCTCTGTCTCTGTCTCTGTCTCTGTCTCTGCCTCTGTCTATGTCTCTGTCTCTGCCTCTGTCTCTGTCTCTGTCTCTGCCTCTGTCTCTGCCTCCGTCTCTGTCCCTGGCTCTGTCTCTGCCTCTGTCTCCGTCTCTGTCTCCCTCTCTGTCTCTGTCTCTGTCTCTATCTCCGTCTATGTCTCTGTCTCTGCCTCTGTCTATGTCTCTGTCTCTGCCTCTGTCTCTGTCTCTGTCTCTGTCTCCGTCTCTATCTCTGTACCTGATACTGTCTCTGCCTCTGCATCCGTCTCTGTCTCTGCCTCTGTCCTCTGTCTCTGCCTCTGTCTCTGTCTCTGTCTCTGTCTCCGTCTCTGTCTCTGTACCTGATACTGTCTCTGCCTCTGCCTCCGTCTCTGTCTCTGCCTCTGTCTCTGTCTCTGCCTCTGTCTCTGTCTCTGTCTCTGTCTCCGTCTCTGTCTCTGTACCTGATACTGTCTCTGCCTCTGTCTCCGTCTCTGTCTCTGTCTCGGTCTTTGTCTCCGTCTCTGTCTTTGCCCCGTCTCTGTCTCTGTCTCTGTCTCTGTCTCTGTCTCTGTCACTGTCTCTGCCTCTGCCTCTGCCTCTGTCTCTGTCTCTGTCTCTGTCGCTATCTCTCCCTCTGTCCCTGAATCCGTCTATCTCCCTGGTTCTGTCTCTGCCTCTGTCTCCGTCTCTGCCTCTGTCTCTGTCTCTGTCTCTGTCTCCGTCTCTGTCTCTGTACCTGATACTGTCTCTGCCTCTGCCTCCGTCTCTGTCTCTGTCTCTGTCTCTGTCTCTGTCTCTGTCTCTGTCTCTGTCTCTGTCTCTGTCTCTGCCTCTGCCTCTGTCTCTGTCTCTGTCACTGTCTCTCTCTCTATCTCCGTCTATGTCTCTGTCTCTGCCTCTGTCTATGTCTCTGTCTCTGCCTTTGTCTCTGTCTCTGCCTCTGTCTATGTCTCTGTCTCTGCCTTTGTCTCTGTCTCTGTCTCTGTCTTCGTCTCTATCTCTGTACCTGATACTGTCTCTGCCTCTGCCTCCGTCTCTGTCTCTGCCTCTGTTTCTGTCTCTGCCTCTGTCTCTGTCTCTGTCTCTGTCTCCGTCCCTGTCTCTGTACCTGATACTGTCTGTGCCTCTGTCTCCGTCTCTGTCTCTGTCTCGGTCTTTGTCTCCGTCTCTGTCTGTGTCTCTGTCTCTGTCTCTGTCTCTGTCTCTGTCTCTGTCTCTGTCTCTGTCTCTGTCTCTGTCTCTGTCTCTGTCTCTGTCTCTGTCTCTGTCTCTGTCTCTGTCTCTGTCTCTGTCTCTGTCTCTGTCTCTGTCTCTGTCTCTGTCTCTGTCTCTGTCTCTGTCTCTGTCTCTGTCTCTGCCTCTGCCTCTGTCTCTGTCTCTGTCTCTGTCTCTGTCTCTGTCTCTGCCTCTGTCTCTGTCTCTGTCTCTGTCATTGTCTCTGTCTCTGCCACTGTCTCTGTCTCATTCTCTGTCTCCGTCCTTGTCTCCGTCTTTGTTCCACCCCCTCTGACACCGTCGCTGTCACCTGACCCACTGTCTCTGTCTGTGTCTCTGTCTCCGCCTCGGTCTCTGTCTCTGTCTCTGCCGCTGTCTCTCCGTCTATCTCTGTATCTGTCTCCGTCTCTGTCTCTGGATCTCCCTCTGGCTCTGTCTCTGACTCTGTCTCTGTCTCCGTTTCTGTCTCTGTCACTGTCGCTGCCACTGCCTCTGTCTCAGTCTCCGCCTCCGCCTGTGTCTCTGTCTCTGTCTCTGTCTCTGTCTCTGTCTCTGTCTCTGTCTCTGTCTCTGTCTCTGTCTCTGTCTCTGTCTCTGTCTCTGTCTCTGTCTCTGTCTCAGTCTCTGTCTCAGTCTCTGTCTCTGTCTCGGTCTCTGCCTCTGTCCCTGTCTCTGTCTCTGTCTCTGTCTCTGTCTCTGTCTCTGTCTCTGTCTCTGTCATTGTCTCTTTCTCTGCCACTGTCTCTGTCTCATTCTCTGTCTCCGTCCTTCTCTCCGTCTTTGTTCCTCCCCCTCTGACACCGTCTTTGTCACCTGCCCCTCTGTCTCTGTGTCTGCCGCTGTCTCTCCCTCTGTCTCTGTACCTGTCTCTGGATCTGTCTCTTAATCTGTCTCTGTCTCTGTCTCTGTCTCTGTCTCTGTCTCTGTCTCTGCCTCTGTCTCTCTCTCTGCCTCTGTCACGGTCTCCGTCTCCGTCTCTGTCTCTGTCTCTATCTCTGTCTCTGTCTCTGTCTCTGTCACTGTCGCTGTCTCTGTCTCTGTCTCTGTCTCTGTCTCTGTCTCTGTGTCTGTCTCTGTCTCTGTCTCTGTCTCTGTCTCTGTCTCTGTCTCTGTCTCTGTCTCTGTCTCTGTCTTTGTCTCTGTCTCTGTCTCTGTCTCTGTCTCTGTCTCTGTCTCTGTCTCTGTCTCTGTCTCTGTCTCTGTCTCTGTCTCTGTCTCTGTCTCTGTCTCTGTCTCTGGATCTGTCTCTCGATCTGTCTTTGTCTCTGTCTCTGTCTCCGTCTCTGTCTCTGTCTCTCTCTCTGTCTCTGTCTCTGTCTCTGTCTCTGCCTCTGTCTCTCTCTCTGTCTCTGTCTCTGTCTCTGTCTCTGTCTCTGTCTCTGTCTCTGTCTCTGTCTCTGTCTCTGCCTCTGTCTCTCTCTCTGCCTCTATCTCTGTCTCTGCCTCTGTCTCTCTCTCTGCCTCTATCTCGGTCTCCGTCTCCGTCTCTGTCTCTGTCTCTGTCTCTGTCTCGTTCTTTGTCTCCGTCTCTGTCTCTTTCTCCATCTCTGTCTCTGTCTCTGTCTCTGTCTCTGTCTCTGTCTCTGTCTCTGCCTCTGCCTCTGCCTCTGTCTCTGTCTCTGTCTCTGTCGCTGTCTCTCCCTCTGTCCCTGTCCCCGTCTCTGTCCCTGGTTCTGTCTCTGCGTCTGTCTCCGTCTCTGTCTCTGTCTCGGTCTTTGTCTCCGTCTCTATCTCTGTCTCTGTCTCTGCCTCTGTCTATGTCTCTGTCTCTGCCTCTGTCTCTGTCTCTGTCTCTGTCTCCGTCTCTATCTCTGTACCTGATACTGTCTCTGCCTCTGCCTCTGTCTCTGCCTCTATCTCCGTCTCCGTCTCTGTCTCTGTGTCTGTCTCTGTCTCTGTCTCTGTCTCTGTCTCTGTCTCTGTCTCTGTCTCTGTCTCTGTCTCTGTCTCTGTCTCTGTCTCTGTCTCTGCCTCTGTCTCCGTCTCTGTCTCTGTCTCGTTCTTTGTCTCCGTCTCTGTCTCTTTCTCCATCTCTGTCTCTGTCTCTGTCTCTGTCTCTGTCTCTGTCTCTGTCTCTGCCTCTGCCTCTGCCTCTGTCTCTGTCTCTGTCTCTGTCGCTGTCTCTCCCTCTGTCCCTGTCCCCGTCTCTGTCCCTGGTTCTGTCTCTGCCTCTGTCTCCGTCTCTGTCTCTGTCTCGGTCTTTGTCTCCGTCTCTATCTCTGTCTCCTTCTATGTCTCCGTCTCTGTCTCTGTCTCTGTCTTTGTCTCTGTCTCTGTCTCTGTCACTGTCTCTGTCTCTGTCTCTGTCTCTGCCTCTGTCTCAGTCTCTGCGTCTGTCTCGGTGTTTGTCTCCGTCTCTGTCTCTGTCTCTGTCTCTGTCTCTGTCTCTGTCACTGGCTCTGTCTCTGCCTCTGTCTCCGTCTCCGTCTCTGTCTCTGTCTCTGCCTCTATCTCCGTCTCCGTCTCTGTCTCTGTCGCCGTCTCTGTCTCTGCCGCTGTCTCTGTCTCTGTCTCTGCCTCTGCCTCTGCCTCTGTCTCTGTCTCTGTCTCTGTCGCTGTCTCTCCCTCTGTCCCTGTCACCGTCTCTGTCCCTGTCTCTGTCTCTGTCTCTGTCTCTGTCTCTGCCTTTGTCTCAGTCTCTGCGTCTGTCTGGGTTTTTGTCTCCGTCTCTGTCTCTGTCTCTGTCTCTGTCACTGTGTCCGTCTCTGTCTCTGTCTCTGTCTCCGTCTCTGTCCCTGGTTCTGTCTATGCCTCTGTCTCCGTCTCTGTCTCTGTCTCGGTCTTTGTCTCCGTCTCTGTCTCTGTCTCTGTCTCTGTCTCTGTCTCTGTCTCTGTCTCTGTCTCTGTCTCTGTCTCTGTCTCTGTCTCTGTCTCTGTCTCTGTCTCTGTCTCTGTCTCTGTCTCTGTCTCTGTCTCTGTCTCTGTCTCTTTCTCTGTCCCTGTCTCTGCCTCTGTCTCTGTCTCTGCCTCTGTCTCTGTCTCTGTCTCTGTCTTTGTCCCCGTCTCTGTCTCTGTCTCTGTCTCTGTCTCTGTCTCTGTCTCTGTCTCTGTCTCTGCCTCTGCCTCTGCCTCTGTCTCTGTCTCTGTCTCTGTCGCTGTCTCTCCCTCTGTCCCTGACTCCGTCTCTCTCCCTGATTCTGTCTCTGCCTCTGTCTCCGTCTCTGTCTCTGTCTCTGTCTCGGTCTTTGTCTCCGTCTCTGTCTCTGTCTCTGTCTATGTCTCTGTCTCTGTCTCTGTCTCTGTATCTGTCTCTGTCCCTGGCTCTGTCTGTGTCTCTGTCTCTGTTTCCGTCTCTGTCTCTGTCTCTGCCGCTGTCTCTGTCTCTGTCTCAGTCTCCGTCTCTGTCTCTGTCTCCGTCTCTGTCTCTGTCTCTGTCTCTGTCTCTGTCGCTGCCTCTGTCTCTGTCCCCGTATCTGTCTCTGTCTCTGCTTCTGTCTCAGTCTCTCTCGCTGTCTCTCCCTCTGTCTCTGTCTCCGTCTCTGTCCCTGGCTCTGTCTCTGCCTCCGTCTCCGTCTCTGTCTCTGTCTCGGTCTTTGTCTCCGTCTCTGTCTCCGTCGCTGTCTCTGTCTCTGTCTCTGTCTCTATCTCCGTATATGCCTCTGTCTCTGCCTCTGTCTCTGTCTCTGTCTCTGCCTCTGTCTCTGTCTCTGACGCTGTCTCTCCCCCTGTCTCTGTTTCTGTCTCTGTCTGCGTCTCTGTCTCTGTCTCTGTCTCTGTCTCTGTCTCTGTCTCTGTCTCTGTCTCTGTCTCTGTCTCTGTCTCTGTCTCTGTCTCTGTCTCTGCCTCTGCCTCTGTCTCTGTCTCTGTCTCTGTCTCTGTCTCTGTCTGTGTCTCGGTCTTTGTCTCCGTCTCTGTCTCTGTCTCTGTCTCTGTCTCCGTCTCTGTCCCAGTCTCTGTCTCTGTATCCGTCTCTGTCCCTGGCTCTGTCTCTGTCTCAGTCTCTGTCTCTGTGTCTATCTCTGCCTCTGACTCTGTCACTGTCCCTGGCCCTCTCTCTGCCTCTGTCTTCGTCTCTGTCTCCGTCTCTGTCTCTGCCGCTGTCTCTGTCTCTGTCTCAGTCTCTGTCTCCGTCTCTGTCTCGGTCTTTGTCTCCGTCTCTGTCCCTGTCTCTGCCGCTGTCTCTGTCTCTGTCTCTGTCTCTGT